>CM067318.1:50204771-50799771 GCA_034231615.1 Meghimatium bilineatum | reverse complement strand
AATGTCCATCTATCTATTGTCTTCTCTCTAATTTAGCTGTAAGGCGTTGGAGGACTGAATAACAATCAGTTTCAGGCTACGGCAATTTTTAAATCGCTTGATATGCAGTAACATTGTAACGTCTCAGACTTGATCACTCCTTCAATCCACTTTTTTCTTGATCTTTCTCTGATTCTTGCTGTTTCCATTTTTAAAGTGTAATCTCTTGTGACCAATAAGAGTTCATAGTTCATTCTCATTAAGTGGCTGAAACATTTCAGTCTCTTTTTTTTCAATATATTTCACAACGGATGTTGTTCCAACTGTCAAATATTGGTTTTCCCGTTAAGGAATTTCTGGGAGGGATTTTGTACTTCTATGACAGAGGCTACATTCTCTTGCTGTAGCTACCTCATGTACAGGGTGAGTGTTTTAATTTGCCCTCCGACAGAAATAAAAAGACTCATTCCTTACGGAGGATCGAACTCTAGACCTCACTAGTGTGATACCAGCGCTCTAACCTCTCAGCCATGCGCCACACATGTTGTTCCAACAGTTCCTGTAATCTATTCATTTCTCATATGATCTCTTCTTGTTCGATAACTGATGCGAGCAATTAAAATTAGTCAAGCGAACAATGTGCAAAATGACAAGCGAATACTACATAGACCAAGAGACATAGACCACGTTATCCCTTGCCGACACAGAAAACTTTCTTCAAGCAGTGGATTCGTGGTCAATGTACTTGAACTTTCATCCTCATAAAGTGTCACCTCCTCAACTAAGGTTGGATCCAACAGACCTCCAACATCCCCTGTCTCGTGTTTTGGTTCTGCACTCTGCTAGACTGTAACCTGTCCATCCTGTGATGTTACTTACCTCTTGCTCGCCTCCCTTCGACTCTACCCTCAAGTAAGGTATTCAACAAGGTATCATGTTTTTTAATGTGTTCAACAAGGTGTCATGTTTTTTAATGTGTTCAAAATTTTGCATTTGTTTGATATTTATTTCCTTTAATTCCGCCGAAGACGGATGTGTGGGGTCATTGGCGCAAAAAAAACGGCGAGACAACGCATTTCCATTCTCTGGATTACATCCTACTGGAAATCTATCAGGACAATGATCCTGCTAAAAGAGAGATCCAGCGGGAGTTTGAGAATTAACGCTGAAGAAGAAGAAGACAAATTTTCTTTAATAATTCTGTTTTTCATCTTAAGTGTGGTTAGAACATCTTTGTTTGTTTTCTTCACTCTCCATGATGTTCTCCCTATTCTTCTATATACCCACATCACAAAGGCATCAATTCTGTCTTCTAATTGTTTGTTTAGTGTCCATGTTTCTGAGCCATACATTAATATAGAGTAGATGTAGCATTTTATAATTCTCATTTTTAACTTGTTTGTAAATTGTTTAGATGTTACTATTTTCCTCATGTCATTGAAGGTACTTTTAGCCATTCCTTTTCTCCTTTCAACTTCAGTTTCACATCTGCCATCATTTGTGACTGTGTGTCCAAGATATTGATACTGTTTTACTTGTTGTATTTTCTCTCCATGTATTTTATACTTACCACCTGTTCTTCTGTGACTTTGCTGACTATTATAGTTTTTGTTTTTGTTTTATATTTATATCCAGTCCATATTCTGTACTTGTTTTATTGACTTGATCTATTAGTCTTTGTAGTTCATGTTCATTTTCTGCTAAAAAAAAACCAGTGTCTTCTGCATATCTCATGTTGTATATTATTTGTACACTGATCTTGAGTCCTGGAATGTCTTCTATATGCTTAAAGATATTCTGAACTAACTTACACAAGCTGATGCGAACATGCTCTGCTGTCTGATAACATTTACCGACCGCGTTAGTGTTGACAAATTTCAAATTTCTGACAATATTTCGTTATAAAATACCAATTAAGATACGTTTTTGGAATACCATTTATAGTTATAGATTTGTCCCGATGACAACAATAATCTTCTTCTTCTGCGCTCGTTCTCAAACTCCTGCAGATTAGCAGGATGTAGTCCGGAGAACGGAATGCGTTGGGTCATGGTTTACAGCATTACTGTGATATCCGCGCCTTTTGGTCTGACACATCCGACTTCAGCATGGCTTTGGGTTACTGACCCTATTTAAGATGGGACAGCCAACTATATCCCATAACCTCCTTAGTCGCCTTTTACGACATGCGTGGAAGGTAAACAGTGTTGATATTCTTTACTCCCATTTCGGGCCCCGGCACCACACGGACGACAACAATAATAATATTCGTCCTTCCCAATACCTTCATACAAAATTTTTGATGTAATGTATTGAAACCTGTTTGCTGGTGTGGATGTATGTAATGTATTGACAGCCTGTTTGCTGGTGTGGATGTATGTAATGTATTGACAGCAGGTTAGTTGGTGTTTCATGCAACATTTAGCAATTCTGAAGAACATATTCCCTGAATGTAACATCAATGTTGACTCTGCTTATAACATTTAGAGAATCATTGGAGCCTTTCTTTTGTCTACCGGCATGTGGTTTTTCCTTGGAAGTTGCGATACTGATCTAGCTAAAGTGGAGGCAGTTGATCAAAACTAGACTTTAAATGTACCTTCTAAGATATATGTGCCTGATCATCAGAATGTAGACTGGGGTTATCAAGTTTTAGAATGTAGACTGGGGTTATCAAGTTTCAGAATGTAGACTGGGGTTATCAAGTTTCAGAATGTAGACTGGGGTTATCAAGTTTCAGAATGTAGACTGGGGTTATCAAGTTTTAGAATGTAGTTTTGGGTTATCAAGTTTCATAATGTAGACTGGGGTTATCAAGTTTTAGAATGTAAACTGGGGTTATCAAGTTTCAGAATGTAAACTTGAGTTATCGTGATTCAGAATTTAGACTGGGGTTATCAAGTTTCAGAAAGTAGACTGGGGTTATCAAGTTTTGGAATGTAGACTGGGGTTATCAAGTTGTGGTATGTAGACTGGGGTTATCAAGTTTTGTAATGTAGACTGGGGTTATCAAGTTTCACAATGTAAACTAGAGTTATCGTGATTCAGAATTTAGACTGGGGTTATCAAGTTTCAGAAAGTAGACTGGGGTTATCAAGTTTTGGAATGTAGACTGGGATTATCAAGTTTCAGAAAGTATACTGCGGTTATCAAGTTTCAAAATGTAGACTGGGGTTATCAAGTTTCAGAAAGTAGACTGGGGTTATCAAGTTTTGGAATGTAGACTGGGGTTATCAAGTTTTGGAATGTAGACTGGGGTTATCAAGTTTCAGAATGTAGACTGGGGTTATCAAGTTTTGGAATGTAGACTGGGGTTATCAAGTTGTGGTATGTAGACTGGGGTTATCAAGTTTCAACTGTGTTTAGCTATCATCTATGTACAGCATTATGTACTAACATCTCCCATCCATTGCCCCTTTCGTATAAAGTTTATATACCAAGATCCCGAACCCACCAAACAATCCCCCTCCCCCAACCACAGGTAGTCACCACTACCCCATATTGTTTCCCATTCTGTACTACCACATATTCTTTCACATTCTGTACTACCACATATTCTTTCACATTCTGTACTACCACATATTCTTTCCCATTCTGTACTCTTTATTCTTCATGTAAATTATACCCTTTGAGTCTGGCCATAAACAACGTCAACAATTTGGGGGGGGGGAGTTCTTATACATTTGACAGTTGTTGACAATGGAGGGAGTATTGACAATAGTTGGAATGCAAGAAAAAAATGAATACACCGTTTAATTTGTTTGAATTTGATCAATTTTACGAAGAATCTGAAAACAAAAAAAGTGTAGTTTGTTCCTACCTTCTCTGCCAACATAAATATTAGGGGATGGGTGGGGGTAATTTTTCGACATAATTAAGCTTTGGTATCCCTGAATTCTTGTCAGTTGTTGTACAAGAGGAAGGAGGGTGTAAAATATTAGCAACAAAAACTGTTGACATATTTTATCCCCTCACAGTAGAAAATCTGGAGATAGGGGAATATTGGAAAAGAGAAAGCAGTGTTTGAAGTGAAAGGAAAGTGAATATATCAGAAGAGAGAGAGAGCAGTGTGTGAAGTGAAAGGAAAGTGAATATATCAGAAGAAGAGAGAGAGAGAGTAGTGTGTGAAGTAGAAGGAAAGTGAATATATCAGAAGAAGAGAGAGAGAGCAATGTGTGAAGTGAAAGGAAAGTGAATATATCAGAAGAAGAGAGAAAGAGAGAGTAGTGTGTGAAGTAGAAGGAACGTGAATATATCAGAAGGAGAGAGAGAGCAGTGTGTGAAGTGAAAGGAAAGTGAATATATCAGAAAAAGAGAGAGAGCAGTGTGTGAAGTGAAAGGAAAGTGAATATATCAGAAGAAGAGAGAGAGAGCAGTGTGTGAAGTAGAAGGAAAGTGAATAAATCAGAAGAAGAGAGAGAGAGCAGTGTGTGAAGTGAAAGGAAAGTGAATATATCAGAAGAAGAGAGAGAGCAGTGTGTGAAGTGAAAGGAAAGTGAATATATCAGAAGAAGAGAGAGAGAGAGTAGTGTGTGAAGTAGAAGGAAAGTGAATATATCAGAAGAAGAGAGAGAGAGCAATGTGTGAAGTGAAAGGAAAGTGAATATATCAGAAGAAGAGAGAAAGAGAGAGTAGTGTGTGAAGTAGAAGGAACGTGAATATATCAGAAGAAGAGAGAGAGAGCAGTGTGTGAAGTGAAAGGAAAGTGAATATATCAGAAAAAGAGAGAGAGCAGTGTGTGAAGTGAAAGGAAAGTGAATATATCAGAAGAAGAGAGAGAGAGAGAGAGAGTAGTGTGTGCAGTAGAAGGAAAGTAAATATATCAGAAGAAGAGAGAGAGAGAGCAGTGTGTGAAGTGAAAGGAAAGTGAATATATCAGAAGAAGAGAGAGAGAGAGTAGTGTGTGAAGTAGAAGGAAAGTGAATATATCAAAAGAAGAGAGAGAGAGCAGTGTATGAAGTGAAAGGAAAGTGAATATATCAGAAGAAGAGAGAGAGAGAGAGTAGTGTGTGAAGTAGAAGGAAAGTGAATATATCAGAAGAAGAGAGAGAGAGCAGTGTGTGAAGTGAATGGAAAGTGAATATATCAGAAGAAGAGAGAGAGAGAGTAGTGTGTGAAGTAGAAGGAAAGTGAATATATCAGAAGAAGAGAGAGAGAGTAGTGTGTGAAGTAGAAGGAAAGTGAATATATCAGAAGGAGAGAGAAAGCAGTGTTTGAAGTGAAAGGAAAGTGAATATATCAGAAGAAGAGAGAGAGAGCAGTGTGTGAAGTGAAAGCAAAGTGAATATATCAGAAGAAGAGAGAGAGCAGTGTATGAAGTGAAAGGAAAGTGAATATATCAGAAGAGAGAGAGAGAGCAGTGTGTGAAGTAGAAGGAAAGTGAATATATCAGAAGAAGAGAGAGAGAGCAATGTGTGAAGTGAAAGGAAAGTGAATATATCAGAAGAAGAGATAGAGCAGTGTATGAAGTGAAAGGAAAGTGAATATATCAGAAGAAGAGAGAGAGAGAGTAGTGTGTGCAGTAGAAGGAAAGTGAATATATCAGAAGAAGAGAGAGAGAGAGCAGTGTTTGAAGTGAATGGAAAGTGAATATATCAGAAGAAGAGAGATAGAGCAGTGTGTGAAGTGAAAGGAAAGTGAATATATCAGAAGAAGAGAGAGACAGCAGTGTGTGAAGTAGAAGGAAAGTGAATATATCAGAAGAAGAGAGAGAGAGCAGTGTGTGAAGTAGAAGGAAAGTGAATATTTCAGAAGAAGAAAGAATGCAGTGTTTGAAGTGAAAGGAAAGTGAATATATCAGAAGAAAGAGAGAGCAGTGTGTGAAGTAGAAGGAAAGTGAATATATCAGAAGAAGAGAGAGAAAGAGTAGTGTGTGAAGTGAAAAGAAAGTGAATATATCAGAAGAGAGAGAGAGAGAGTAGTGTGTGAAGTAGAAGGAAAGTGAATATATCAGAAGAAGAGAGAGAGAGCAGTGTGTGAAGTGAAAGGAAAGTGAATATATCAGAAGAAGAGAGAGAGCAGTGTGTGAAGTGAAAGGAAAGTGAATATATCAGAAGAAGAGAGAGAGAGAGTAGTGTGTGAAGTAGAAGGAAAGTGAATATATCAGAAGAAGAGAGAGAGAGCAATGTGTGAAGTGAAAGGAAAGTGAATATATCAGAAGAAGAGAGAAAGAGAGAGTAGTGTGTGAAGTAGAAGGAACGTGAATATATCAGAAGAAGAGAGAGAGAGCAGTGTGTGAAGTGAAAGGAAAGTGAATATATCAGAAAAAGAGAGAGAGCAGTGTGTGAAGTGAAAGGAAAGTGAATATATCAGAAGAAGAGAGAGAGAGAGAGAGAGTAGTGTGTGCAGTAGAAGGAAAGTAAATATATCAGAAGAAGAGAGAGAGAGAGCAGTGTGTGAAGTGAAAGGAAAGTGAATATATCAGAAGAAGAGAGAGAGAGTAGTGTGTGAAGTAGAAGGAAAGTGAATATATCAAAAGACGAGAGAGAGAGCAGTGTATGAAGTGAAAGGAAAGTGAATATATCAGAAGAAGAGAGAGAGAGAGAGTAGTGTGTGAAGTAGAAGGAAAGTGAATATATCAGAAGAAGAGAGAGAGAGCAGTGTGTGAAGTGAATGGAAAGTGAATATATCAGAAGAAGAGAGAGAGAGAGTAGTGTGTGAAGTAGAAGGAAAGTGAATATATCAGAAGAAGAGAGAGAGAGTAGTGTGTGAAGTAGAAGGAAAGTGAATATATCAGAAGGAGAGAGAAAGCAGTGTTTGAAGTGAAAGGAAAGTGAATATATCAGAAGAAGAGAGAGAGAGCAGTGTGTGAAGTGAAAGCAAAGTGAATATATCAGAAGAAGAGAGAGAGCAGTGTATGAAGTGAAAGGAAAGTGAATATATCAGAAGAGAGAGAGAGCAGTGTGTGAAGTAGAAGGAAAGTGAATATATCAGAAGAAGAGAGAGAGAGCAATGTGTGAAGTGAAAGGAAAGTGAATATATCAGAAGAAGAGATAGAGCAGTGTATGAAGTGAAAGGAAAGTGAATATATCAGAAGAAGAGAGAGAGAGAGTAGTGTGTGCAGTAGAAGGAAAGTGAATATATCAGAAGAAGAGAGAGAGAGAGCAGTGTTTGAAGTGAATGGAAAGTGAATATATCAGAAGAAGAGAGATAGAGCAGTGTGTGAAGTGAAAGGAAAGTGAATATATCAGAAGAAGAGAGAGACAGCAGTGTGTGAAGTAGAAGGAAAGTGAATATATCAGAAGAAGAGAGAGAAAGAGTAGTGTGTGAAGTGAAAAGAAAGTGAATATATCAGAAGAGAGAGAGAGAGAGTAGTGTGTGAAGTAGAAGGAAAGTGAATATATCAGAAGAAGAGAGAGAGAGCAGTGTGTGAAGAGAAAGGAAAGTGAATATATCAGAAGAAGAGAGAGAGAGCAGTGTTTGAAGTGAAAGGAAAGTGAATATATCAGAAGAGAGAGAGAGAGAGCAGTGTGTGAAGTGAAAGGAAAGTGAATATATCAGAAAAAGAGAGAGAGAGCAGTGTGTGAAGTGAAAGCAAAGTGAATATATCAGAAGAAGAGAGAGAGCAGTGTATGAAGTGAAAGGAAAGTGAATATATCAGAAGAAGAGAGAGAGAGCAGTGTGTGAAGTGAAAGGAAAGTGAATATATCAGAAGAAGAGAGCAGTGTGTGAAGTAGAAGGAAAGTGAATATATCAGAAGAGAGAGAGAGCAGTGTGTGAAGTAGAAGGAAAGTGAATATATCAGAAGAAGAGAGAGAGAGCAGTGTGTGAAGTGAAAGGAAAGTGAATATATCAGAAGAAGAGATAGAGCAGTGTATGAAGTGAAAGGAAAGTGAATATATCAGAAGAAGAGAGAGAGAGAGTAGTGTGTGCAGTAGAAGGAAAGTGAATATATCAGAAGAAGAGAGAGAGAGAGCAGTGTTTGAAGTGAATGGAAAGTGAATATATCAGAAGAAGAGAGATAGAGCAGTGTGTGAAGTGAAAGGAAAGTGAATATATCAGAAGAAGAGAGAGAGAGCAGTGTGTGAAGTAGAAGGAAAGTGAATATATCAGAAGAAGAGAGAGAGAGCAGTGTGTGAAGTAGAAGGAAAGTGAATATTTCAGAAGAAGAAAGAATGCAGTGTTTGAAGTGAAAGGAAAGTGAATATATCAGAAGAAAGAGAGAGCAGTGTGTGAAGTAGAAGGAAGGTGAATATATCAGAAGAAGAGAGAGAGAGCAGTGTGTGAAGTAGAAGGAAAGTTAATATATCAGAAGAAGAGAGAAAGCAGTGTATGAAGTGAAAGGAAAGTGAATATATCAGAAGAAGAGAGAGAGAGCAGTGTGTGAAATAGAAGGAAAGTGAATATATCAGAAGAAGAGAGAGAGAGAGTAGTGTGTGAAGTAGAAGGAAAGTGAATATATCAGAAGAAGAGAGAGAGAGAGAGTAGTGTGAAGTGAAAGGAAAGTGAATATATCAGAAGAAGAGAGAGAGAGCAGTGTTTGAAGTGAAAGGAAAGTGAATATATCAGAAGAGAGAGAGAGAGAGCAGTGTGTGAAGTGAAAGGAAAGTGAATATATCAGAAGAAGAGAGAGAGAGCAGTGTGTGAAGTGAAAGGAAAGTGAATATACCGAAGAGAGAGAGAGAGCAGTGTGTGAAGTAGAAGAAAAGTGAATATATCAGAAGAAGAGAGAGAGAGCAGTGTGTGAAGTGAATGGAAAGTGAATATATCAGAAGAAGAGAGAGAGAGCAGTGTGTGAAGTGAAAGGAAAGTGAATATATCAGAAGAAGAGAGAGAGAGCAGTGTGTGAAGTGAAAGGAAAGTGAATATATCAGAAGAAGAGAGAGAAAGAGTAGTATGTGAAGTGAAAAGAAAGTGAATATATCAGAAGAGAGAGAGAGAGAGTAGTGTGTGAAGTAGAAGGAAAGTGAATATATCAGAAGAAGAGAGAGAGAGCAGTGTGTGAAGAGAAAGGAAAGTGAATATATCAGAAGAAGAGAGAGAGAGCAGTGTTTGAAGTGAAAGGAAAGTGAATATATCAGAAGAGAGAGAGAGAGCAGTGTGTGAAGTGAAAGGAAAGTGAATATATCAGAAGAAGAGAGAGAGAGCAGTGTGTGAAGTGAAAGCAAAGTGAATATATCAGAAGAAGAGAGAGAGCAGTGTATGAAGTGAAAGGAAAGTGAATATATCAGAAGAAGAGAGAGAGAGCAGTGTGTGAAGTGAAAGGAAAGTGAATATATCAGAAGAAGAGAGCAGTGTGTGAAGTAGAAGGAAAGTGAATATACCAGAAGAGAGAGAGAGCAGTGTGTGAAGTAGAAGGAAAGTGAATATATCAGAAGAAGAGAGAGAGAGCAGTGTGTGAAGTGAAAGGAAAGTGAATATATCAGAAGAAGAGATAGAGCAGTGTATGAAGTGAAAGGAAAGTGAATATATCAGAAGAAGAGAGAGAGAGAGTAGTGTGTGCAGTAGAAGGAAAGTGAATATATCAGAAGAAGAGAGAGAGAGCAGTGTTTGAAGTGAATGGAAAGTGAATATATCAGAAGAAGAGAGATAGAGCAGTGTGTGAAGTGAAAGGAAAGTGAATATATCAGAAGAAGAGAGAGAGAGCAGTGTGTGAAGTAGAAGGAAAGTGAATATATCAGAAGAAGAGAGAGAGAGCAGTGTGTGAAGTAGAAGGAAAGTGAATATTTCAGAAGAAGAAAGAATGCAGTGTTTGAAGTGAAAGGAAAGTGAATATATCAGAAGAAAGAGAGATCAGTGTGTGAAGTAGAAGGAAAGTGAATATATCAGAAGAAGAGAGAGAGAGCAGTGTGTGAAGTAGAAGGAAAGTTAATATATCAGAAGAAGAGAGAAAGCAGTGTATGAAGTGAAAGGAAAGTGAATATATCAGAAGAAGAGAGAGAGAGCAGTGTGTGAAATAGAAGGAAAGTGAATATATCAGAAGAAGAGAGAGAGAGAGTAGTGTGTGAAGTAGAAGGAAAGTGAATATATCAGAAGAAGAGAGAGAGAGAGAGTAGTGTGAAGTGAAAGGAAAGTGAATATATCAGAAGAAGAGAGAGAGAGCAGTGTTTGAAGTGAAAGGAAAGTGAATATATCAGAAGAGAGAGAGAGAGAGCAGTGTGTGAAGTGAAAGGAAAGTGAATATATCAGAAGAAGAGAGAGAGAGCAGTGTGTGAAGTGAAAGGAAAGTGAATATACCGAAGAGAGAGAGAGAGCAGTGTGTGAAGTAGAAGGAAAGTGAATATATCAGAAGAAGAGAGAGAGAGCAGTGTGTGAAGTGAATGGAAAGTGAATATATCAGAAGAAGAGAGAGAGAGCAGTGTGTGAAGTGAAAGGAAAGTGAATATATCAGAAGAAGAGAGAGAGAGCAGTGTGTGAAGTAGAAGGAAAGTGAATATATCAGAAGAAGAGAGAGAGCAGTGTGTGAAGTGAAAGGAAAGTGAATATATCAGAAGAAGAGATAGAGAGCAGTGTGTGAAGTAGAAGGAAAGTGAATATATCAGAAGAAGTGAGAGAGAGCAGTGTGTGAAGTAGAAGGAAAGTGAATATATCAGAAGAAGAGAGAGAAAGCAGTGTATGAAGTGAAAGGAAAGTGAATATATCAGAAGAAGAGAGAGAGAGTAGTGTGTGAAGTGAAAGTAAAGTGAATATATCAGAAGAAGAGAGAGAGAGTAGTGTGTGAAGTAGAAGGAAAGTGAATATATCAGAAGAAGAGAGAGAGAGCAGTGTGTCAAGTGAAAGGAAAGTGAATATATCATAAGAAGAGAGAGAGAAAGTAGTGTGTGAAGTGAAAGGAAAGTGAATACATAATAAGAAGAGAGAGAGAGCAGTGTGTGAAATAATCATTTTATTTTCTAAAGATCTGTCAATGAATGTAAAATGTTCAATATTAAAATATTTGCTTGAGTGTGTGGATGATGTAGCTGTTACTGTGGGAGGACTTCCTCAATATGTGTATTCGTCTTGGTAAATCCATGGCGTAGATCACCTCTTTCGTTAATGTTCAGTTTCTTGTCTTCGTAAGAAGCTGTAATACTGAAGCCCTTCACAAAAAGTGATGTGTAGAAATACGATGTGATACTGCACAGGAGTGTTTCACAAAAAGTGATGTGTAGAAATACGATGTGATACTGCACAGGAGTGTTTCACAAAAAGTGATGTGTAGAAATACGATGAAGAATAATTTAGTTTACTCCCAGAATATTGGAAATTTCATTCGAATGTCTGACTAACCAAAATTTGTGATACGATTCTTCATTTAAAATGATCTTAATATCACAGTTATTTTTCAACGTGAGATGTTCTTCCTTACAACCTGCTTCACCTGCATCCACAGTTTAGCGTCATTGTCAAGGCTAACTGTGATTTGGAAAAGCAACATCAGTGTTGGAGTGAAAATCAAACTGTATAGGTCGCTGGTGCTTTCTGTTGTGTTGTATGGTTGTGAGAGTTGGACACTCACTGCGGACATGGAGAGAAGATTACAGGCTTTCGAGTATAAATGCTACAGAAGAATTATACGAATTTCCTATAGGGAACATAAGACCAATGTGTACGTAAGAAATAAAGTAGAGATGTGTGCAGGTGTCCAGAAGCCATTGCTTTCAATAGTGAAACGACGAAAACTAGCATAGTTCGGACATGTATGCAGGCACGATTCCTTGTCAAAAACAATACTGCAGGAACTGTCGAGGGTGGAAGAAGCACAGGAGGACAAATAAAGACATGGACAGACAACATCAAGGAATGGACAGGGTTAGATATTTCCACACTCATCCGCATCGCTGACGATAGAATTCGCTGGAGGACTCTGTGTGCTGAAGCATCCAATGTGGTACCCCTACGACCCTGAAGGGTTATGGGTTTATTGATTGATTGATTGACATCTTAGAATAGATATATTACCCAATCTCTCTCTTGTGCATTAATCAAATCGTGAATCGTTCCTTCATATTTGGTTCCTCATTAATCAAATCGTGAATCGTTCCTTCATATTTGGTTCCTCATTAATCAAGTACTACTTCTTCTTCTTCTTTGGTTATCTTCTTGAAGAAGAAGACGAATAGTTCAGAGATTAGATCGCCATCAGAGATTCTTCATGTTACTTGAGACTAGAGGAAATGTTACTTGAGACTAGAGGAAATGGTACTTGAGACTAGAGGAAACTTTACTTGAGACTAGAGGAAATGTTACTTGAGACTAGAGGAAATGTTACTTGAGACTAGAGGAAACTTTACTTGAGACTAGAGGAAATGTTACTTGAGACTAGAGGAAATGTTACTTGAGACTAGATGAAATGTTACTTGAGACTAGAGGAAATGTTACTTGAGACTAGAGGAAATGCTACATGAGACTAGAGGAAATGTTACTTGAGACTAGAGGAAATGTTACTTGAGACTAGAGGAAATGTTACTTGAGACTAGAGGAAATGTTACTTGAGACTAGAGAAAATGTTACTTGAGACTAGAGGAAATGCTACTTGAGACTAGAGGAAATGCTACTTGAGACTAGAGGAAATGTTACTTGAGACTAGAGGAAATGTTACTTGAGACTAGAGGAAATGTTACTTGAGACTAGATGAAATGTTACTTGAGACTAGATGAAATGTTACTTGAGACTAGAGGAAATGTTACTTGAGACTAGAGGAAATGTTACTACCGTTTACGTTCAATATTTTTACGAAATAGAGAATGCTTATGAAATACATTTGTCGCGACTTGACTTGATCAGATTAACTTCCAGACTTTGACTTGATCAGATTAACTTCCAGACTTTGACTTGATCAGATTAACTTCCAGACTTTGACTTGATCAGATTAACTTCCAGACTTTGACTTGATCAGATTAACTTCCAGACTTTGACTTGATCAGATTAACTTCAAGACTTTGACGTGATCAGATTAGCTTCCAGACTTTGACTTGATCAGATTAACTTCAAGACTTTGACTTGATCAGATTAACTTCAAGACATTGAAGTTGCACTGAACTTATTTAATTTTGGAAACAAATGACAGCTAAACACCCAGCATTATACTTAATGGCATGAAGTCAACCAATGTAGGAATTAACTGATCCCAGGAACTCAACTGCACTTTCAAATAGAGAGAAGACAATATCAGCATCGGTCATGACTATGGAGATCGTGTGGTGATTGTGGTGGTGTAATCACCACCATACACCACCTTACCCAACAGTCTTATTCGCCTCTTACTCTATATATATAGTAGGCGGCAACGTTACTGTTTACGTTCGTTCTCAAACTCCCACATGATCTCTCTCTCTGATATCGTAACAATGGTCCTGTAAGACTGGTATCATGATGTAGTCCACAATGTAATCGTGTTATCTGACGTTTTATTTGCTACAATCACTCGATATATCCGACTTCGGCGTTAGTAACTAATACATTCAGTGCTTATACAACTTGCACTGAATATTGGACATCTGTAACCATATTGTTATGGTATAGTCGACCAGACGTACTAGAGAACTGGTTCTCACGCATGAAGCTAACCACGGTCTCGAGTACTAGAGAACTGGCTCTCACGCTTGAAGCTAACCAAGGTCTCGAGTACTAGAGAACTGGCTCTCACGCTTGAAGCTAACCAAGGTCTCGGGTACTAGCGAACTGGTTCTCACGCTTGAAGCTAACCACGGTCTCGGGTACTAGAGAACTGGCTCTCACGCTTGAAGCTAACCACGGTCTCGAGTACTAGAGAACTGGTTCTCAAGCTTGAAGCTAAAAACAGTCTCGAGTACTAGAGAACTGGCTCTCACGCTTGAAGCTAACCACGGTCTCGGGTACTAGAGAACTGGCTCTCACGCTTGAAGCTAACCACGGTCTCGAGTACTAGAGAACTGGCTCTCACGCTTGAAGCTAACCATGGTCTCGAGTACTAGAGAACTGGTTCTCAAGCTTGAAGCTAACCACGGTCTCGAGTACTAGAGAACTGGCTCTCACGCTTGAAGCTAACCACGTTCTCGAGTACTAGAGAACTGGCTCTCACGCTTGAAGCTAACCACGGTCTCGGGTACTAGAGAACTGGTTCTCACGCTTGAAGCTAACCACGGTCTCGGGTACTAGAGAACTGGTTCTCAAACTTGAAGCTAACCACGGTCTCGGGTACTAGAGAACTGGTTCTCACGCTTGAAGCTAACCACGGTCTCGGGTACTAGAGAACTGGTTCTCAAGCTTGAAGCTAACCACGGTCTCGAGTACTAGAGAACTGGTTCTCAAGCTTGAAGCTAACCACGGTCTCGGGTACTAGAGAACTGGTTCTCACGCTTGAAGCTAACCACGGTCTCGAGTGCTAGAGAACTGGTTCTCAAGCTTGAAGCTAACCACGGTCTCGGGTACTAGAGAACTGGTTCTCACGCTTGAAGCTAACCACGGTCTCTAGTACTAGAGAACTGGTTCTCAAGCTTGAAGCTAACCACGGTCTCGGGTACTAGAGAACTGGTTCTCACGCTGAAGCTAACCACGGTCTCGGGTACTAGAGAACTGGCTCTCACGCTTGAAGCTAACCACGGTCTCGAGTACTAGAGAACTGGTTCTCAAGCTTGAAGCTAACCACGGTCTCGGGTACTAGAGAACTGGTTCTCACGTTTGAAGCTAACCAAGGTCTCGAGTACTGAGAACTGGTTCTCAAGCCTGAAGCTAACCACGGTCTCGGGTACTAGAGAACTGGTTCTCACGCTTGAAGCTAACCACGGTCTCGGGTACTAGAGAACTGGTTCTCAAGCTTGAAGCTAACCACGGTCTCGAGTACTAGAGAACTGGTTCTCAAGCTTGAAGCTAACCACGGTCTCGGGTACTAGAGAACTGGTTCTCACGCTTGAAGCTAACCACGGTCTCGAGTACTAGAGAACTGGTTCTCAAGCTTGAAGCTAACCACGGTCTCGGGTACTAGAGAACTGGTTCTCACGCTTGAAGCTAACCACGGTCTCGAGTACTAGAGAACTGGTTCTCACGCTTGGGGCTAACCACGGTCTCGGGTACTAGAGAACTGGTTCTCACGCTTGAAGCTAACCACGGTCTCGAGTACTAGAGAACTGGTTCTCACGCTTGAAGCTAACCACGGTCTCGAGTACTAGAGAACTGGTTCTCACGCTTGGGGCTAACCACAGTCTCTGGTATTTGACCTGTTATCAATTTCTAGCGTTTCTATTCGTCTCATCCAAAGGCGACCACTGGCAGCGTTAATATTCTTGTTACTCCTATCGGGTTCCGACTTTGATTAAACATCGGCCATTTCACACTAGACCCTACTGCGTGTCATGATATTTGTAGTTTTCTAGAAGGGAAGGGTTTAACCTTATAATCTACTTGTTTAAATTGTACATCTGCACAAATTCTAATCTTGAAATCGTACATCTATATAAATACCACTTTTGAAATCATACATCTACTCAAATACTAACCATGAAATTGTTTATCTACTCAAATACTAACCATGAAATAGTATATCTACTCAAATACTAACCATGAAATTGTATATCTACTCAAATACTAACCATGAAATTGTATATCTACTCAAATACTAACCATGAAATTGTATATCTACTCAAATACTAACCATGAAATTGTATATCTACTCAAATACTAACCATGAAATTGTATATCTACTCAAATACTAACCATGAAATTGTATATCTACTCAAATACTAACCATGAAATTGTATATCTACTCAAATACTAACCATGAAATTGTATATCTACTCAAATACTAACCATGAAATTGTATATCTACTCAAATACTAACCATGAAATTGTATATCTACTCAAATACTAACCATGAAATTGTATATCTACTCAAATACTAACCATGAAATTGTATATCTACTCAAATACTACTCTTCAAAGTTTACATCTACTCAAATACTACACTTGATATTGTATATCTACATACATACTAATCCTGATATTGTACATGTACATAAATACTACTCTTGAAATGAAATTGTGCATCTGCAGAAATACAACTATGAAATTCAACGTTTACTGAAATACTAATGTTGAAACTGACCCATGTCGTGTACATGGTACAACAACATCCATTGTAACATCATCAACATCATCCATTGTAACATCATCAACATCATTAATTGTAACATCATCAACATCATTAATTGTAACATCATCAACATCATTAACTGATGATGATCACAAACTAGGAAAATTGTGGAAGGAGACAGTCGTGGAAATGTTGATTCAATCAGTTAATAATGTACACATTTGAAAGACTTTACTTGATGGTAGAGTTGACCATTAAGGACCATGAGGTAAACTGGAATACGGATGAGAAAGAAACACCATGAGATTATATTAAGTGACTTATTCTTCATCGTGGATACTCTGAACGCCTCTTTGCTCCGGGCAAGCAGACCTATATTGGCCAGAGACATATGCATTCATTCTTCGATGTTGCTGGTCCATCGTATTCTTGGTCTTTCTCTTCTTCTCTAGCCCGATACTCTGCCCTCTAGAATCAGCCTATCGATACCGGCATGTCGCTTTAAGTTTCCAAAATACTGCAGATTCCTTCTTATGATGGTATGTAAAAGCCACCCTTCATTTAGTTTCAGTAATTTCAAAACTTTAATGATCTTCTTTTCTCTGTCCATGATATTTGTAGGATCTTTCTGTAGCACTTCATTTCAAACGAATTTATTCTTTTGGATATTGTCTTATTTAAAGTCCACGTCTTGCACCCCTATTTTGCTAGTGGGAAAACACATGATCTTAAAAGGGTTACTTTAGTGACGTTATTACTACTTTGCCATAGCTTTCTCATTTGTGTTAATTTGAGTGTTGCAATTGCGAGCCTTCTATCATGAAATTGAAAAGATAAAATAAACCAGAGTGCAACATCAAGACAAGAGACATAGGATTATGAAGATCGGTTACAGCCAAACTTTGATGTGGAGACGGCACATGATGATGAAGCTACTGACGATGACGATCATGATGATGATGTCTACAGCTTGACCTAATTTATAAAACTGTATAGTGATCTTCCTGAACAAGAATGAGCTAATCTAAGGCAGGGATCTGTCAACTACACTCTCCGAACTTTCATCTCAGAGAATCTAACAGATCCGTCGTCGACAATTCCATGCCATCTCATACCTTTATAGCCTGTTCCTCCCCATTCACCGTTCAAGTTTGGGTTTGCAACACAATTTGCATTTGTAAACCATCCAGCACCCGAAAATAAGAAAAGACAATTACCCGACGAGTTGTCGTTATCATGTGTTGAGAATCTAGTCCCATCTAAAGCTGACATGGCGTCACCTGCTGTTCCTGTGTACCCACTGATACTAAGATCGTACTTTGGGAATTCACTTCCAACTCGAAATTGTGAATACTCCGCAAAATACTGTTTCCCTTGGTATGCCATGTCAATACGAAGTTGATTATAGCCCTGGGAAGAAAAGGAACAACTATAGTATGTACAAGGTATAACAGGTTGGAGTACATATATTATTGTGCCTGTCAGAGATGGATTATTGTAGCTGTCAGAGATAGATTATTGTAGCTGTCAGAGATAGATTATTGTAGCTGTCAGAGATAGATTATTGTAGCTGTCAGAGATAGATTATTGTAGCTGTCAGAGATAGATTATTGTATCTGTCAGAGATAAATTATTGTAGCTGTCAGAGATAGATTATTGTAGCTGTCAGAGATAGATTATTGTAGCTGTCAGAGATAGATTATTGTAGCTGTCAGAGATAGATTATTGTAGCTGTCAGAGATAGATTATTGTAGCTGTCAGAGATAGATTATTATAGCTGTAATAGATAGATTATTGTAGCTGTCAGAGATAGATTATTGTAGCTGTCAGAGATAGATTATTGTAACTGTCAGAGATAGATTATTGTAGCTGTAATAGATAGATTATTGTAGCTGTCAGAAATAGATTATTGCAGCTGTCAGAGATAGATTATTGTAGCTGTCAGAGATAGATTATTGTAGCTGTCAGAGATAGATTATTGTAGCTGTTAGAGATAGATTATTGTAACTGTCAGAGATAGATTATTGTAGCTGTAATAGATAGATTATTGTAGCTGTCAGAAATAGATTATTGCAGCTGTCAGAGATAGATTATTGTAGCTGTCAGAGATATATTATTGCAGCTGTCAGAGATAGATTATTGTTGCTGTAATCGATAGATTATTGTAGCTGTAATAGATAGATTATTGCAGCTGTCAGAGATAGATTATTGTAGCTGTCAGAGATAGATTATTGTAGCTGTAATATTAGATTATTGTAGCTGTCAGAGATAGATTATTGTAGCTGTAATATTAGATTATTGTAGCTGTAATAGATAGATTATTGTGGCTGTCAGAGATAGATTATTGTAGCTGTAATAGATAGATTATTGTAGCTGTAATATTAGATTATTGTATCAGTCAGAGATAGATTATTGTAGCTGTCAGATATAGATTATTGTAGCTGTCAGATATAGATTATTGTAGCTGTCAGAGATAGATTATTGTAGCTGTCAGATATAGATTATTGTAGCTGTCAGAGATAGATTATTGTAGCTGTCAGAGATAGATTATTGTAGCTGTAATATTAGATTATTGTAGCTGTCAGAGATAGATTATTGTAGCTGTAATATTAGATTATTGTAGCTGTAATATATAGATTATTGTAGCTGTCAGAGATAGAATATTGTAGCTGTAATAGATAGATTATTGTAGCTGTAATATTATATTATTGTAGCTGTAATAGATAGATTATTGCAGCTGTCAGAGATAGATTATTGTAGCTGTCAGAGATAGAGTATTGTAGCTGTCAGAGATAGATTATTGTAGCTGTCAGATATAGATTATTGTAGCTGTCAGAGATAGATTATTGTAGCTGTCAGATATAGATTATTGTAGCTGTCAGAGATAGATTATTGTAGCTGTCAGATATAGATTATTGTAGCTGTCAGAGATAGATTATTGTAGCTGTCAGAGATAGATTATTGTAGCTGTAATATTAGATTATTGTAGCTGTCAGAGATAGATTATTGTAGCTGTAATATTAGATTATTGTAGCTGTAATGTATAGATTATTGTAGCTGTCAGAGACAGATTATTGTAGCTGTAATAGATAGATTATTGTAGCTGTAATATTATATTATTGTAGCTGTAATAGATAGATTATTGCAGCTGTCAGAGATAGATTATTGTAGCTGTCAGAGATAGAGTATTGTAGCTGTCAGAGATAGATTATTGTAGCTGTCAGAGATAGATTATTGTAGCTGTCAGAGATAGATTATTGTAGCTGTCAGGGATAGATTATTGTAGCTGTCAGAGATAGATTATTGTAGCTGTCAGAGATAGATTATTGTAGCTGTCAGAGATAGATTATTGTAGCTGTCAGAGATAGATTATTGTAGCTGTCAGAAATAGATTATTGTAGCTGTCAGAGATAGATTATTGTAGCTGTCAGAGATAGATTAACGTAGCTGTCAGAGATAGATTATTGTAGCTGTAATAGATAGATTATTGTAGCTGTAATATTATATTATTGTAGCTGTAATAGATAGATTATTGTTGCTGTCAGAGATATATTATTGTAGCTGTCAGAGATAGAGTATTGTAGCTGTCAGAGATAGATTATTGTAGCTGTCAGAGATAGATTATTGTAGCTGTCAGAGATAGATTATTGTAGCTGTCAGAGATAGATTATTGTAGCTGTCAGAGATAGATTATTGTAGCTGTAATAGATAGATTATTGTAGCTGTCAGAGATAGATTATTGTAACTGTCAGAGATAGATTATTGTAGCTGTAATATTAGATTATTGTAGCTGTAATAGATAGATTATTGTAGCTGTAATAGATAGATTATTGTAGCTGTCAGAGATAGATTATTGCAGCTGTCAGAGATAGATTATTGTAGCTGTCAGAGATAGATTTTTGTAGCTGTCAGAGATAGATTATTGTAGCTGTAATATTATATTATTGTAGCTGCAATAGATAGATTATTGTGGCTGTCAGAGATAGATTATTGTAGCTGTAATAGATAGATTATTGTAGCTGTAATATTAGATTATTGTATCAGTCAGAGATAGATTATTGTAGCTGTAATATTAGATTATTGTAGCTGTAATAGATAGATTATTGTAGCTGTAATAGATAGATTATTGTAGCTGTCAGATATAGATTATTGTAGCTGTAATATTAGATTATTTTAGCTGTAATAAATAGATTATTGTAGCTGTAATATTAGATTATTTTAGCTGTAATAGGTAGATTATTGTAGCTGTAATATTAGATTATTGTAGCTGTAATAGATAGATTATTGCAGCTGTCAGAGATAGATTATTGTAGCTGTAATAGATAGATTATTGTAGCTGTCAGAGATAGATTATTGTAGCTGTAATAGATTATTGTAGCTGTCAGAGATAGATTATTGTAGCTGTCAGCGATAGATTATTGTATCAGTCAGAGATAGATTATTGTATCAGTCAGTGATAGATTATTGTATCAGTCATAGATAGATTATTGTAACTGTCAGAGATAGATTATTGTAGATGTGAAAGATAGATTGTTGTAGCTGTTGAAGACAGATTATTGTAGCTGTGATGGATGTATTTTTGTAGCTGTGGGCGATGGATTATTGTAGCTGTGAGCGATGGATTATTGTAGCTGTGAGAGAATGATTATTGTAGCTGTGAGCGATGGATTATTGTAGCTGTGAGGGATGGATTATTGTAGCTGTGAGGGATGGATTATTGTAGCTGTGAGGGATGGATTATTGTAGCTGTCATAGATATATATATTTTTGTAGCTGTCTGAGTTATTTGTTGTATATTTCAGATAGATGATTGCATCCGTCAGGAAAATATTGTTATCATGAAATACTAATGTAATATAAAGGCTAAGGTATCGCAGTTCATGTAATACAAGTCATAGTCAAAATTTATAATACTACTTCTGAGATGTCACATTTCATGTAATACAAGTCATAGTCACAATTTATAATATTCACTTCTGAGATGTTACAGTTCATGTAATACAAGTTATAGTCACAATTTATAATATTCATTTCTCAGATGTCACAGTTCATGTAATACAAGTCATAGTCACAATTTATAATATTCACTTCTGAGATGTTACAGTTCATGTAATACAAGTTATAGTCACAATTTATAATATTCATGTCTCAGATGTCACAGTTCATGTAATACGTATTTACGGGAAACTACAATATATACCATGTAGTATTTACTTGTGAGACATCGTACTTTATGTAGTACTTGTGAGACATCGTACTTTATGTAATACCTACTTGTGAGACATCGTACTTTATGTAATACCTACTTGTGAGACATCGTACTTTATGTAATACCTACTTGTGAGACATCGTACTTTATGTAATACTTACTTGTGAGACATCGTACTTTATGTAATACTTACTTGTGAGACATCGTACTTTATGTAATACTTACTTGTGAGAAATAAGATTGTATGTAATATTTACTTGTGAGACATCGTACTTTATGTCATACTTACTTGTGAGACATCAAACTTTATGTAATACTTACTTGTGATACATCGCACTTCATGTAGTACTTGTGAGACATCGTACTTTATGTAATACTTACTTGTGAGACATCGTACTTTATGTAATACTTACTTGTGAGACATCGTACTTTATGTAATACTTACTTGTGAGACTTCGTACTTTATGTAATACTTACTTGTGAGACGTCATACTGTATGTAATTCTTACTTGTGAGAAATAAGATTGTATGTTCTTCTTCTTCTGCTTCAGCATATGTGGTCATGCTATACCGTCAGGCCTGTCGTCAAGACGAAGTCCACTGTCTTCTCCAGGTCAGAGCGGCTGACCCATAGCTTTTGCCTCAAGTCTGTATCCTCTGGCGAGGTCTGCTGTCTCTGCTCTTTGTATGTTGGGCAGTCCTGAAGTATGTGTTCCGGAGTCTGTGTTTCGGATCCACATGGACATCCATCTGTGTATGAGATCCTTAATCGATAAAGGTGACCCAACAGTCTGCAGTGGCCTGTTCTAAGGCGAAATATTGTGGTCTGTTGATATCTCTGGAGGAGATGTATTGCATCATGTTCGTATTCCCTTCCATTTCTTTCTTCCCCTTCCATTTCTTTCTTCCCCTTCCATTTCTTTCTTCCCCTTCCATTTCTTTTCTTCCCCTTCCATTTCTTTCTTCCACTTCCATTTCTTTCTTCCACTTTGCTGAGTATGTGCTGCGGATTATTGTTTTTACTTCTCCGTAAGACAGTGGGTGTCTGTGTTGCTCCATTTCGCTTCCTGCCTTTGACAGAGCATCCGCTTTCTCATTTCCCATGATTCCACAGTGTGATGGTATCCACTGAAGGGCAATAGCTGTTGATTTTTGGATCTGTCTTAGCTCATGTCTGATGTTGTACAGAAGGCTTTCGTTTCTGTTGCTCTGGATTGATTCCAGTAGGGATCTGCAGTCTGTGAATATGGCTATCTTCTTTGGTCTTGGCAGTCCTGATTCGGTGAAGGCTTTCAATGCTTGATGGAGTGCAACTGCTTCTGCTCTAAAATTATAGGAGTATTTCCCCGTTGGAAAAGCTTTTGATATTGTCTTCCCATCTTTAAGTCTTATAAAAATTCCACCTCCTCCATTCCTTACTGCTCCTTCTGCCGATCCATCTGTGTAGACATGTGTTCATTCCTTGGGATTGTATTTTATTTCTATCATCTCCAGTGTCAATGCTTTTAGTTGAGGTGGAGTTTGGTATTCCTTATTAATTATTCCAGGAACCTGTGTTATTATGGAGACATTCTAGAGACTATTGCCTGGCTCTTCAAAGTCCGTTAGTGTTTCAATTTCATTTGGGAGGTTTGTGAGGATTTCTTTATGTTGTTCATGGATATCTTTGGAGATGTGACAGAAGCTGGTTCTCTTCAACCTGCTTGTGGTTGATCTAGAAATTTGCGCATACATCGGAGGGTTTGGCATGCGCTTAGTTTTTTCCCTTTGAACAAGCACTCTTTCTTCTCTGTAAACATCCGCCCACTGGATGACAGAAGAGAAGATTGTATGTAATATTTACTTGTGAGACATAGTACTTTATGTAATACTTACTTGTGAGACATAGTACTTTATGTAATACTTACTTGTGAGACATAGTACTTTATGTAATACTAACTTGTGAGACATCACACTTTAGGTTACTTGACAGTTCACGTAATACTTACTCGTGAAACATCACAATTCATGTAATACTTACGTGTACAGTTAAATTGTGAATAGTATTAAGGCCAATCCAGTAATCATTGTCTGTTGTTCCAAATCCGTTCTGGTAGTCTTTCCATTTTAAATTGAAATCTATATCACCAGTTGTGCGTCGCTGAGAGAAAATGTAGAATATACTGTCAGAAAATGTAGAATATATATTGTCAGAAAATGTAGAATATACTGTCAGAAAATGTATAATATACTGTCAGAAAATGTAGAATATACTGTCAGAAAATGTAGAATATACTGTCAGAAAATGTAGAATATACTGTCAGAAAATGTAGAATATACTGTCAGAAAATGTAACCATTTCAACACAAGAGTTCTTCTATTACTGTGAATAAAATGAATTGATTGAAAACAAGATTTCTGCCTCGATTACTGGAAATAAAATGGAATGATTTAATACAAGATGTATCTCTAAATTACTGGGAATAAAATGGAACTCTTGAAAACAAGATGTATCTCTCGATTACTGGGAATAAAATGAAATTGTTGAATACAAAATAACAAATGAAATATCAACCAAAGTAAGATGCACTGTGCATGTTGTTCGCGTGATGGATACATTTATCACAATGCACCTGATATAAGGAGTTATTACCGAGGACACATCAGTGATATGAGAAAACAGAATAATCGATTCGATGCTGTTTGAAAATATTTTATGTAATATTTATTTGTGAGACCAACTATTTTATTGCGGACATATGAAATGAAGCATCATCTTCATTAAATTTGTTTTAAATGAAATTCATTGTACGATTCAAAGAATGTTCATCATCTAACAGAGAAAAAGTAGATAGGCAGTACAGACTTCTGACATAATCTTCAAGACTGCAGTACACTAAGCCATTTGATGGCGGAGCACTGGCCCGTAGTATTATACATCCACAGAAGCTGTGATAACACTAAGGAGTGAGAACTATATTGTAGCGAGAACTGGAACTGTCAGCCGTTGTGTAATTGATGCGAGAACTTAATTGTCAGAAGTCGTGTAATTGAAGTTATATTTCATCACTTTAACATGGAACTGTCAGCAGTCATATGACTGAAGTTATGTTTAATCACTTTAACAAGGAACTGTCAGCCGTCATATGACTGAAGTTATGTTTAATCACTTTAACAAGGAACTGTCAGCCGTCATATGACTGAAGTTATGTTTAATCACTTTAACAAGGAACTGTCAGCCGTCATATGACTGAAGTTATGTTTAATCACTTTAACAAGGAACTGTCAGCCGTCATATGACTGAAGTTATGTTTAATCACTTTAACAAGGAACTGTCAGCCGTCATATGACTGAAGTTATGTTTAATCACTTTAAGAAGGAACTGTCAGCAGTCATATGACTGAAGTTATGTTTAATCACTTTAACAAGGAACTGTCAGCCGTCATATGACTGAAGTTAAGTTTAATCACTTTAACAAGGAACTGTCAGCCGTCATATGACTGAAGTTATGTTTAATCACTTTAAGAAGGAACTGTCAGCAGTCATATGACTGAAGTTATGTTTAATCACTTTAACAAGGAACTGTCTGCAGTCATATGACTGAAGTTATTTTTAATCACTTTAACAAGGAACTGTCAGCCGTCATATGACTGAAGTTATGTTTAATCACTTTAACAAGGAACTGTCTGCCGTCATATGACTGAAGTTATGTTTAATCACTTTCTGAATGTATTATTTCGCACTTTAGGAACATTATTGATTGACTAAAACACAGTGAAATTACTGAATTACTCGTTTTATATTGATTTATTGATTCGTTGATTAAATGATTGATTTATCGATCGATTTATCGATCAATTTGTCGATTGATTGATTGATTGATTGATTGATTGATTGATTGATTGATTGATTGATTGATTGATTGATTGATTGATTGATTGATTGATTGATTGATTGATTGATTGATTGATTGATTTTGTAATATTATTAACTGATTGATTAAACTACCTGTATGATAACCCATCCTCCACCATCTGTGTCTGTATCACAGAGAGCGTCTATCTGACCCCACAGCAGAAACTTCTGTCGGGTTTGGCTGTGCGGCATTCCCCTTTCACAAATTGTCTGAATTTCACACAAACAAACAAAACAGAAACAAAATCAGTCACAGATGAGAAATAATTCATAATCAAATTTCTATAGTATGTTATCATTCCGTCTATTTAAAATCTACACAGAAAATATTTGTAAACAGAAGCAATGCCAGGTCTCAGGATCAATGAGAAAATGATAATTCGTCTAAGATATGCAGATACCACAGTACTTGTGGCAGAGAGTAAACTGGAGCGACAAAGACTAATAGATAAAGTTGATCAATCAAGACAATAATATGAACTAGATATGAACTTTCAAAAACAAAACAGACACCTTAACAAGAAGCAAAATCATCTTTCACTTTTCAAAGGCCAACAAAGGATTTTCAGTTCTGAGAGTGATGGAACCTGGTGATACTAAATAATCACAGCTTGTAATCTTATATGAGTATTCTCTTTTTTTCCTTGTCATTGGATATGCAGGCGCCACTATCACCGCCAGTCACACAGATTGAGAGGCTGGAGAAAATTCAAAATGAAGCAATGCGGATCATCCTTGGTTGCACAAGGGACACACCCTGTGTGGTTATGATATTTCTCCTTGATTGTAAAATCATATCTTACAGAATTAATATTAATGCAAAATAAGATAAACAGGTTATTAGGAATACCTAACTGTGAACATATCTAGATAAAAAAGGTATATAATAAATATGCAATAAAACAAAAATGACAATTTTCCTACGGTGCGGTCCTATTGGGACCTTTTTCAAGAAGTACAAATAAAAACAAAACAAAAAAGACATCAAACCGTAAATATATTAACAGCGAAGATGACTTGATCCTGTCTCTCATAAAATGCTCATGACAGAATTAATATGTCGCGTGCCCGTCCAAATCTCAGAATGAGTTGTAACATAGACCAACCAATACACAATGAGTTCCCTCGTATGAAGATAAGCAGTCTCAAGAGAGGCAAATCGTGGATGTGTCGTGCCTAAGATACCGTTAAATAGATTTGCGCCCAAGAAGGCATAACTCCTGACGAGAAATTGATACCTTTTCCTATGGTCTTTCAAGAAAGTCAAGACTGTCATTACACTCAATAGAGTGTGCAGGGAACACAGCCCTGTGAGAGTGGATGCTGAGGTTAAGGTGCTCATCTGCTAATATACCGACGACACAGACGTTGTGATTTACACGGACGGGTCGGTCATCAATCACCACCGATGCGCATGGGCCTTTACTGCCAGATCACAATGAAGATCCAGTGTACGACGCCAGTGGAACCTTTACCACAACAACAAGTAGTCTCACAAAAACAGTAGCAGTAGACATCGTTCCTTCTATGCAGACTAGCATTATTGTTGTACTATTAAAAAAAATATAATCTACGATTCATGGCAAGGAAGGATGTGACTGGTAAGAACAATCTAAACCACGAAGAATCTTCTACAGTATGTACAAGAAATCAACAGAAATACTTGTACCATCGTGTACTGTTTGTGTGTCTTCTTAGACTTTCGTCCCTTGAATTAACTGCTCTGACTTTCTACTTTGTATTGAAACTACTATATCAGCATCTTAAAATTGTAACCAGAAATCTGGCCGAGAGGTTAGAACGCTAGTCTCACACGAGTGAAGTTTAGAGTTCGATCCCCGGTACGGACTGGATTTTTTTCTGTCGGAGGGTAAATTAAGAAACTCACCCTGTACATGGCAAGAGCATGCGGCCTTTATCGCACAGTTATTCAATCCCCTCCCTGCAACGCCTGAACTGGTAAAATGCAGTATTGACAGTTGTTTTTTGGGGGGGAGGGGGGGGGACAGAAATCTAGTAAAAAAACACAAAAGGGTTGCACACGGAAAGAAGCGAATAGCTTCTTTTAATGTAACTTCTTCCTCCCTTCGATTGAAGGCATATTGACGACCAATAGGCGATACATCAATCATAGATAGCACTCCTCCTACATAAAGTAATGAAGCGTTTTTTTCTTTTCTATTCTCCCCACCATCCTCTAACATCTTTTTGAGATGTTGTCTCTTCCTCCTGTGGGCACTAAAGGAGATTCACACCAAATAAATGTCACCGTCATTATGGGAAAAAAACAATCAGCATTTATTGACCACTTCATGCGAAGATTAGGTTTTAAATACAAAATGACAATATATAAAATTGAGTGTAGAATCTAGACTAGTTTTAAATACAAAATGACAACATATAAAATTGAGTGTAGAATCTAGACTAGTTTTAAATACAAAATGACAACATGTAAAATTGAGTGTAGAATCTAGACTAGTTTTAAATACAAAATGACAACATGTAAAATTGAGCGTAGAATCTAGACTAGTTTTAAATACAAAATGACAACATGTAAAATTGAGTGTAGAATCTAGACTAGTTTTAAATACAAAATGACAACATGTTAAATTGAGTGTAGAATCTAGACTAGTTTTAAATACAAAATGACAACATATAAAATTGAGTGTAGAATCTAGACTAGTTTTAAATACAAAATGACAACATATAAAATTGAGTGTAGAATCTAGACTAGTTTTAAATACAAAATGACAACATGTAAAATTGAGTGTAGAATCTAGACTAGTTTTAAATACAAAATGACAACATGTAAAATTGAGTGTAGAATCTAGACTAGTTTTAAATACAAAATGGGGTGCAAAGGGAACGCATTGCTCTAGGCGGACCCAGGGTTAGCAGATAACCAAGATCCCAAATGTACCTCCACGCTGTGCACCCTGGAAACAGAAATACAGCAGCTCGTGCTGATTCTGGCCACATCATTTGGGGATCGTGTCCGAGAATGTGGAGGTAGCAGATGGAAAGATATTTGACTGCACAAGAGACAGACAATATCTCCGACACCACCAGCAGCACCACATATAGCGACACTGTCGACATACAGTGAAGCTAGTCAGTCCAGTCCGAACATTGGAGGGACAGCCAATGTAAAATGCACGTAAAGTTAGATGCATGGCGAGAGACAAATATATTTCATACCGAGTACAATGAAACAATGAAAGGGCAGAACAGTGCTAGAGGGCAGCGCGAACTGCAAATAGAAAATGAAAAGTTCCTAGGAAAGGGGAACTACAAGCTCCGTCAGCTCGAGACGAGCTTCTAGTTACCTGTGTTCCTTACAGGCAGAGACCCAGACCCATTCATTGGCGTTTGGTAAAGCAAGAAGACCTAATCCAACTCTAATGTCGAGCCTTCCTAAACCGGAAATATGCTCGCGAAGAGAAAGGGTTCCGTACTCGATGCGCTCATGCACAAAAGGGACAACGATTTAGCCCTGGCCCAACTCTACTGTCAGGTTTTCCTACACCGGAAATACACTTGAAGAGAGAAAGGGTTCAGTACCTGATGGGCTCAGGCGCTATTGGGACAAGGACGCTCAGCTCGAGAACGCCTTGCTCTCAAACGCGTGGTGTGAGACTCGAACTTGGACAAGGGGTACACGATGTCAGTAAATGACACCTCGGCTAAGAGGGCGAAAGAGCCAGGGTCCAACTCCTCTGTTGAGTTCTTCCCCTTAAGGAACCAGGCTCACGGATGAGAAACGGTTCAGTACCCAATGGGCACAGGCACAGCACGTCCAATTACACGAGGCAAGTTCATAGACAGTGGAACACCTCGTTCGAGTCAGACGAGAGCAAAAAATCGTCTGGGCGAAGAGTCTCCCTACGCGTGCCTGGAGACAGATATAGAGGCTGTCACAGGCTAAGGGTAGCCCACCCGAATTGTCAAGGCATGCCGAAATCAGATGTGCTAGGCCTACAAGGCGCATAACGGTGGCACAACGTAATCCCGCTCCCGGCGGAAATCGCACGGATATCCGTGATGGTTACAATGGAGCGAACGAAAAACAAACAAACAAAATACAAAATGACATGTAAAATTGAGTGTAGAAAATGACAACATATAAAATTGCTTATAGAATCGAGTCAGATGACGACAGTAACAAGAAAATGCTGAATAATTTGACACTATTCTCTCAGAGGAGGAACTGATGTGGTTATCAAAGAATAATCTACAGGTAAAAATACGCTGACAACTTACCTGAGACACATTAACCGGAGGGTTGGTTGTTTCCTCGTGTATGGAAAAGTACCTTAATAAACTGTCCAGCTTGGAGCCCAGTGATGATATTTCAGCCTTTAACTCTGTCACTTCTTTTTCAAAATTCTCTGACTGAGTTTTCATTTGTGAAGTCAGTTCTGCGATGGATTCTGTTGAAAATATGTTTATTGTTAATATTATGTTGTTGTTGTTCTTATTGTTGCTGCTGCTGCTGTTTTTCTGTTGTTTTTGTTATTTTTGTTGCTGCTGTTTTTGTTGTTGTTGTTGCTGCAGCTGTTACTGCTGTTTTTCTGTTGTTCTTATTATTATTGTTGTTGTTGCTGCTGCTGCTGTTACTGCTGTTTCTCTGTTGTTCTTGTTATTGTTGTTGTTGCTGCAGCTGTTACTGCTGTTTTTCTGTTCTTTTTATTATTGTTGTTGTTGCTGCTGCTGCTGTTGCTGTTTTTCTGTTGTTCTTGTTATTATTGTTGTTGTTATTGCTACTGCTGTTACTGCTGTTTTTATGTTGCTCTTGTTATTGTTTTTGTTGTTGTTGCTGCTGTTGCTGTTTTTCTGTTGTTCTTGTTATTGTTGTTGTTATTGTTGCCGCTGCTGTTACTCCTGTTTTTCCTCTGCTCTTGTTATTGTTGCTGCTGCTGCTGTTACTTCTGTTTTCTGTTTTTCTGTTGTTCTTGTTATTGTTGTTGTTACTGCTGCTGCTGTTACTGCTGTTTTTATGTTGTTCTTGTTATTGTTGTTGTTGTTGCTGCTGCTCTTGTTGTTGTCGTATCGATTCCTATGACTTACCATCAATTAGCTCTTACTTCCTATGTGTCATGTGGTGATTTCTTCAGAGCTTTATTTCTTCTTCTGCGTTAGTTCTCAAACTTCTGCAGATTATCAGAATGTAATTCGGAGAAAATATTTATCGTGCCATGTTTTACAGTCTTTAGTCTGACACATCCGACTTCAGCATCACTTCTCAGTCACTTTGACTTTCTATCTGATGGTACAGCCAAATCCACTTGATAATCTCTTGAATTGTCTCCCTCGGCATGGGTGGTATAAAACAGTGTTGATATTCTTTGCTCCACTGTCGGGCCCTGTCGACGCTCAGGAGGCTTGATTTAATACCCAGAAGACTAACTATCGGTGGCTTGAGAAGTCCCTTACACAGATGGGGGAAATTATATGGGTTTTGTTGCTTTTCTACCGTTACAGATTCGGGACATTCTATAAGTTGTGTGGCTTTTCTACCTCTACTGATGGTGACATTCTATGAGTTGTGTGGCTTTTCTACCGTTACAGATTCGGGACATTCTATAAGTTGTGTGGCTTTTCTACCTTTACTGATGGGGACATTCTATGAGTTTTGAGGCTTTTCTACCTTTACTGATGGTGACATTCTATGAGTTGTGTGGCTTTTCTACCGTTACAGATTCGGGACATTCTATAAGTTGTGTGGCTTTTCTACCTTTACTGATGGGGACATTCTATGAGTTTTGAGGCTTTTCTACCTTTCGACAACATGTAGGGTTGGAGTTATGGACTTCAGCTCCCCTGCCAGAAATTCCTTCCTGTCAGGCGTCTTTAAAACCCAGACAAGGTTGGTTATTGGTATGGGTGAAGCAGCCAGCTATGCATTCACCGCCATCCACGAGACTTTCCATTGATGCAGGACTAACATGTCTGTCTGATTCCATTCTCTACCAGGAAGTTGTCATGTCCTTTACAGAGTTGTTTTTCAACAAACCCCATGTGCCACCTATTCATAGCTGGGGGTATCATGTGCCACCTGGTCATAGCTGGGGGTATCATGTGCCACCTGGTCATAGCTGGGGGTATCATGTACCACTTGGTCATAGCTGGGGGTATCATGTGTCACCTGGTCATAGCTGGGGATATCATGTGTCACCTGGTCTTAGCTAGGGGATCATGTGTCACCTATTCAGAGCTGGGCGTATCATGTGTCACTAGTTCATAGCTTCGGTATCGTGTATCACCTGATCATAGCTGGGGATATCATGTGCCACCTGGTCATAGCTGGGGGTATCATGTACCACTTGGTCATAGCTGGGGGTATCATGTGTCACCTGGTCATAGCTGGGGATATCATGTGTCACCTGGTCTTAGCTAGGGGATCATGTGTCACCTATTCAGAGCTGGGCGTATCATGTGTCACTAGTTCATAGCTTCGGTATCGTGTATCACCTGATCATAGCTGGGGATATCATGTGTCACCTGGTCATAGCTGGGGGCATCATGTGTCACCTGATCATAGCTGGGGATATCATGTATCACCTGGTCATAGCTGGGGGCATCATGTGTCACCTGGTCTTAGCTAGGGGATCATGTGTCACCTATTCAGAGCTGGGCGTATCATGTGTCACTAGTTCATAGCTTCGGTATCATGTGTCACCTGGTCATAGATGGGGGTATCATGTGTCACCTGGTCATAGCTGGGGATATCATGTGTCACCGGTCATAGCTGGGGGCATCATGTGTCACCTGGTCATAGCTGGGGATATCATGTGTCACCTGGTCATAGATGGGGGCATCATGTACACATTGACAACCATGGTCAGGGTTTAGAGCTGATTCAACTCCACCAGCGACATGTGCTTTGATTCAACTCCACCAGCGACATGTGCATTGATTCAACTCCACCAGCGACATGTGCATTGATTTAACTCCACCAGCGACATGTGCATTGATTCAACTCCACCAGCGACATGTGCATTGATTTAACTCCACCAGCGACATGTGCATTGATTCAACTCCACCAGTGGCATGTGCATTGATTTAACTCCACCAGTGGCATGTGCATTGATTCAACTCCACCAGTGGCATGTGCATTGATTTAACTCCACCAGTGGCACGTGCATTGATTTAACTCCACCAGTGGCATGTGCATTGATTCAACTCCACCAGTGGCATGTGCATTGATTTAACTCCACCAGTGGCACGTGCATTGATTTAACTCCACCAGTGGCATGTGCATTGATTTAACTCCACCAGTGACATGTGCATTGATTTAACTCCACCAGTGGCATGTGTATTCATTTAACTCCACCAGTGGCATGTGCATTGATTTAACTCCACCAGCGACATGTGCATTGATTTAACTCCACCAGTGGCATGTGTATTCATTTAACTCCACCAGTGGCATGTGCATTGATTTAACTCCACCAGCGACATGTGCATTGATTTAACTCCACCAGCGTGAAGTGCAATTATTTGACTCCACCAGCGAGATGTACAATGATTAAACTCCACCAGCGTGAAGTGCAATTATTTGACTCCACCAGCGAGATGTACAATGATTCAACACTGCCAAGAATCTGTTCAATCGTCTCTTATGACATGCATAGAAGATAAACACTTTCCTCTTCTTTGCACCCCTTTTGGACCTCAGCAAAACACGGAAAAACGTGTACTGACTATCTATACAACGAGCTTGTCACAATTAGCTATACACATAGCGATCTTGTCACAACTAGCTATACACACTACGAACGTATTACAATTAACTATACACACAACGAACTTGTCACAATTAACTATACACACAACGAACTTGTCACAATTAACTATACACACAACGAACTTGTCACAATTAACTATACACACAACGAACTTGTCACAATTAACTATACACACAACGATCTTGTCATGATTAACTATACAATTAATATGTATAGTTGACTGCTGACTATTTCCCCAACGAAATTACAATTTTACTAGCATAATGAACTGCTCACAATTAAAATGTCCGTGAAACATGGACAAACATACCACACGTTCCTGTACTTGTTGGTGTGATCATTTCCGTAGTGACCTCAGACTGACCGTTGACATCTACATAGTACATCTCACATAGAAATGAGCCGTACAAACAATCAGTTGCATCTCGAAAACTGACAGTCAGGTCGCTGTTGTACCTGGATATACTACCTGTAACATTAATTAGATCACCTAGGCCTGGTTCTATATCTGGTATCGGTGAGTATGGAGTTACAGAAGCCAATTTCTGCGTAATATTTGTCTCTTTCACGTCGTAAATAGTCAAGCCGACTATGGTGGAAATGTGGGAGTCATTTGTGTTTATGTGGGCAACACACTTCAGGTATCCACAATAGAAACTGCCTGGAGTGTGTGTCATTGTAAACTGTAGGCCTGGAAAATGACACAAGTTATATGAATACAAAACATATATAATTACATAAGTTATATCATTATATAATTTATATCACTACATAAGTTATATCATTACAGAAGTTATAACAATAAAGGAGTTAATAAAATGTGCTACCTAGATTATCATGGAATGTCCTGACTAAATCTAACAGTGCGAGTAAATCTAACATACCTTGACAGTAAGCAAATATATCATACCTTGGAAGTAATAAAACCTATTATAACTTGACAGTAAGCTAAACTATCATACATTAACTGTACACAAATCTATCATACCTTGATTGTGAGTAAATCTATCATACCTTGACTCTGAGTAAATCTATCATACCTTGACTGTACACACATCTATCATACCTTGACTCTGAGTAAATATATCATACTTTGACTCTTAGTAAATCTATCATACCTTGACTCTGAGGAAATCTCTCATACTTTGACTATGAGTAAATCTACCATACCTTGACTCTGAGTAAATCTCTCATACTTTGACTATGAGTAAATCTATCATACCTTGACTCTGAGTAAATCTATCATACCTTATCTGTACACAAAACTATCATACCTTGACTGTGAGTAAATCTATCATACCTTGACTGTGAGTAAATCTATCATACCTTGACTGTGCGTAAATCTCTCATACTTTGACTCTGAGTAAATCTATCATACCTTGACTGCGTAAAGCTCTCATACTTTGACTCTGAGTAAATATATCATACCTTGACTGTGAGTAAATCTATCATACCTTGACTGTGAGTAAATCTATCATACCTTGACTGAGTAAATCTATCATACCTTGACTGTGAGTAAATCTCTCATACTTTGACTCTGAGTAAATCTATCATACCTTGACTGTGCGTTAATAATGCCAGAAGTAGACAAAAAGTGGACACCGGCGTCCGGTCAAACATGATTTGTAAATTCTGCTAAGTTCTGACTGGACACACAAAAGTATACAAGAATTCGATATCTGTAACAGTTCGATGCCTGCGATAGTTTTATGTCTGTGAAAGATTTATAACTGATGTTTATAAAAGTCGATATATTTTAATAGTTATACGCCTACAACAGCACGATGTCTAGACCAGGTATCTGGATGTCTAGACCAGGTATCTGGATGTCTAGACCAGGTATCTGGATGTCTAGAACTGAGAATCTTGGTTAATATGCTGCCACAATAGCTTATATACAGAACACACCAATAATATGAACTTATAATTTCTTATAAGCTTATCTCCTAGCAACAGATGTTTTCACATTATAGATAACCACGATGTCTCTTCCTTTGTAAATCCATTGTAGGTAGTTACTTCCCTTTGTATGATTATTTATTATGTACATCTTGTGTTTCATCAATAATTAGGATGTCTGGGAGGGGGGGGGGGTTCTCAAGAATTTGACAGTTGTTGATAAAGAAGATTGGCAGTTTGACTAAAGCTGACGTCAATGATACAGTTTTTGGTACAGTACAAGTAGAGGCAACCACATAGTGGAGTTAGTTATAACATAAGTAAGTTATAACATAAGTAAGTTATAACATAAGTAAGTTATAACATAAGTAAGTTATAACATAAGTAAGTTATAACATAAGTAAGTTATAACATAAGTAAGTTATAACATAAGTAAGTTATAGCATAACTATTTAAAACGAGGGAGGAATAGGGTGTTCAATTGTTGTTGATATAATTAAGCAAATGTCTCTGCACTTTTAACAGTTATTGGAAAGGGGGGCGTTTTTTTGCCAGAAGTTTTTTGCCGTTTTTTATGACAGTACCTGCGGAGATGTAATTTATGGACAGTACTTGCGGAGATGTACTTTATGGACAGTACCTGCGGAGATGTAATTTCTGGATAGTATCTGCGGTGATGTAATTTCTGGATAGTACCTGCGATGATGTACGCTCCACTTCATCCCGTGAATCAATTTGGTTTTATATCAGAGCTTTTTGACTATCGAAAATAAAATGAAGGTTGTGATTTGGTGAACCGCGACCTCCGATATTTTCTGCGCGCTTGTCACATTTTTATATCACTCTTAGAATCGTTTCTCTGTTAACTGCTGTTAAAGCATAGTCAGGAAACAACATACAACATATAACTGTATTAATATTATAGCACAGCCAGGAAACAACATACAACATATAACTGTATTAATATTATAGAATTGAATTGTGCTTTATTGAGAGTAAATTTGTTTTGTTCTTGTTGATGTATGTGGCATATCTGTGTACAGTGTGTACTAAATTGTACACAATGTATGAGTCTGGTCATTTAAAAAAAATTCCTTAACCCCAAGTCTGGCTATAAACAGGTCAAGCTAGTTGGCTGTCCTCCACCCCTCTGTGTTTATGTATGTGTCTGTGTGTGTGTGTGTGTGTGTTGTATGCGTATGTATGTGGCTGTGTATGTGCGTATGTGTATCTATCTGTGTGCATGTATCTGTGTGTATATATATCTGTGCGTATGTGTATGTGTGTGTATGCACGTGTTTGTGTGTAAGTGTCTGTGTATATTTGTATGTGTGTGCATGTGTCTGTGTGTATGTTTCTGCGTGTGCGTGTGTACGCTTAAAGAATTAAGACGGACAAGTCACCAGATGATTTTCCATAAAATTAAAATAATAAGACCCACAACAGGTCAGGATGGTAGTTGTGTCACAGTGAATAGACAAGTACAAAAACCGCTGCTCCTAACAACTCTATCCTCAACCATTCCGATGAATATATAAAGATCATTCCTTAATGTTATCAATCCATGATTTTCTCTCCCCCTCTCCTCCATCCACCTTTCACTATTCCTTGCAAAATAATTTGAGAAAGTGCGTCGTCTCTCGTGATATGTCCACATCATACATGCTTACGCCATTTCACCACTGCCAAAAGTGGTTCTTGATGACTGGCAAGTTTTTTTATTTGCGGCAGGTAAATATATTTGTCTTGTATTCTATATACCTATTTTTATAAAACATCTGTAACACTTGTTTTAAAAATTCTGAATCCATATACAAAAATCAGGAAGAAGTGTCACCTGACGCGCGTCCATATGCAAAATATTTGAAATATTATTTTCCTTTTTGTTAACATTTAGTTTAACTTGTCACATGTTTGTTACATTAATTGAACTTTGTCATCTGTGTGCCACATTTAGTTTAACTTGTCGCTAGTTTCTCACATTTGTTTAATTTAATCGTGTATTCGTCACATTAAATTTGTTGAGTTGTCATTTTGTACTATTTTGAAATCGCGTCTCCTTCTCTCCCTAACCTAACAGGTAAATTGACGATAGTAGTAGTAGGAAGTAACCTTGTAAGACAAGCAGGTGCCAGTCTGTATCCGTTCAAGACTTACTTTAAACTTCTGACTTTTTATCAGAATTCCCCGTATCTTCCATGTTCTTATCTCTTTCCGTCTGATTCGAGAACACGATATTATTTTTTATATCCTAGAACTTCCTAGTTGCAACATTTGATACCTTCACACGCATACAAACACGTACACACACATACACACTAATAATTACACAAACGGCGATCAGAAGAAACATATAGGCATCAGAACTTGTCATTTATGCCACTGATTTACATTTTTCTCCACATCAGAACGTGTCATTTATGCCACTGATTTACATTTTTCTCCACATCAGAACGTGTCATTTATGCCACTGATTTACATTTTTCTCCACATCAGAACTTTTCATTTATGCCACTCAGAACTTGTCATTTATGCCACTGATTTACATTTTTCTCCATATCAGAACTTGTCATTTATGCCACTGATTTACATTTTCTCCACATCAGAACTTGTCATTTATGCCACTGATTTACATTTTTCTCCATATCAGAACTTGTCATTTATGCCACTGATTTACATTTTTCTCCACATCAGAACTTGTCATTTATGCCACTGATTTACATTTTTCTCCATATCAGAACTTGTCATTTATGCCACTGATTTACATTTTTCTCCATATCAGAACTTGTCATTTATGCCACTGATTTACATTTTTCTCCACATCAGAACTTGTCATTTATGCCACTGATTTACATTTTTCTTCATATCAGAACTTGTCATTTATGCCACTGATTTACATTTTTCTCCACATCAGAACTTGTCATTTATGCCACTGATTTACATTTTTCTCCATATCAGAACTTGTCATTTATGCCACTGATTTACATTTTTCTCCACATCAGATCGTGTCATTTATGCCACTGATTTACATTTTTCTCCACATCAGAACTTGTTATTTATGCCACTGATTTACATTTTTCTCCACATCAGAACGTGTCATTTATGTCACTGATTTACATTTTTCTCTACATCACCAGTTCCAGTAATATTGTGAAGACGGGGACCCTTTATTCTTTTTCTAGCAATTCCATAATTCATACAAGATAATGTTCCATGTAAGCATATAGACAAGATGATGTTCTTATAACAACTTAGACAAGATCATGTACCTATAACCATGTAGACAAGATAATGTTCCCTATAGCCATGTCTACCGAAGAATATTCCTATAACCATGTGGACAAGATCATGTTCCTATAACCATATAGACAAGATCATGTTCCTATAACCATATAAACAAGATCATGTTCCTATAACCACATAGACAAGATCATGTTCCTATAACCACATAGACAAGATCATGTTCCTATAACCATATAGACAATATAAGGTAGAAAAAACAATGATCAATCTTTGCAATATGCTACTAGTGAGATCTAATGAAAAGCTTTCCAGAAATGTATTTACTAGAGCATGTGGTATGTCAGAGTAAGCACGTTTCCAAAGACATGAAAAGTTTCGCTACAAGTATGCAAAGACACGAAATGTCTAGTTTCGCTTCAAGTTCGCAAAGACACGAAATGTCTAGTTCCGCTACAAGTACCCAAAGACACGAAATGTCTAGTTTCGCTACAAGTACCCAAAGACACGAAATGTCTAGTTTCGCTACAAGTACCCAAAGACACGAAATGTCTTGTTTCGATTCAAGTTCGCAAAGACACGAAATGTCTAGTTTCGCTACAAGTACCCAAAGACACGAAATGTCTAGTTTCGCTACAAGTACCCAAAGAGACGAAATGTCTAGTTTCGCTTCAAGTTCGCAAAGACACGAAATATCTAGTTTCTCTAGAAGTATGCACAGACACGAAACGGCTAGTTTCGCTAAAAGTACGCAAAGACGCTAAATATAGTTTCGCTACAAGTACGCAAAGACACGAAATGTCTAGTTTCGCTACAAGTACGCAAAGACACGAAATGTCTAGTTTCGCTACAAGTACGCAAAGACACGAAATGTCTAGTTTCGCTTCAAGTTCGCAAAGACACGAAATGTCTAGTTTCGCTACAAGTACCCAAAGAGACGAAATGTCTAGTTTCGCTTCAAGTTCGCAAAGACACGAAATATCTAGTTTCTCTAGAAGTATGCACAGACATGAAACGGCTAGTTTCGTTAAAAGTACGCAAAGACGCGAAATATAGTTTCGCTACAAGTACGAGTTATGTAAATTGGTAGCATATTCTGACTGGACGAAGCCATCAACATATTTTTTGGCCGTGGTGATTTTCTAGGCAATATAAATTAGGTTAGTAGTTTGCCTTTGCTCCCTTAACGGTTCGGATTCATAATTATGATTCTAATGAGTTATATAGTAATAATATCTATGGACTTTTGTGTCTTGCAGACGGTCATTTAGCAATAAGCAATACGTTGAATATTTTCTCAAGAATGTGATTTTTCAAGCGATCATGTCACAGCAACGAAAGGTTTGTGTTTCCGTCTTTGTATTTTTCCTTGCATATCTTTAAACATATTATTTCTGAACAATGCTGCTCCCGCACGCAGGTTCTGACTCCAGACATCCTGAGTTTCGGCCGTGTTTTCTCAGTTTTTGAATTCTATGTGGGACCTTCTCATTAAGGATTTACAGATATATGTATACCTCAGCATTGATTTATCAAAACTTCCAGTAAAAAATGGCGTATGAAATGCATGTGTTTTCTCAGTGCCATTCGATAATCGGATTTTCCTCCTGAAAGCAATGGTAACTTACAGAAGAACGGTGCCTCGTTATTCATTTATGGATATTGCGAACATAAGTGTATTAAATTCCAACTTAAAAATTAAGAGAAGGATGGCAATGGCGTTTTTTAAACTTGACCAAATGAAAATCGCTATCAAGGAATCAGTATCAAAGGAAAACTGCGTATAAGAACATGCGTTGTCTGTGGCAACATACAGATGTGAGGCTTGGACTCTAAATAAAACACTTGCACAAAATAGCCGCCATCGAATTGAGATGCTACAGAAAAATGTTGCAAATACCATGCACAGCAAAAAAAGACAAATCAAGAAGTATTACAATAATCTCTAAATGAAATCATAACAAGAAAATTGCATTTTTTACATCTAACTAGACATATCAGCATGGAAAGATTAATAGCAGGAGGCAGAGTAAACGGTGGCAGAGGAAGAGGCCGCCCAAGACGACGATGGACAAATTATATTACTGATTGTTTACACATGTCCCTGGAGGAGGCAGGTCAACTCGACCAAGATCGTGAGGTGTTGAGAATGTCCATAAAGAAGACTGCGCTCTGGAAAGAATATGTCACACGATGATGATTGGTCTATGGCGGTGTCGATGGCTTTCAGCCAGACACCGAATAGTACATGTTTTGGAATGCGGCAGTTTGGTATTTCTGCGTAAGTGACCCAGCCAACGCAATCTATTTATATTGAGTGTTTCCATAGCAGATGGTAGCTGAGTGCGGTGCAACACTTCCATGGCAGATGGTAGCTGAGTGCGGTACAACACTTCCATGGCAGATGGTAGCTGAGTGCGGTACAACACTTCCATGGCAGATGGTAGCTGAGTGCGGTACAACACTTCCATGGCAGATGGTAGCTGAGTGCGGTACAACACTTCCATGTTGGTGATTTTGTCGTTCCATGTAATGTTTAAGATCTTGCGGAGACACCTTAGAGGAAAGACGTTAAGTCTCCTCTCATGTTTGGTGTAGGTAATCCATGTTTCAGATCTGTAGTATAGTGCACTCAGCACACATGTTTGATAGATCTGTGGTATAGTGTACTCAGCACACATGTTTGATAGATCTGTAGTATAGTGTACTCAGCACACATGTTTGATAGATCTGTAGTATAGTGCACTCAGCACACATGTTTGATAGATCTGTAGTATAGTGCACTCAGCACACATGTTTGATAGATCTGTAGTATAGTGTACTCAGTACACATGTTTGATAGATCTGTAGTATAGTGCACTCAGCACACATGTTTCATAGATCTGTAGTATAGTGTACTCAGTACACATGTTTGATAGATCTGTAGTATAGTGTACTCAGTACACATGTTTGATAGATCTGTAGTATAGTGCACTCAGCACACATGTTTCATAGATCTGTAGTATAGTGTACTCAGTACACATGTTTGATAGATCTGTAGTATAGTGTACTCAGTACACATGTTTGATAGATCTGTAGTATAGTGCACTCAGCACGCATGTTTCATAGATCTGTGGTATAGTGTACTCAGTACACATGTTTGATAGATCTGTATCTTTGTTTCCAATTTTAGATTATGGTTTTTCCAAGCTCGATTTTACAGTCCGCCAAAAATGGTAGTCTATAAATAAAATGGAAATTCAGTTTGTGGCTATCAACCCAGTATTTTTGTTTTGGCTGGTTTTTTTTCCACTATACGTATGTTTATTTTTTTGTCTAAGGAAATGGTGGATGTATTTGTGGATCCTAGGTAACAAAAGTTGTCGACTTGCTTTATATTCGTGTTGTTTAAGGTATTGTTTGTTGGTACTGTATATCCCTGACACAGACTGATGTCGGTTCACCACCAGCAAATAACTAAACCCCAGTCTTACAGTCAGAATTGTCCGAGGTTTGCCTCCAGATAGAGTTGTGTTGTTTACGTTGCAATAGCCATGCCACTTCTTCCCTTCTTCTTCTTTCCTTCCTCTTTTACTCTTTACGGGTGTCGAGGGAGATACAATGTTCTTGTTCACGCTTTTCTGGCAGCTTCAGATAATGTTATTTGGTGTTCGTGTAATGTTTCTTTAATGTTCTCGATCCAGCGTACTCCAGGTCTACCCTTGGCTCTTCTTTCTGCTTCTCCTCTCTTCGTATATGCTTTATAAACTAATGAATCACGCGGCATTCTTTCCAGATGACCAAACCATTGTATCTGTTGGTTTTGTATGTATTGCAGAATTGATATGACACCCACTCTTTTTATGACATCGTTTCTAATTCTGTGTCTTCTGGTCACTCGTGTGGCTTTTCTCAGACATCTCATCTCTGCTGTAACCAGTTGTTTCTTATGTTTTGTTGTTAAGGACCATGTTTGACATTGGTAGCACATGGACATGCCACTAGTTGTGTGAATGATGTATACAATTTCTGTAATACACTAGTTTAAACAATTGTCATCTGCAGTTGCGTGCGGTGACTTTTTTAAAGAGGGGCTTTGTTTTTTTTATTATCGGCTACGGGTTTAAATGAAACATTCCACGTTTTTCTTAATATCATCATCGGAATAACTTCGTTATTTTATGATTGTACGCCCTTGTTTACGCAAAATGGATGTCGTCCAATATGAAAGTACTTACGTAAATCACAGGTTTTTATAACGTTCCTCTTAGACACGACGGACTATCACTAAAACTATGGGTTATGATGTGCAAACAAGAAAACATACAAATTACAATACACAAAACATTTCAACGTTTCTACCAAAAGGCCTTTATCATGATACGCACAAAACATCAAAAGACGACGAATAGTGATTGTCCAATATGAAAAAGATGTGCTTTACCAAAGTATAATCATTTTTTTTTATTTAAGAGAATATAAATATATATATAAATATATATAAATATATTCTAATGATTAAGTATAGAACACGCGATTTTCTGAAATCAATGCTTATTCATATTTTTTTCCGTTTGATCCCTCTTATAAGAGAACAATAATAAATCTAGATTTGCAGCAGGAAGTAGTCCAGAGAACGGAAATGCATTGTGTTGCAGTGTTATCTGTGCCAATGGCCCAAGACATCGGACTTCAGCTTCGGTAGATAGTATGTTCTACCACTTTCACTGTGGATGTCTGAAACCATATCGCTACCAAAGTACAAGAGAATTGGTTCTCGTACTTACACGCTGGTCACAAAGCTGACCACATCGTGGAGAAGCTGACCACATCGTGGAGAAGCTGACCACATCGTGGAGAAGCTGACCATATCGTGGAGAAGCTTACCACATCGTTGAGAAGCTAACCACATCGTGGAGAAGCTGACCACATCGTGGAGAAGCTGACCACATCGTGGAGAAGCTGACCACATCGTGGAGAAGCTTACCACATCGTTGAGAAGCTAACCACATCGCGGAGAAGCTGACCACATCGTGGAGAAGCTGACCACATCGTGAAGAAGCTCACCACATCGTGGAGAAGCTGACCACATCGTGAAGAAGCTCACCACATCGTGGAGAAGCTGACCACATCGTGAAGAAGCTGACCACATCCTGGAGAAGATCTAAAATCATGGTGGACAGATAAAAAAAAGTGATGAAGATATCTTGAGAGACATTAATTCAAAGTTAAACCTCTTCAACCGCATCACAATGAACAGTTCACGTCGTTCTTGTGAAAATAACAGGAGAATATGAAATATAGAACACATTATGACATGAAGCAAGTTGAAGAGCAAGAGGTGTAGTGGAAGACCACAAGAGAAAATGATTGACAGCATGGCATTGTGACAGGCGGAAACTTCCATATCGGAAAGGATTCTATCGGAAAGAACACAGGGTCCACCACCGATTTCTATCATCAACGATGCGAACTAGTAAGTAGAAATCTTGACCTGTCCGGTCCTTGTGATGTCTTCCATAATTTTCTTAGACCACACTGCTTCTTCCACTCTCAATTGTTCCCTGTAGTATCATTTTTAGCAATAAATCGTATCGGTGTACATCTTCAAATCATGCATGTTTTCGTCGTTTCACTATTGAAAGCAATGGTTCATGTGGACCTGTATACATCTAAATTTTATTTCTTACGTAAACATTTGTCTTATGCTCTCTATGGGAGATTCATAGAATGTGTCTGTAATATTTGTATTCGATTACCTGCAATAGTCTGTCTATGTCCGCAGTGAGCTTTCACCTACCACAACCATATAAGACAACAGAAATCACGAATTTTCACTGAACACTGATGTTGCTATTCCCAATTAAGTTTAACTTGCACAAAGCAGGTAATGTCTTCCCTAGCTTTATGTTTAATTCTCCTTTGTAGTTTCCTTCAAATATATGCTTGATCCGATGTATTTGAAAGTATGCACCTCTTCAAGTTTATACCCATTTGATATTGATCTGTGCTTCTGTGTCTCTGCTCAAGACAGAGTTATTAGCAGCACACGAAACTAACGGCTCTGGAAGGACATGCTAACCAGTGCCACACGTCATGAACAAGCCATATGAAGAATGTGAAATGTGGTTCTCCAGAAATGTGCACACAGGTACAATTTCTGCTTCCAGTCCGGTTTTTTTTTTAATTTATTTATTTTACTTACCGCTCTACATTCATGGTTTCTTGAGAATACACAAGCTGGACGTCTTTGCTAGAATCGCGTATTTCATAAGCATGCGAATTAACCAAATTGCTAGCACTTGTTGTCTCAAGTTCCGAGACGAATTGGTATCAGCTGAATAAATTAGGTTTAAATCTTGTTTGCTACCTTCTGAATTGTATATATTATAAAATATTAATCAAAAAATCATACTTCAATCATCAGTACAATCATCACCACAATCACCAACATAATCATTCCCACAGTTATCGATACAATCATCAACATAATCGACACAATCATCAACATAATGGACACAATCATTAAATAATCATCAACATAATCACCAATATAATCTTCAACACAATTCAAGAATACATTGAAGAACGTTTTATTCAATCAATTTGTAATGTCTAAAAAATATGTAAACTGCACAAGTTTTGTCTGTCTGAATATAGGAAAGCAATATAAGTCGGGGGTCTGATTTCTCTACTATATCCGAACTTTCATCTCAGATGATCTGACAGAACCAGTGTCAACGACTCCAGGCCATGTCATACCTTGGGCACCAGTTGCTCCCCATTCACCATTCAAGTTTGACTCTTTACAATCTGTGTACCACCAACCACCGTGATTGGATACTGCGCAGGAATTACCGTTGCTGTTGTCGTGTGTTGAGAATCTCACTCCGTCAGCAACTGACAAGGAGTCACCTGCTGTTCCTGTGTACCCACTGATAATAATATCGTAGTGCTGCGGGATCTCACTGCCAACTTGAAATTGTGAATAATGCGCATAGTACTGTATTCCTTGGTACGCCATATCAACGCGAAGTTCATTAAAGCCCTGACAAGAGAAGGAACGATTATATTATGTACAAAATATATTGAGGTCCTACAGATATATCATTATAACTATCAGAAATATTTTATTGTCATTGTCATATAGATTATTGTAGCTATTAGAAATAGATTATTCTTTCAGACATGGATTGATTAATTTAGCTGTCAGAAATAGATTACTGAATATGTCAGAGATAGATTATTGTATCAGTCAGAGATAGATTATTGTATCAGTCAGAGATAGATTATTGTATCAGTCAGAGATAGATTATTGTATCAGCCAGAGATAATTTATATACGCATATATATAACGTGATTGGAATACACAATAGTTTATGTAATACTTGTGAGATAGCATAGTTCATGTAATGTTATATGTGAAACAAGACATTATAGACCAGGCAACGCTTACTTGTGAGACAAGACATTATAGATCAGGAAACGCTTACTTGTGAGACAAGATATTATAGATCAGGAAACGCTTACTTGTGAGACAAGACATTATAGACCAGGCAACGCTTACTTGTGAGACAAGACATTATAGACAAGGCAACGCTTACTTGTGATGTGAGATCGTGAATATTGCCAAGTCCAAGCCAGAAATCCGTGTCCGCTGTACCAAATCCGTTCTGGTATTCGTGCCATGTCCTGTAGAAGTCTGTATCCCCAGTTGTACGTCTCTGCAGAGGAAATGTAGTAAATTAAATCAATTAAACAAGCGATGTTTTCACCGATTACTTGCAGTAAATTCAATCATTTACACAAGCAATGTTTTCACCGATTACTTGCAGTAAATTGAATCATTTATACAAGCGATGTTTTTCCACCGATTACTTGCAGTAAATTCAATCATTTATACAATCGATATTTTTCCACCGATTACTTGCAGTAAATTCAATCATGTATACAAGCGATATGTTTCCACCGATTACTTACAGTAAATTCAATCATTTATACAAGCGATATGTTTCCATCAATTACTTGCAGTAAATTCAATCATTTATACAAGCGATATGTTTCCATCGTTTACGTACAGTAAATTCAATCATTTATACAAGCGATATGTTTCCACCGATTACTTACAGTAAATTCAATCATTTATACAAGCGATATATTTCCATCGATTACTTGTAGTAAAATGTTAAAGATAAATAAAATGTTAAAGATAAATAAAATGTTAAAGATAAATAAAATGTTAAAGATAAATAAAATGTTAAAGATAAATAAAATGTTAAAGGATACCAAGTCTCAACGAAAAATGTTGTTCAATGGAAGAAGTATAAGATGATTGAAGAAATTACCAACTTCCTGAAACGTCACAATATTGCTGCACATCATGCACATCCCATAACCTCAAAACCAACTGCCATTTAATCTTGCGACTTCTAACAGCAAAAGTAGAGAAATGACCATAGACATGCAGACGAATAGATAGATATATAAATAGAAGTCCCAACGACATCCTTCACTCAAGGAATCGAATTATGATCCTAGTAAGATTCATCCATCTTATTGATAATATGTCGATGAAATACACCACGGTACGAATCATGAACATAGATCTCAGCATGGGCAATTCGGCGACAATTGAAACCTCGAGAATTGGTTTTTTTATATCAGTAGTTTTAAACAGTTTCAACATAGGCATCTCCTGTGAAACGAGTAAGAATGGCAGCACAGTAAGACGCATTAAGAGCACTAGAATCCTAGATTTAAACTAGATTTAATCATTTATCGAATCATTCAACTGTTTGGATACATTATTTATTTATTATTTAAATAAGTCATAAAATTAATAAAGTAACACAATTTATTGCAAATGAGTTATTGCTAGATTGATATCACTAATTTATTGATTGATTTAATGGCTTGTATTTGATTGATTGAATGATTAAATTACCTGTATGATTATCCATCCTCCGCCATCAGTTTCGGTATCACAGAGAGCAATTATCTGTCCAAACAGCAGAAACTTTTGTCGAGGCGCAGTGTGTGGCATTCCTCTATAACACCCGGTCTGTTTGTTCAGGAAAACCAGAGATGAGACATGTCACAAATGACAGAAACATTCAACATATTGTTAATGTGATTCCTACCTGTCATTAAATATTTCATCGTCTTCCTCGTCTTCTTCTTCAAAAATTGACAGCAAAAATCTAACAAAATTAAACAAACATAGTTTTATAGCAACAGTTTATAGCAACAGTTTTCAATCTCTTTTTTTTCCCCAGGGATTACAAACTTTATTGCTTTTGTATCCTTTTATGCAATTGGGAGGTTTCACCAGAAATGTATTTCATACCAGATGTCCCTCAAATCTCGGCTGTGTGCAGTCATGCCTTCTTGTTCTCAGACTGACATGTCTACACAGCAAGTCAGGCTTGCAATTATTTGTGAAGAGACTTCCTACTCCGAGGGGTTAAAGAAGTGCTGTATAGATGAAATGTTGTAGGGCTTCCATAGGAGGAAAGTCTTACTATAGTTGCATATCATTTAATATGGGGTTTATTGTTGTATGGTGGTTGGTCAGTTACTGGGTAACTGGTGAGACTTTCAGACCTTCTTCGTGGTGGTTGGTCAGTTACTGGGTAACTGGTGAGACTTTCAGACCTTCTTCGTGGTGGTTGGTCAGTTACTGGGTAACTGGTGAGACTTTCAGACCTTCTTCGTGGTGGTTGGACTGATGGGTAACTGGTGAGACTTTCAGACCTTCTTCGTGGCGGTTGGACTGATGGGTAACTGGTGAGACTTTCAGACCTTCTTCGTTGTGGTTGGTCTGATGGGTAACTAGTGTAACTTTCAGATGTTTTTCGTGCAAACATCAGTGGGTGTATGAGTGGAAATTCAAATAAGAACTATTCAGAGACCTTTAATGGGCGTGAAAAGCCAATACGATGTTGAAGGATTAAGCAGGTTTTTTTGGAATCTTAGTTCATTAGTTCCTTTAATAATGAAATGATAATGAGATATATAAACAACATTTATTGAATACTAGTAGTTCAGAGCAACACGAACAACCAGGGATATGTTGGCGACACTGTCCTAGCTGCTACAGCCTACATGTCAATTTCTAATCAACCAAGGTTATAGCATATAATAATATAAAGAACTCAGTATAAAAAACAAAGAAAACAATCTCTAAGCAGCAATCAAAAAAACATGCAAAATCAAACCAACCAGCATGTAAAATCAAACCAACCAGCATGCAACATCAAACCAACCAGCATGCAACATCAAACCAACCAGCATGCAACATCAAACCACCCAGCATGCAACATCAAACCAACCAGCATGCAACATCAAACCAACCAGCATGCAACATCAAATCACCAGCCGACCGTGTGTTGCCGGGGCCCGAAAGGGGAGAGAAGAATAGCAACACTGTTTACCTTCCATGCATGTCGCAAAAGGCGACTAAGGAGGTTATAGGATGGAGTTGGCTGCACCATCCCATATAGGATCAGTGACCCAAAGCCATGCTGAAGTCGGATACGTCATGCCGAAAAGTGTAGATATCGCAGAAATGCTGTAAACAATGACACAACGCATTCCGTCTCAGGACTACATCCTGCTAATCTGCAGGAGCAGGAGTTTGAGAACGAACGCAGAAGAAGAATAAACCACCCACCATGCAACATCAAAGTGAAAAGCTCAACAAAAGCTTCTCCAGATATTAATCTGATCACACTAGTTCACTGACCTTCCCCTGATTCCTGCTATTCGGGCTGGATACACAAATTATAAGTAGTCACCAATAAAAAAATTGGATTAGTCTGATCAGGTAATGTAAGCGAAGCAATCCACAGGACAAATCTGGAGAAGGACTTGAATGATTACGAAAACATGCTGACCAAAGTAAAGCATGATAAATCTGGAGAAAGGGAGGCACATCAAAATAAAGGAATAGAATACAACTTGAAAAATACTGCATTCTAAAAAAAAAAAAAAAAAATAGACATTCCGTAAAAATAATATTTTCCAAAGGAAGTTTGCGAAACAATTCTCCTAAGCATACACCATAAAGCCAAAAGTAACGTTTGTCATCATCAACATGTCATGCCGACTGGCGTAGGCGATCATGGCTCTCCACAGCTCTCTATCTCTAGCATTATGTATCAAGATCGTTGTTGTTTCCCTGCCTTGCCAGGAGGTCAAACTGTCTAATATTTTCTCACGTTGTCGCCCTCTGTCTCTGTTGCCTTCAATCTTGCCTGTTGTGACTTTTGTCATATGGATGTTAACAAAAAGAGTTCTTCTAAGAATGCATCATAGAGCCACGAGTAACTTTTAGCATTAGAAGTTAACAAAAAAGTTTTTTAGTTAACCATAGCTCTACCTGGAGCAATTTTTAAAGACTTTTAGCGTGTGTTCACGAAATCTTTAATACGTCTTGGATAAGAATTCGGTTAGCAATGTCGTGTTTATAAAACGTATTTTTCTCAGATCACTTTGAATTCCTGCTTGGAGCTACGAAGTTACGTGTTATGGGTGGTATTCTCTGCAGAGACGCCGTGCCATTTTGTTGAGAAAGAGGCATTATATATGGGAAAACACGAGTGTAATTAAGTCAATCATATACGCATTCAAAACTCTTAAATACTTTAAACTAAAGAACTCTTAAGCATGGCGTAAGAGAAAGGAGAGTAAATAATGTCTATATGGTTATCTGTCAAGCATGATGTAAGAGGCGGATATCGAGGTTTCGGGGTGGAATGAGGTGCCCCATCCCATGTAGGGTTAAAGTGATCCAGAAAACATGCTGAAGTCGCATGTGTCAGTACGAAAGATTTGTAATACAATACTTTCTTCTTCTGCGTTCGTTCTCAAACTCCTGCAGATTAGCAGGATGTAGTCCGGAGAACGGAATGCGTTTTGTCATGGTTTACAGCATTGCTGCGATAAATGCGCCTTTCGGCCTGACACATTCTACTTCAGCATGGCTTTGGGTCACTGACCCTATATGGGATGGGACAGCCAACTCCATCCCATAACCTCCTTAGTCGCCTTTTACGACATGCGTGGAAGGTAAACATTGTTGCTATTCTTTGCTCCCCTTTCGAGCCCCGGCAACACACGGGCGAGTAATACAATACAACCGCTGACAAAAATAAGGGAGAAATTTGACAGAGAGCGATAGATAGAAAAGATATAAACATTATTCAGAAGCCGATTTCATAAAGGAAACGATTAAGCTACAGCAGTCTTGATGAAGATACGATCCGCGGGCCAAACCGGGTCCGCAAAAATATTTTTACTGGCCCGCCATGCTGATTTAAAAGGAGTATAAGTACGGGCCCCTTCCCACACCGAAAATGCGCATATCGGTCGTCTGACCACAAAGGCTCCCTACCAATGATATGTAAGTAATAATATGTTGATAACTCACCTGAGGCGCATTCGTTGAAGAGCTTGTTGGGCCGACATTTATGGAAAAGTGGTTCAATAAAATGTCCAGCTTTAAGTTGACTTCTGCAAATTTTCTGTCCAAGTTCTGCGATTGTGTTTTGAGTTGTGATATCAACTCTGTATATTGGTGGTCAACCGAAGCTGGTCAAAATATTGTAAATATTATTAATAAAGTTATAATAGCGGAAGAGGCAAATAGAAGGGCAAAAGACCGTACACTCACTCTCCCCTCAACACCGAAAGGTACATGAGGATAGAAAGAAGAAGAAGAAGATTAATAAAGTATTCTACACCAAAGTAGTCCGCATACTCAGCGCATACTTCATGTACCATGGCCTGTGAACTAGGCACAAATTTTAACTGACCTTTGACTGCTCAGTGCATTTCATTGGCTGTCGACACAGAAATTTACTCAAAGTAGTCATTGGAAAGCTCGGATCAGTTGGATCAGTTAAAATTAGTGACGTAGTCTACAGAGTTTATTTTTCTGCAACTTATTGACTTTCTACACTTAAAAGCATTCACACAATACAGGAATACACACACATCCTGCATACAGACATACATACACATATCATGCATACGTACAGATCGTGCCGGTACACAGGTGCCAAGACGACGCACAAACATAAACATACATTGGTTATGGAGCCACATCAGGCGTTTTCAACCTCGTAAGGACATAAGATCTTTCAATAACTTTTGCTCTCGTAAGAAGATGTTCTCTCGTAATGACATGTGCTCTTGTAAAGACATGTACTCTCGCAAAGACATGTACTCTCGTAAGGACATATGCTTTCGTAACTACGTCTACTCTCGTAAGAAAATATGCTCTCGTAATGACGTGTGCTTTGGTTTAGGCATGTGTTCTCGTAATGACATGTGCTCTCGTAATGACATGTGCTCTCGTAATGACATGTGCTCTCGTAATGACATGTACATGCGAGATTTGAGTTAAAAAGAGCTTGTGAGCACTAAATCCGTTGCTTGTGAGCACTAACTCCGTTGCTTGTCATCAGAAAACGTCAAGAGCTGCTGAGTTACATTATTGCACATTTTACAATCCCATGGGTGCTCAGTCTCCCTTTGTAGATGTCGAAGTGTATGAATGCTGGTGGTTCCCGTGACTGGCTGGTTGAACACACTTTGCATTATATCCATCAGACTCCCAGTTCTGCTAGTTCAACGTTTAATGCCGAACTCATTCCTCAAATCTCAGTGTAGAAGTGTTGTAGATCCTAGTGTCTGTAACCGAGAAAGCTCTCTTGAAGTGATTTCATCACACTTGCATTATCCGTTGTCAATCCCTCGTCCAGAGGTTTGCCTGTCTGTGATGCAAGCCTGTCTGCTCTATCAATACCGCGAACACCAACATGGCATATTCAGTATATCCATGCATACCCTGGAGGTTGAATGTAAAATATTTCATCCACTCATAGCCATACCGACCATTTTGAGTCTTTCGAAAGATGTACTGGGAGTCTGAGAACTACTCGAACACTATACAGCTACACACACGATTAAGTTCGTTATTTTGTTTTATTTTGTTTTTTAAATATGTGATTGTTTGTCCAATGCAACAGTTTCTTCCTTACAAGATAATCTTGTCACAAATTAAATGTGGGATTCTTACGTTTGACTAGTCACAAATTAGTCACAAATAATTGATCACTACGAACTTGTCACAAATGATTAATGACACTACAAACTTGTCACAAATGATTAATCAAACTACGAACTTGTCACAAATGATTAATCACACTACGAACTGTCACAAATGATTAATCACACTACAAACTTGTCACAAATGATTAATCACACTACGAACTTGTCACAAATGATTAATCATTTTACGAAATTGTCACAAATAATTAATCACACTACGAACTTGTCACAAATGATTAATCACACTACGAACTTGTCACAAATGATTCATCCCACTACGAACTTAATACAAATGACTAATCAGAACTTGTCACAAATCGTTAATTACACAACGAACTTATCACAAATTATTTAACCAGCAACGTATTTGTGACATATGATTTAACACACAAAAAAAACATAAATACGTAGTCACTCAATGAACTTGTCACAAATTGCTTAACACATAAGACGTTTGTCAGAAATACGTAGTCACTCGGTGAACTTGTCACAAATAGACGATGACACAGCAAACTTATAACATATGACTAATCGTACAAGCAGCTTGTCATAATTGACTAGTCACTAAATAGTTTGTCAGAAAAAATGATTAAATTTAGCAACTAAATTGTCACAACTGATTATCCACGTAATCAGCATGTCCCAATTAGCTATTCAAACAACATTAATATCACACTTGACTATACAACTCTAATATAACATTTGGCTATTTATACAACTCTAATATAACATTTGGCTATTTATACAACTCTAATATCACACTTAGATATTTATACAATTATAATATCACCCTTGGCTATTTATACAATATTAAAATCATAATTGGATATTCATAGAACATTAATATCACATTTGCCTATTTATACAATTATAATATCATACTTATGACACACAAATGACAACCATGACATGTGAAATTTTCTCTATCACCGAATTAAAATATGCTATCCATAAACTAAGAAATAACAAAGCCGCTGGCGTTGACGAAATAACAAGTGAGATGCTTAAAGCTTCTGATGATAACACATTACAAAACTTGCTGTCTCTTATGAATGATGTCTGGTGCAATGAAAATCCACCTCAACAATGGAAAGACGGTATCATCGTCAAACTCCCTAAGAAAGGCGACCCCTCAGACTGCAACAACTGGCGGGGTATCACCCTATTATCAGTCATAGGCAAGGTCTTCCTAAGCATCATATTGGAAAGATTAAAGAATGCTGTTGATAAACTACTCAGAGAAGAACAAGCAGGCTTTAGATCAGCTCGCTCCTGCACAGACAACATATTTTCTCTTCGCATCATCATTGAAGAATCACTCGAATTTCAATCCCCGCTCATAATCAACTTTGTTGACTTTGAAAAAGCATTTGATAGTCTTCATCGGCCTACGTTATGGAATATTCTACAGCAATACGGTTTTCCTACTAAAATAATCAATGTTATAAAGGCATTCTACACCAACTCACATTGCTGTGTTCAAACAAACACTGAGAAGTCAGAATGGTTCCAAGTTGTTACGGGCGTTAAACAGGGATGCATCATGTCCCCATTACTTTTCTGCGTCGCTATTGATTGGGTCATGAGAAAGAGCACTGAAAATGAGCTGACAGGAATAAAATGGATTAATAATACCGTTCTCGAAGATCTTGACTACGCAGATGACCTAGCCCTTTTGAGCGCAAACCACACAGATGCTCAATCTAAGTTTGACAATCTCCAACACTACTCAAATCAGATAGGGTTGAAAATCAACACATCAAAAACTCATATACTAGATTTCACGAGATCCAACGACAACATAGAAATTCAAAATGTTCCATTATTAAAAGTCAACAATTTTACATATTTAGGCACCAATCTAGCATTGGATGGAGACTCATCAAAAGAAATTTTACACCGTATTGCCCTTGCAGCGGGTGCTTTCAATAAACTACGCAACATATGGACGTCAAACACACTAAGAAACACCACAAAACTCAAGTTATTTAACTCCAACATCATCCCTATTCTATCATATGGGTGCGAAAGTTGGAAAGCCACAAAAGCCACAGATAAAAGACTCGACTCCTTTGAAAACAAATGCCTACGTACCATTCTGAACGTTAAGTGGAGTGACTTTAAATCTAACACTACTATAAGAGAGGAAAGCAAACAAACCTATATATCTTCCTTCATTAGACAAAGGCGTTGGACTTACATCGGCCATGTTCTCAGAATGAACAGCCTAAGAATTCCCCAGCAATCACTATATTGGGTGCCACCTGGAGTAAGAAGAAGAGGGAGACCTAGAGAAACTCTACGAAGAACCATTAATAGAGAAGGCATGTCAATGAACCTAAACAACACGCAACAATTGAAAGACCTGGCAACACAAAGACAGAAATGGAAAGCTATGGTTTCTGCCCTATGCGCCGCCTATGGCCCTGGAGGAACATAACATAACAATATCATACTTGGCTATTCATACAACATTACTATCACACTTGGCTATTCACCCAATGAACTTATGACAATCTGTCACGGCACATTGATAAACTCACCACATGTTCCTGTGCTAGTTATAGTAACCATCTCAGTTGTGACATCAGACTGACCTTTGACATCTACGAAGAACATCTCACACAAAAATGAACCGAACAAACAACTAGCTGTCTCACGGAAGCTGATAGTCAGATCAGTGTGGTACCTTGACAAACTACCTGTTGCATTTACGAGATTAACTATGCTTGGTTCTATATCTGGTCCTGGTGAGTATGGAGTTACAGAAGCCATTTTCTGTGTAACGTTTGCGTCCGTGACATCGTAAATAGTCAGACCAATGATGGTGGAAATGTGTGGGTCATTTGCGTTGATGTTGGCAGTACACTGCAGGTATCCGCAATAGAAACGGCCTGGAGTGTGTGTCATTGTAAACTGTAAGCCTGTAAATGTACAGAAGTTATAACAATACAATAGTTATTGCATGTGTCATTTAATCTTGCGCGATAATCGTATGTTCGGCGTAAATAAAACATGTACATTTATTTTACATGTGTGTACATATGACGTGTGGTTATTGTACAATTTTGCAGGTATGACTTATGGTTATTGTACATATATGTACATATTACGTCTAGTTATTGTACATATGTACACATATGACGTGTGGTTATTGTATATATGTACACATGTGACGTGTGGTTATTGTATATATACATACATATGACGTCTAGTTATTGTACATATGTATACATGTGACGTGTTGTTATTGTACATATGTACACATATGACGTGTGGTTATTGGACTAGAAGAATTAGGCTAATTAGTTGGTTAGTTTAGTTGGGTGGCAGGCTGACTGGTTGTGGTTCATTGATAGTTTGGTTGGGTGGCAGGCTGACTGGTGGTGGTTCATTGATAGTTTAGTTGGGTGGCAGGCTGACTGGTGGTGGTTCATTGATAGTTTGGTTGGATGGCAGGCTGACTGGTTGTGGTTCATTGATAGTTTGGTTGGGTGGCAGGCTGACTGGTGGTGGTTCATTGATAATTTGATGATCACCTTCCAGCCAGGACACATCCACGTTTCCCTTATATCCACAACTGCATGACGACTGACAGTTTCAATTCTCCGTTGGATGACAGACATTCTTCTAAACTATTTATGATTTATAAATTTCGTTTATTGTTTATAAATAACGTTTATGGTTTATAAATAACGTTTATGGTTTATAAATAACGTTTATGATTTATAAATAACGTTTATTGTTTATAAATAACGTTTATGGTTTATAAATAACGTTTATGGTTATTGTGCATATTTTTATGAATATGAAGGAGATGGCAAGAATATGGTGAATCATTCAATACAGATTACAAATATAAATCAAAGAAATTCTACACGAAAATTAAGAACATGAGAAACAGGGAAGATAAACATGAACAACCAGAAATAATAAATGATGAAAACGGAGAGACAATCAATGACCAGAAACAATCATGGAAAGGTGACAAAAGTATTTTTTTAAATTGATAAATCTGAAAGACGACAGAATACTAAACAATAAACAATATGTACACAATATGTACACTTGGCACAATAAATATATGTGGCTTAAGAAACAAAATAGAAGATATTATAGAGGAAATGAAGAAACGAAACATCAAAATTTTAGGCGTGTCAGACACCAGAATTACAGGCCGTGGGTGCGCACATTTACATTTATACTACACACAACTATATGCAGGGTTTGATATACACGAGCCAGGGGTGGGACAAGCTTTATAATAGACTCAGTTACCGCCACATTCATAGTCGATACAAAATACGTGTCAGAAAGAAGAAGAATATCAGTCGTTGTGACGGTGAAAGTTAAAACACAACCTATATCCACGCGTACGTAATATGTGATAACCAAAACAACGATGAGGAATGTGTTGACATTTTAATCGACACATTGAACATCGTAAACATAAAAGAACAGTTCTATGTTATGGGAGACTTCAACGCCCACTTAGGAACGGATAGAGACGTAATCTGACATAGAAGAATATCTAGGACCCATTTAGTGATAGGACGAACAAGAAAAACAATGGATAAAGACTTAGAATTGTGCAATCAATAGAATTTATTCGTAACAAACACTTTCTTCAAACACAGATAATTACAAATACGCATGTGATAGAAATGGAACAACATTAATTGCAAAAGTCAAATTGACTTTCACACTAACAAAAAGAAATAATAGACGAATTATTAAGAGATGCAGGAGTATTATCAAATATGTGAGCAGACACTGACCAAAAAGCTGTAATAGCATAAGTTAAAATAAATAAGAAAAAGAACAACAAGGAACGTAGCATGCTAGCTAGAACCAACATGCAAGTACACGTAAGTACAATTGACAGTTAAACTAAAAAACCTCATAGATACCAGTTTACAAGAACAATACAAACAAAGACACGTAGAAGAATTTGAAAAGCAACCAATAACACCAACTGAAGCGGAATTTAGAAATATTCAAGACAACCATAATGTAAATAACTGGAGACACTTCTGGTTGCATGAAACATAAAGGAAAAAACGTAAAGTAACACCATGGTGGAACGAGAAAGTCAAATGCGCCAAAAAATGATAAGAAACAAAAATTCACGAAATAGGTTGCAAGCAAAGCGCAAGAAGTTATATCGAGTACAGGTCAGCTAAGTCAATAACAAAGAAAAGCGTTAAAGATGATAAAACCACAGCTCGGCTAGAATATTGTGAATCATTAAGTAGAGATTGCATTCAAGCACCAAACAAAATTATACACAAAAATTAAGAATATGAGAAACAGATGACACAACCGAAATAATAATTAATAAAGACGGAAAAACAATCAAAGACGAGAAAAGAATCTTGGGAAGGTGGCAACAGTATTTTACAGAACAGCTAAATGTAAAAGACGGAAGGACCGTATTTTAGTAAAGGCAACATGGTAAAAAATAAACTAAAGAATGCAAACCAAAATATTGCTAGCAGAAATAGAAAATGGCATACAGACAGCTTCGTAAAACAAAGCCCGAGGACCCGAATACATACTAGTGGAATCATCAAGGCAGCGGTTGATATAGGAATAAAATGGTTGCATATCATGCACAATATAATATGGAATACACAAGAAACACTAGAAGACTGGGACAACGTAATAATACGGATATGGAAGAGAGAAAAAAGGCAGCAAGCGAGATTATATAAAATACAGACATATTTCACTTTTAAGTCACACTGGAACAATGTTCAATACAATTCTAGGAAGAAGATTACGAGCATTCATCGAACCATAGCTGGACAACACCCAAATGGGATTCCGTAAGAACAATAGCTGGACAACACCCAAATGGGATTCCGTAAGAACAATAGCTGGACAACACCCAAATGGGATTCCGTAAGAACAATAGCTGGACAACACCCAAATGGGATTCCGTAAGAACAATAGCTGGACAACACCCAAATGGGATTCCGTAAGAACAATAGCTGGACAACACCCAAATGGGATTCCGTAAGAACCATAGCTGGACAACACCCAAATGGGATTCCGTAAGAACAATAGCTGGACAACACCCAAATGGGATTCCGTAAGAACAATAGCTGGACAGGTGCTATTCTTACACTCAGACAACTGGCAGAATAAAAAACACAACTCAAAACAACCAAGAACTATATATGCATTTATCGACCAAGGAAAAGCATTCAAGAGAATAGACAGACAACAACTATGAAAAATATTTTTTTTTAAATGGGGTTACACAATATCTAATCAACGCTTGCAAGATTAAGTTACACAGGTAGTCAACTCGCAGTTATAACGAGTTTAGGGCTTTCAAATTCCACATACACTCTGGCGTGCAACACATACACTCTGGCGTGCAACACATACACTCTGGCGTGCAACACATACACTCTGGCATGCAGCAGGGATGTGTTCTATCTCGCTGGCTATTCATCACATATATCAATTGCTTATGTAAAATTGCTGAACCAATGAAGAAGACAACATAAACATGAGCGAACTTCCTTTTGCAGACGATCAAACAATAATATTAAATATCGTAAAAACAACTACAACAACATATAAATAGACTGCACATAACTTGTAGGGATTTTAACATGAAGATAAATACAGAAAAAATTGAAGTAATGTCAATCGCAAAAACAGAAAGAAGCACAACTATTCTCATCGATGACCAACAACTTAAACAAGTGACAGAATTTACTTATCTTTGAAACATCATATCATCCAATGGGAAAAACATCCAAACGATCCAACATAGTATGCCAGATCTTAGGGCAGATGTCTTCTATTTTCAAAAACTAACATGTGAACATGAACATCAAAACTGAACTATATAAAACTATCATTACTCCAACGCTATGTTACAAATGTCAAGCGTGGACACTAACAACAAAAAACAAAAGAAACTTGTCGCAAGAGAAATGACTAGTTTGCGTAGAATTCTCGGAGTAACAATAAAAGATAGAATATCAGAAAAGAAAACAGAAGATTTTTTTTAAATGGTAGCTTATCCTATTCAGAATGTAGCCACCAACCTAGAACTTTTTGGCTGTATCATTAATCTAGGCAATATAGAAAAGTCAGTAGTTTGCCATTGCTTTATGAACGGTTCGGATGCTCAAATTCCTGTGATCGAACTCGGTACCTTGGTTGTCACAGACGCGCTCTGTACCATTTCGCCACAGAGCCGTACAGAGACTATCAGAAGACTAATAAACACAATATCAGTCCTTGATTACATCAGAAGACAACAGTTTAATTGGTTTTCACATACTTCCCGAAGACCATCAGACAGTGCCCCTCAAAAGGCATTGCTATAGAGAAACGATGAATACAAAGCCAGCTGCAGACCATGCAAACGATGAATTACAGAAATAACAGTCAACAAAAACAAACATATCTAAAGCACACACAAAAATCGTCTCCATAGAACTCTTTTACCGCATCTCATTTCCATATTTCCATTGGATAGATTTTTGTGTGTAGTGATCATTTCCATTCGTCGTCATTTGATGTTTTGTGCGTATCTTGATAAAGACCTTTAGGCTTAAACGTTGAATATGTTTTGTGTATTGTAATTTGTATGTTTTCTTGTGTGCACATCATTACCCACTAGTTTTGTTGCTAGTCCGTCGTGTCTGAGTGAAACTAGTATAAAAACCTGTGTTTTACGTAAGTACAGTTGTTTTTACGTTTCACGCAGTTACCTTATATTTAGTTATGCACATTTCTTGCAGCCTTTGATTAAGTAAACTGTACCTCATCAGGTAATGTGCGACCCTTTAAATCGCCTCCGTTAGTTTTATTTTATTATATCAGAGCTTTACCATCATAAAATCTAGTGGAGATCGCGGTGTGTTGCTAATCCAATCACCACGACCTCCTGTATTTGTCTTATACAGCTTTTAGTGTGTAACGGTTTTAACAAAAGATGACAATTAACACTCTCAACAAAAGATGATAATTAACACTCTCAACAAAAGATGACAATTAACCCTCTCAACGTTGAAATTAATTTCAGCTATATCAGTGTCATAAAAAAATTAAGGAAGTTTCTGTTCAGGTAACAAAAAAGTTAGAATATTAGAATAGTGTGGTTAATTAAAATAATTCGTACTCATAGAGAGAACTAATACAAGGTATTGTTACCGCAGGTTACTGCTAATATATCTTGACTATGAGTAATCTGACATAACTTGACAATGAGTAATCTGACATAACTTGACAATGAGTAATCTGACATACTTGACAATGAGTAATCTGACATAACTTGACAATGAGTAATCTGACATAACTTGACAATGAGTAATCTGACATAACTTGACTATGAGTAAACTGGTATAACTTGACTACGAGTAATCTGACATACGTTGACTACGAGTAATCTGACATAACTTGACTACGAGTAATATGACATACCTTGACTGTGAACAAATAATGCTAGAAGTAGACATAAAATGGATGTCTCCCGCCGTGACATGATTAACAAAGTCCGTTAAGGTCTGACAAGGACGCAAGAAATGTATGAAAAATGTATACGGGATATCTACTTGTGATACAGCTGATGTCTATGACAGCTGATGTCTGATAACTGATGTCTGTAACAGCTGATCTCTGTGACAGCTAATATTTTCAATAACTTGATGTCTATAACAGAAAATGTCTGTAACAGTCGGTGCTTGTAGCAAATGATTTCTTTCAACAGTCTGACGGCTGTTACAACTTGATGTCTAGACGAGCTAGCTAGTTGCCACATAAGGCCTGTCTACAGCTTATATACAGAAACATGACAATATATTTACGTCATAGATTTCTGATAAGATTTTGTCGTAATAACAGATAATAAAAACTATTTTAATGTAATAGGTAATTTATCGGTCACTAGATTTTACTTCCTATAGTAGTTTTTAATGTTCTCTGCAATTTTACTTGTGCTTGTTACATGGTCTCGTCACTTTAACTTGCTTTTGTTAAGTGTTCTCTTAACTTTAACTTGTGTTTGTTACCTGTTTTCTTCATTTTTACTCGTGTTTGTTACATATTCTCTTCACTTTTACTCGTGTTTGTTACATGTTCTCTTCACTTTTACTTGAGTTTGTTACATGTTCTCTTCACTTTTACTTGAGTTTGTTACATGTTCTCTTCACTTTTACTCGTGTTTGTTACATGTTCTCTTCACTTTTACTTGAGTTTGTTACATGTTCTCTTCACTTTTACTTGAGTTTGTTACATGTTCTCTTCACTTTTACTTGAGTTTGTTACATGTTCTCTTCACTTTTACTCGTGTTTGTTACATGTTCTCTTCACTTTTACTCGTGTTTGTTACATGTTCTCTTCTCTTTTACTTGAGTTTGTTACATGTTCTCTTCACTTTTACTTGAGTTTGTTACATGTTCTCTTCACTTTTACTCGTGTTTGTTACATTTCTCTTCACTTTTACTCGTGTTTGTTACATGTTCTCTTCACTTTTACTCGTGTTTGTTACATGTTCTCTTCACTTTTACTTGAGTTTGTTACATGTTCTCTTCACTTTTACTCGTGTTTGTTACATTTCTCTTCACTTTTACTCGTGTTTGTTACATGTTCTCTTCACTTTTACTTGAGTTTGTTACATGTTCTCTTCACTTTTACTTGAGTTTGTTACATGTTCTCTTCACTTTTACTTGAGTTTGTTACATGTTCTCTTCACTTTTACTTGAGTTTGTTACATGTTCTCTTCACTTTTACTCGTGTTTGTTACATGTTCTCTTCACTTTTACTCGTGTTTGTTACATGTTCTCTTCTCTTTTACTTGAGTTTGTTACATGTTCTCTTCACTTTTACTTGAGTTTGTTACATGTTCTCTTCACTTTTACTCGTGTTTGTTACATGTTCTCTTCACTTTTACTTGAGTTTGTTACATGTTCTCTCCACTTTTACTTGAGTTTGTTACATGTTCTCTTCACTTTTACTCGTGTTTGTTACATGTTCTCTTCACTTTTACTTGAGTTTGTTACATGTTCTCTTCACTTTTACTTGAGTTTGTTACATGTTCTCTTCACTTTTACTCGTGTTTGTTACATGTTCTCTTCACTTTTACTTGAGTTTGTTACATGTTCTCTCCACTTTTACTTGAGTTTGTTACATGTTCTCTTCACTTTTACTCGTGTTTGTTACATGTTCTCTTCACTTTTACTCGTGTTTATTACATGTTCTCTTCTCTTTTACTTGAGTTTGTTACATGTTCTCTTCACTTTTACTCGTGTTTGTTACATGTTCTCTTCACTTTTACTCGTGTTTGTTACATATTCTCTTTAATTTTACTTGTATTTGTTACATATTCTCTTCACTTTTACTCGTGTTTGTTACATGTTCTCTTCACTTTTACTTCGCACCTACCTCAACTCCGGCCCCACTCTAGCCTCATTTTCCCTTCTCATCACTTTCTCATGTTCTTGACAAAACTAGGAAATTACAGTTTGGCTAATCACTTGTAACAAACGTAGTAACTCACACAAATCGAAGTTTCGACCATAAAAACTTTTATCATAAACACAAACGAATAAGAAACGACACTGTCCACGTTAATATATTAGTGTGTTATTTCATGTGTTTTTATAAAGACATTTTGGCTGGAACGTCTATTTGTGTGTGTTATTGTGTGTATAATAAGTAAAGCATCAATACCCTTTTTCGCGTTTTCGATTAAGTTTTACTGCACTTACTACCTATTCATATATCTTTTTTCCGTGGACAGGTTTTTTTTAATCTTTCAAATTTTTTTTTCTTTTTTATCATTTTTTTTGTGTTCTTCCTTTTTTCTTTGCTTCTTATTTTTATTCTTAATAATTGTTTTCTTTCTTCCTCGCTTATTTTTTCCTCCCTAATTCACATGAAACTTTATTTGTTCTGCGCGTTTCCTTTGTTCGTCAGTTTTTCTTTGATTGCAACTTGTCACTTTTTCAGTGTTTGTCACATTTTCTGTATTCGTCACATTTTCTGTGTTCATTGCACTGTCTATGTTAGTCACATTTTTATTCGTCACATTTTCTGTGTTCTTCACATTTTTTTTATATTCTATAAATTTATATTTTCTTTACTGTCTTATTTTCTTATCTTTTTTTTTTTTGGTCACATTTTTTAAATCGTATTTTTTTTCTTTCATTCTTTATTATTTTGCAACTAAAATATATGTATGTGCGTGAATATTTTCGTGTTCTTTGTTCGCTATTTGAAAACAAATTCTTTGCGTATTATTTATTAGTCCGTGTGTTGCTGAGCAGGTGTGAGTTTGTATCCGTTGATCTTATCCAAGATGGGTTACCGTTGAAGCCCCCCCCCCCCCAAAAAAAAGTTGTGTTTTCAGCCATGACCAGTCGCCAATAATAATTATACTCGTTCACTTCAAGAGTGAAGTGGGTCAGTGCTTCTGATTGGTTGTTGGGCGCAGAACGTCTTATAATCATTATACTCGGTTGTTAAGTGCGCAAAAATATCGTTTCTAATTTTTTGTTTTTAAATATTTTGTAAACGTTGTTTAAATATTATTTTAGTTGTTTTTACATGTTTTAAATCATACTGTTTTTACATGTCATCAGCTGTTTAAAAACCACATGTTGTCGTTCAGTAATACAGGGATGTGTTTTGACCCACTTCATTCTTAAAGTGAACAGAGTATAACAACAGAATCAAAGCAAAGCAGAATCTGCCATTTTACAGTGTATTTTTTATTATTTCCGTCCATTTCGTTGGTCGCTTTTTACAGGCAACAAATAGTATATAAATAGTAACCAACGGAAAACACTACAATAATCGAAATCATCAATTAAACAAGGTTTAATCTGCTTTATTTTTATTCTTATGTTAGGTGTTACTTGGCGATTGATCAAGGTTCACCAATTCCGCTATCAACTGACTCAACACATGTTTTCTAACTGGACCAACAGCATCCTTAATTTTAAAGTCTTGCTTGGAATATTCATGTTTTAATTAGAATTTCCCCAATCTTCCTGCTTCATATCTGTATATGTTTGATTCCATGTCACAATCTTATCTCAAACTTCCTAGTTCAAACATATGCTAATTTCGCACGCGTACGTACACGGATACAGACAGACTCCTGCAACAAATTATGTAAACGGGACAGCATTTGTCATGTACATGAGTGGCTCTTAGAAATCTTATCCGCAAACCCCTTTTCGGCAACATGTTCAGGTTATATGAATTGTCATTTTGAATCTAGGGACCCTGTATCCTATTATAACCCTTCCATTATTCATACTATAGTACATTATGTTACGTGTGTCTTGTATACTGCAGAACACGGGTGTGTCCAAACATTGGTGCAAATTAAGCGCCGACACCACACATCTCCGTTATTTTTTTGGATAAAATTTTGCTAGAAATGTAGTGGCTATTATTCTGCTGTAGAAGAGACTCAGAGGGAGTGGGAGAATCTACTCGGGGGAAAATATTCTGGATAATCTTGAGATTTTCATGTTGAAATATTGTCTGTTGCTAGATCTTCACCATATATATTGGAGAACATAGTCACAACAGGCAAGATTAAATGACAACAGAGACAGAGGGCGACAACGTGAGAAAATATTAGACAGTTTGACAACCTGGCACGGCAGGGAAACAACAACGATCTTGATACATAATGCTAGAGATATAGATATGTAGAGAGCCATGATCGTCTACGCCAACCGGCATGGCACCTGATGATGATGACTAGATATTCGAAAACGGGTGCATATGGAACAACATCCCAGCGACATGACATTCCCACGCGGCTTCTGTGGCAAAGAAAATCGCTCATGGGTCGATGGAATCAGTCATGAGAACTCCTGCCCTGCTCGTACCGCGTCAACTCTTGGTTCTTGGTTAGGAGCCAGCATCACTGCACAGGAGACGTCCCATGAATTCTTTGCTTACCATTCCATCAGCCATATAAAACTATGTAATTTAATATAGTTTTTAATTTATCCTCTGGCTTCCTTCTTGAATTTACTTGTATAAGCAATTACTCGAAGCAAAATCGTACTGTCTATATATGTTATCCATGTTTACAAGAAGACATATTGGCCCTTGTAGAATTAATACGGATATTATATGTTATATGTTTGTTGTCACTGAGATACTTCAATACCTGCACGGGATGTTCGTTGTTGTTGTGATAGTCATTGTCACGATTGGTCCGTTCTCATTGGCTTGAATGCACAGTTTGAATATCTTGACAAAATCGCATCTTTTTTTGGAGATGCGGTTAGCCAAGTACGGAAGAACTCGTGTACGATAGTTTCTAGGCGATTTGGTGCCGTTGAACGGACTGGTTCAATTCCCGTGATACTCAAGAATTTTTAATTTATCCTCTGGCTTCCTTCTTGAATTTAAAAATATGTAAGCTTGGTGTTGCATTCAGCTGTTTGTTGTGCGTTCTTCTGGTCCTTCCAGATTGTATGCACTTTTCCTCTTTCTCCTGTTCCCTCCTTTTTCTATCATTCTCTGAATATGCACATTATCTTTTTCAAAATCCTCCTCATCATTTTGTAGTGTATCCATGACTGATCTAATTAACTCAGCCTGGAATCATCTCATCACTTTGCCATCTATCCGCCGATCTGTCAGCTCTTTCGTTGCCCCTGACTCCCGCATTAAGACAAATCCATATTCCCCTAGTTGTATATTTTTTCTTCCTGGTCCAGCGATAATGTGCGGTCCACTTGTGAGCGATATGGCCCATGCTGAGAATAATTTATATTAATCACTGAAACACTGATTAGAAACCCAGCACAAAATATTCAACAGAACGAGGGAAGATCAATATCTAAATACATGTGTGTTCAGTGTGCTTGTGTGTATATTTGTATATGTGTGCCTATGTTTAAATAAATGTGCGCATACGTGAGTGTCTCTGTGTGTTTTTATATGTCTGTGTATGAGTTTGTCTATTTGTGTATGTGTGTTTGTGTATATGTATGAGTGCGAGTGTTTGTGTGTGTGTGTGTGCGTGTGTGCTTTGTGATGAGTGTATACGAGTGTTTGTGTGTAGTTAAGCAAATTCTATCACCCATGTGTTATCGAGGCCCGACAGAGGAGTAAAACAGTAACAACGCCATGGCCTGGAAAGAATGTTGTGGGAGGCAACTAATGGGATTTTGTGTGTGGTTGACTCCCCCCCCCCCTCACAATGATCACCGCTATAATGTAGACCCATGAGTGATCTGCTTGAAGGGAATCGATCCGTTTATCTTAATAACCTGTCTAGATTACGAGAAAGCAAGAATGTAGGTTTGCGTGTGGGGGAGATTTAGGTCAAATCCTTTCCCTATGGAATCATAGCATGACTATAAGCAACAGGAAGCAAACCAAAATGCTGGTTACCCATACCACTTGATAGCTTTAACACATACCAATTGATAGTTTTAACACATTCTACTTGACAGTTTTAACCCATACCACTTGATAGTTTTAACCCATACCACTTGATAGTTTTAACCCATACCACTTGATAGTTTTAACCCATACCACTTGATAGTTTTAACCCATACCACATGATAGTTTTAACCTATAGCACTTGGTAGTTTTAACCCACAACACTTGATAGTTTTAACTCCTAACACTTCATGATGTTACCCCAGCACTTCATAGTTTTACCTCCAACACTTGATAGTTTTAACCCATAACACCTGATAGTTTTACCCACATAACTTGATAGTTTTAACCCATAACACCTGATAGTTTTACCCCCAAAACTTGATAGTTTTAACCCACAACACTTGATAGTTCTAGCACATTCAATCTCCCCTGCCTGGCATAGGAAGCATGACTAACACATTCAATCTCCGTCGTGGTTCTTATCATCAGCATCATCATTATCATGAGGAAATCAACACCCATAGGAGAGATGCAAAAAATGGGAAGACTGCAAACACTTGGCGAACGCAGAGACACAAAAGTACTAATTCAAACAGAAAAGTTTCAGTGTATGCCAAGTCATCCAATGAAGGAAAGATTCCAAAATCTAGCAATGGGACGATTGAAAAGAAGCAGCTTTATCCATCAAGCTAAACGACTCCGCAGACAACTTACAGACCTACCTGAAGTTGACAGCCCCTTAAGGTCTGTACCAGAACAAACCCCTTGGAGTGAAAGACACGGAATACCAATATACATTCAGACCCACGTGAAAGGAATACTAAGCGAGGACGAACAGAACAGTGTGCAGTGAAGGACAGTCACCCTCAGTTTCCTGGATGAGGTATATCCACAAGATATATGGGTCAGAGTATACACAGATGGGTCAGCACAGAATGCTGTGAGGAATGGAGGTGCAGGTGTATATATAGAATATCCAAAAAAGCCTAGAGATACAATCAGAACACCGACATGGAAATTCTGCAATAATTATGATGCAGAAATCCAGGTAATTAGTGTGGCAACTAAAAAACTGCTGAACTCCACCTCTGGCCTACAGCCTGTGGTATTCCTGACAGATGCAAGGTCAGTGCTTCAAGCTCTCCAGTCTGGAAAACTAACAGACTTGCAAAAACTATTTAATGAATTGTCTTACCAGTATAGGGTAACCATGCACTGTGGAATACCAGGAAATGAAAAAGCAGACCAACTGGCTAAGGAAGGTGCTGCCGAAGACCAACCAGATATACCAATCACCTACCATCAGAAGAAACAGATGATCAAGTCAATAAGAAAGCCACAAACACCAACACAAGATGACTATCATATTATGAACAGACCAGAACAAGTTATAATTCTACGTCTCAGAACAGGACACAACCGACTCTGCAGTCACATGCATACAAAGTTCAAGATTGGCAACACGGCCATGTGTACATGTGAACAGGCAGCACAAAGTGCCAAACATATACTTCAAGATTGTTCTGAGCATGAAACGCTGAGGCAGACATTTTGGCCAGAGGAAACAACACTGGAATCAAAGCTCTATGGGACACTGTATGAACTACAAAAGACAGTGAGTTTTATTTTGAGTCAGAATGACAGATATAGACATGTTTCAAGTGAACGAAAGAAGAAGAATAAATCATCATCATCGTAATCCTCATCAGAATCATTCTCCTCCTTATCATCATCAACAGCATTTGCCGTATCATTCTAATCACCATCATCGCCATCATTAACATCACCATAGTCATCGCACTCAGCTCCTCCAACATTATTCAACTAATAAAACAACTAACAAAAACACTGCATCAGTAAGGATATATATATATATTTATTAGTGATATATGGGAAGTTGTCACTTACATAACTCGACCTGGTTTCCAGAAAATTGAACACTAATCTGAACTTTTATCTTAAAATAAACAGCAGATCAGATCAGAGCCTTTTCAGCTGAGGGAGTCGTACCTTCATCTCTGAGCTACTAACGGATCCTGCGAAAACAAGTCCAGCCCATTCTAAACCAGTCCTGTCCTTAGCCCCCCAGACACCGTTCAAATTGGCGTCAGCACAGTTTTCATGCCACCAGCCACTGTGCAAAAAATCTGCGCAACTTTTTTTACTCAAGTCATTGTCTACGTCCGTTGTTGAGAATTTCATACCATTGCTTACTTTCAAACCGTCTTTGATTTTTTCTTTTGTTTGGAAACCGCTGACAGTTAGCTTATATTGTTCCTTCTCGTCTGCAACACTAAATATATCATAGTGGGCGAAACTTGTTTTGTCTTTGTATGTCAATTCAACAAGCAGCTCTGTATATCCCTGAAATATATAACAATTCATATGATATAGACATATTCTCTTTTCATAGACACAATACTCATATTTGTTATATGCCATCTGCAATTCTAGTTCATTATGTTCTAGCTGTCTATATTATAGCCAAATCTAGAAGTCAAATCAAAAAGTCAAATCAAGATTTAAACACAGTATTTGTAGACCAGGAAAAGGCATTCGACAGAGTATATAGAAACATTCTATGGGAAACCTTAGAAATGTATAACATCAGAGGACAACTGTTAAATAATATAAAAGCGATATATCAAAAATGCCAAAGCTCAGTAAGAACAACAGATGGAATGACTGAACCTTTTGAAACAAGATCTGGAGTAAGACAAGGATGCGTACATTCACCCCTACTTTTCAACATATACATGAACAGAATAATAAAAGAAGCTCACATCAACAAAGAGGAAAACATTGCAAATAAACCTGATGAAGAACTTAATAATGAAATCAATGAACTATTATTTGCTGATGATCAAAGTTTAATATACAAAGATGAGAAAACTTTGCAAAAGCACATCAATGCATTGTTGTTAGCATGTCAGAAGTGCATGAAAATTAATGTACAAAAAACAGAAGTTATGAAAATTAGCAAGTCTACAACACCAATGAATATAACAATAGATAACAACAAAGTGAAACAAGCCAAAGAATTTAAATATCTAGACAGCATTTTTTCCGAAGATGGAAGACTAGACAGAGAAATAGAAACAAGGAGCCAGAAGCAAACACTAAGACTTACTAACTTTCACCATTACTTCTTCACCCAAAGATCAAGATGCAAATTTTAAAAAAAATATATAATATCTACAATTTTTATACCAACACTGTGCTACCAATGTCAAACATGATCTTTAACAGCTTCGCAGCAGAGAAAAATCGTCACATGTGAAATGAAGTGTCTGAGAAAAGTTGCAATAGTTACTAAACTAGATAAAATAAGAAATTAAGAAATTAGGAAAAGAGTTGGTATAATATCATGTATCGGGGTGCAAAGGGAACGCAATGCTCTCGGCGGACCCAGGGTTAGCAGATAACCAAGATCCCAAATGTACCTCCTCGCGGTGCACCCTGGAAACAGAAATACAGCAGCTCGAGCTGATTCTGGCTAAATCATTTGGGGATCGTGTCCGAGAATGTGGAGGTAGCAGATGGAAAGAGATTTGACTGCAAAAGAGACAGACAATATCTCCGACACCACCAGCATCACCACATGCAGCGGCACTGTCGACATACGGTGACGATACTTAGTCCAGTCCGAACATTGGAGAGGCGGCCAATATAAAAGGCACGTAAAGATAGATGCATGGCGAGAGACACATAGATTTCATATCGAGTACAATGACACAATGAAATGGCAGAACTGCGCCAGAGGGCAGCGCGAACTGCAGATAGAAAGGGAAGCGTTCCTAGGAAAGGGGAACTAAAAGCTCTGTTAGCTCGAGACGAGCTTCTAGTTACCTACGCTTAACGGCAAGTGTGAATGCGATCAACAATCATTCACCTGGGGAAAGACAATAGACAAAACATAGTGGATGAAACTTATTTTATCATTGTGTTTCAATTCAACAAGCAGCTCTGTATATCCCTGCAATATATAACAATTCATATGATATGGACATATTCTCTTTTCATAGACACAATACTCATATTGTATATAGTCTATATGGACAAAGTCTCTTTTCATAGACACAATACTCATATTGTATATAGTCTATATGGACAAAGTCTCTTTTCATAGACACAATACTCATATTGTATATAGTCTATATGGACAAAGTCTCTTTTCATAGACACAATACTCGTATTGTATATAGTCTATATGGACAAAGTCTCTTTTCATAGACACAATACTCATATTGTATATAGTCTATATGGACAAAGTCTCTTTTCATAGACACAATACTCATATTGTATATAGTCTATATGGACAAAGTCTCTTTTCATAGACACAATACTCATATTGTATATAGTCTATCTACAATTCTAGTCCATTATGTTCTCATAATCATCAAGTACCGTCTCCGCAACGAAGGTTGGCTGAAACGTATCTCCAACATCTCCTGTCTCTTGTCTTGGTGGTGCACTCTGCTAGACTGAAACCTGTCCATCGTGTGATGTTACTATCTCACTTGTATCTCTGCCTACCTCTTGCTCGCTTCCCTTTGACTTTACCCTCAAGTAAGGTCTTCAATAGGGTGTCATGTCCTTTAATGTGTCCAAAGTATTTTATTTGCCTGATCTTTATTTCTCTTAGTAGTTCTTTCTTCATATTAAGTGTCTTTAGCACCTCTTTATTTGTTTTCTTCTCTTTCCATGATGTTCTCCCTATTTTTCTATATACCCACATCTCAAAGGCATCAATTGTGTCTTCTAATTGTTTATTTAGTGTCCATGTTTCTGAGCCATATATGAAATAGATGTAGCATTTTATAATTCTCATTTTTAACTTGTTTGTAATTTGTTTAGATATTAATATTTTCCTCATGTCATTGAAGGTACTTTTAGCCATTCCTATTCTCCTTTTAACTTCTGTTTCACATCTGCCATCATTTGTGACTATGTGTCCAAGATATTGATACTTTTTTACTTGTTGTAGTTTCTCTCCCTGTATGTTTATGTTTATGTTTGAGATGTGGGCATATAGAACAATATGGAGAATATCATGGAAAGAGAAAAATATAAGTACAGAGGTTCTAACAAAACTTAATATGAAGAAAGAATTATTAAGGGAAATAAAGATCAGACAAATAAATTATTTTGGACACGTTAAAAGACATGACACCTTACTGAAGACATTACTTGAGGGTAAAAGTAAAGTAACCCATAACATTTTTTAATGCCGTAGGGGTGTGAGATGTTAGCGATCTCACATTTCACAGGCTCTGCAAATGAGGGCGGTAGCCATCTCCTCTCCCTCGCAGTCTTTACTTCCCTGATTAATCCGGTACCCATTTAAGGATGGGTCGACCTGGGAGCCGTTGCGATCTGAAAACATTTCCGCCTCAACTGGGGAATGAACCCAGGACCACTCATATGCGAAGCCAGTGAAATACTTGAGGGTACAGTCAAAGGGAAGCGAGCAAGAGTTAGACAGAGATACAAGTGGAAGAGTAACATCACAAGATGGACACGTTTCATTCTAGCAGAGTGCACCACCAAAACAAGAGACAGTGTATGTTGGAGATCTGTTGCAGCCAACCTTCGTTGCGGAGACGGTACGTGATGATGATGAGTTGTCTATATTATAGAAGTTGTAACAAAGAAAATGTATTCTTTTCTTTCTAATAATAAAATATACTAATAAATAGCACAAATATTAAATGTAAAATAATGTCAATGAAAAATAACAAAAATAAAGGAAAACGATGAATTTTTTCACATTACGGTCTAACTGGGACCATTTTTCACATTATGGTCTAACTGTGACCATTTTTCACATTACGGTCTAACTGGGACCATTTTTCACATTACGGTCTAACTGGGACCATTTTTCACATTACGGTCTAACTGGGACCATTTTTCACATTACGGTCTAACTGGGACCATTTTTCACATTACGGTCTAACTGGGACCATTTTTCACATTACGGTCTAACTGGGACCATTTTTCACATTACGGTCTAACTGGGACCATTATAAAGAAATATTCACAAATTATAACTAAACAAAAACAATATGATCAATTGCACTCTCGCCACTGCATTACATTGTATTTGAATAGAAATGTTCAATCATGTCTAGTTATAAGCAATAAGCAAATGATTGTTTGAATTTTACGCACAAGTGGAATTGCTACAAGAATATGAGAAATGATGTCAAAACCTGATTAAGTGAATGCTTTGCGTCAATGATGATAACTGTGCACACAGACATATACAAACATACAAATAAGTGTACACGTGTACAATCACGCAGAAGACATAGGGAGATACCAATAAAAAGGTCAAAATTGTGCACTATTTGACGTGTCCTTTTGCTATTCTAACTATAATTCTTAACAATGTTCCCTTTCCTATTTCGACTCACTTCCTTCCACTTAATATCCTCATCTCTTGTATTTTCTTGTTAATGCAAATATCTGTATATGTATATGTTTATGAATAAGTATTTGTCATTTAGTTTTATTTTTGTAGTTGTACTATTGTTTCTATTTATGTGTGTAAATATATATATAGTAGTCACAGAAAGTAAAGAGAAAGGCCTCTTCCTAAATATCAAGAAAACAGAAGTAATGGTTATTTCAAAGAAACAAAATAACACACCTTGCAAGATCAAAGTGAAAGATATAGTATTAAAACAGGCCCACCAATTCAAATATCTAGGTACAATTATTACAGTAGATGGAAGAAGTTCAACAGAAATAAGAAGCAGAATAGGGCAGGCAAAAACAACATTCAGAAAAATGGAAAATATACTGTGTAATATGACCTTGTCATTAGAGGTGAGAAAGAGAGTTCTGAAGTGCTATATAACTCCTATACTAACATATGGGTGCGAGTCTTGGACAATAAACAAACTGAAAAGTGGGAGATGTGGTTCAACAGAAGAATGCTGATAATACCATGGACTGCCAGAAAAACTAATGTAGAGGTGTTGAAAGAGTTAAATGTGAAACGGACCTTAATCAACTTTATAAGAAAAAGGCAATCTTCTTTTTTTGGCCACTTCATGAGACAGGCAGGTTTAGAGAACATAGTCACAACAGGCAAGATTGAAGGCACCAGAGACAGAGGGCGACAACGTGAGAAAATAGTTTGACAACCTGACACGGCAAGGAAACAACAACGACTTTGATACATAATACTATGGATAAAGAGCTGTGGAGAGCCATTACCTTTCTTACTCCACCCGGCATGGCACCTGATGATGATGATATATATATATATATATAGTTGTTTGCACTTGTATCTGTTGATCCATTTGTATTTATTTATGCACAGTAATACTTATATTTACAAATGTGTTTCTTCATTTACGTATGTGTACATATGTTGGTATTGTTTTGTTTTCTTTAAAACAAAAATCGGCAAGAGCTCAGATATGTATATGTATTTAGATAAGCGTACGTTGTTATTTATTTTTTGATGTGCTTATAAATGTGCTTAGGGTCGCCAATTAGTACATGTACATAGCTATGTTTGAACGCATGGCCATGCTAATCCATGTATGTATCTTCATGTTGTTCAAGTTGTATATTAATACATGCGTGTATATTTCTTTATGTGGGCAAATGTTTATGTTAATAAATGCATATATATTCATGTTGGTAAATGTTTATCTTTATACATGCCTATATCGTCATGGTGGTAAATGTTTATGTTAATGCGTGTATATTTCTTTATGTGGGCACATGTTTATGTTAATGCGTGTATATTTCTTTATGTGGGCAAATGTTTATGTTAATGCAAGCATATTTCTTTATGTGGGCAAATGTTTATGTTAATGCATGTATATTTCTTTATGTGGGCAAATGTTTATGTTAATGCAAGTATATTTCTTTATGTGTGCAAATGATTATGTTAATGCGTGTATATTTCTTTATGTGGGCAAATGTTTATGTTAATGCGTGTATATTTCTTTATGTGGACAAATGTTTATGTTAATGCGTGTATATTTCTTTATGTGGACAAATGTTTATGTTAATGCGTATATATTTCTTTATGTGGACAAATGTTTATGTTAATGCGTGTATATTTCTTTATGTGGACAAATGTTTATGTTAATGCGTGTATATTTCTTTATGTGGACAAATGTTTATGTTAATGCGTGTATATTTCTTTATGTGGACAAATGTTTATGTTAATAAATGCATATATCGTCATGTTGGTAAATGTTTATGTTAATGCGTGTATATTTCTTTATGTGTGCAAATGATTATGTTAATGCGTGTATATTTCTTTATGTGTGCAAATGATTATGTTAATGCGTGTATATTTCTTTATGTGGGCAAATGTTTATGTTAATGCGTGTATATTTCTTTATGTGGGCAAATGTTTATGTTAATGCGTGTATATTTCTTTATGTGTGCAAATGATTATGTTAATGCGTGTATATTTCTTTATGTGGGCAAATGTTTATGATAATAAATGCATATATATTCATGTTGGTAAATGTTTATGTTAATATATGCATATATCGTCATGTCGGTAAATGTTTATCTTTATACATGCATATATCGTCATGTTGGTAAATGTTTATGTTAATGTATGTATATTTCTTTTATGTGTGCAAATGATTATGTTAATGCGTGTATATTTCTTTATGTAGGCAAATGTTTATGTTAATGCGTGTATATTTCTTTATGTGGGCAAATGTTTATGTTAATCCAAAGATATGTCTTTATGAAAGCGAATGTCGTGTTAATGCATGCAAATGCATATGTTTATGCCTGTATACATCTTTATATGGGTAAATATATATATATAATTGTGGTCACATGTTTATGTTAATCCATGTATATATCGTTTTTTTAAAAGGGGGACCACATATTTTTGTTAATTCATGTTAGTTAGTCAATCAGTCAGTCAGCTAGTTATTTAGTTAGCCATTCAGGATGTCGATCAGTTGGTTAGATAGTTAGATGGTTGGTTGGTTAGTGTTTGGGTTGGTTTATTGGTTGGTTGGTTGGCTGCCTGGTTGGATCGTTGGTCGTCATATAATCGTCATGGCGCTCTGGACACGCCCATGTGTGATTTAGTGAATCTTTCTTGTTAGCACTGATGTAGTGGATGGTTCTTGTTAGCACTGATGTAGTGGATGGTTCTTGTTAGCACTGATGTAGTGGATGGTTCTTGTTAGCACTGATGTAGTGGATGGTTCTTGTTAGCACTGATGTAGTGGATGGTTCTTGTTAGCACTGATGTAGTGGATGGTTCTTGTTAGCACTGATGTAGTGGATGGTTCTTGTTAGCACTGATGTAGTGGATGGTTCTTGTTAGCACTGATGTAGTGGATGGTTCTTGTTAGCACTGATGTAGTGGATGGTTCTTGTTAGCACTGATGTAGTGAATGGTACTTGTTAGCACTGATGTAGTTGATGGTTCTTATTAGCACTGATGCGCAATTATGAAAGAGCCTGGCAGATACAAAGTGTTTGCATCATGGGAGGATACTCCAACAAATAAGCTCATTGCCACTATTTCTGTATCTCTGTGGCAAGAATGATACGCATCGCTTCATTTTGTATCCTAGCATGTCTATCAGTTTGTGTATAACTAAAAGTCTGGATAACTAATGCACACTCTACTACAGCCAGGACTAGCCCTTGATATAACAGTACAAGGCACACTCTACCACAGCCAGGACTAGCCCTAGATATAACAGATCAAGGCATACTCTACCACAGCCAGGACTAGCCCTAGATATAACAGATCAAGGCATACTCTACCACCGACATGTTTAGTCCTAGATATAACAGTACAAGGCACACTCTACCACAAACAGGACTAGCCTGTGATATAACAGTGCTAGAAGTCATATTCACAAAATACAGCAGCCAACACACTCATCGCTGTCAACCCGTATTGAGCTCTAAAGATTGTGTAATTGTTTTGCTCATTGAAGCACAAACATATGTCACTCAGCACTCCTAGATACAAACATATGTCAAACAGCACTCCTAGATACAAACATATGTCAAACAACACTCCTAGATACAAACATATGTCAAACAACACTCCTAGATACAAACATATGTCAAACAACACTCCTAGATACAAACATATGTCAAACAACACTTCTAGATACAAACATATGTCAAACAACACTCCTAGATACAAACATATGTCAAACAACACTCCTAGATACAAACATATGTCAAACAACACTCCTAGATACAAACATGTGTCAAACAACACTCCTAGATATTTTTAAAGGGATGAACTCTGTACTATATCTACACATATATTGTTAGGAGACATTAGGGCACAGACAATGTGTTATAGGTTATTCGGAGAGAATCATGTCATTGCTGCTTTCCTTGGCTTCACCAGAGTTCCAGTTGCATTACACCACTCACCAATGTGATCAATTTCACTCTGTAGATCCTGAACATTTTGTTCTTTTTATAAATCATGACAAGAATGTCATTTTCATATGAGGGGGTTGTGCCTTTTCCAATCATCTGTTCACACGCTACCTTCTTAGTACATATATATATGTATGTATGTATGTATGAATGTATGTATGTATGTATGTATGTATGTATGTATGTATGTATGTATGTATGTATGTATGTATGTATGTATGTATGTATGTATGTATGTATGTATGTATATGTATGTATATATATGTATGTATGTATGTATGTATATATGTATATATATATATATGTATGTATGTATGTATGTATGTATGTATGTATGTATGTATGTATGTATGTATGTATGTATGTATGTATGTATGTATGTATGTATGTATGTATGTATGTATGTATGTATGTATGTATGTATGTATGTATGTATGTATGTATGTATGTATGTATGTATGTATGTATGTATGTATGTATGTATGTATGTATGTATGTATGTATGTATGTATGTATGTATGTATGTATGTATGTATGTATGTATGTATGTATGTATGTATGTATGTATGTATGTATGTATGTATGTATGTATGTATGTATGTATGTATGTATGTATGTATGTATGTATGTATGTATGTATGTATGTATGTATGTATGTATGTATGTATGTATGTATGTATGTATGTATGTATGTATGTATGTATGTATGTATGTATGTATGTATGTATGTATGTATGTATGTATGTATGTATGTATGTATGTATGTATGTATGTATGTATGTATGTATGTATGTATGTATGTATGTATGTATGTATGTATGTATGTATGTATGTATGTATGTATGTATGTATGTATGTATGTATGTATGTATGTATGTATGTATGTATGTATGTATGTATGTATGTATGTATGTATGTATGTATGTATGTATGTATGTATGTATGTATGTATGTATGTATGTATGTATGTATGTATGTATGTATGTATGTATGTATGTATGTATGTATGTATGTATGTATGTATGTATGTATGTATGTATGTATGTATGTATGTATGTATGTATGTATGTATGTATGTATGTATGTATGTATGTATGTATGTATGTATGTATGTATGTATGTATGTATGTATGTATGTATGTATGTATGTATGTATGTATGTATGTATGTATGTATGTATGTATGTATGTATGTATGTATGTATGTATGTATGTATGTATATATATATATTTATATATATATTATATATATATCAGTTACATATAGATTATGTATCTGTCAGAGGTAGATTATTGTATCAGTCAGAGGTAGATTATTGTATCTGTCAGAGGTAGATTATTGTATCTGAGGTAGATTATTGCATCTGTCAGAGTTAGATTTGGTTGATGTCAGAGACAAGTGATTGTCAGAGAGAGATTATTGTATCTGCCAGAAATAGATTATTGTAGATTTCATTGATAGATTATTCTATCTGCCAGAAATAGATTATTGTAGATTTCATTGATAGATTATTGTATCTGTCAGAGACAGATTATTGTATTTGCCAGAGACAGATTATTGTATCTGCCAGAGACAGATTATTGTATCTGCCAGAGACAGATTATTGTATCTGCCAGAGACAGATTATTGTATCTGCCAGAGACAGATTATTGTATCTGCCAGAGACAGACGATTGTATCTGCCAGAGACAGATGATTGTATCTGCCAGAGACAGATGATTGTATCTGCCAGAGACAGATGATTGTATCTGCCAGAGACAGATGATTGTATCTGTCATGTATATATTATTGTAACTGTCCAAGACATCGCAGTTTATGTAATATTTACTTGTGACACAAAACACCATAACTTATATAATATTTACCTGTGCAGTGAGGTTGTGAATATTGTCAAGTCCGAGCCAGTAGTCGGTGTCAACATCACCAAATCCTTCTTTATATTCGTCCCAAGTTCTGAAGAAATTTGTATCCCCATCCGTGCGTCTCTGTAATATATACATGTTATTTTAGACATGTCTAGTTATTCACGACATTCCCAGATATCAAAGCTATGTGCATAGCTGATATTGTGGGTATCAAATTATCGAACAAGCTATGGGCATGGCTGATATAGTGGGTATCAAATTATCGAACAAGCTATGTGCATAGCTGATATTGTGGGTATCAAATTATCGAACAAGCTATGGGCATGGCTGATATAGTGGGTATCAAATTATCGAACAAGCTATGGGCATGGCTGATATAGTGGGTATCAAATTATCGAACACGCTATGGGCATAGCTGATATTGTGGGTAGCAAATTATCGAACAAGCTATGGGCATAGTTGATATTGTGGGTAGCAAATTATCGAACAAGCTATGGGCATAGTTGATATTGTGGGTAGCAAATTATCGAACAAGCTATGGGCATGGCTGATATAGTGGGTATCAAATTATCGAACAAGCTATGGGCATAGTTGATATTGTGGGTAGCAAATTATCGAACAAGCTATGGGCATAGTTGATATTGTGGGTATCAAATTTGTATTTATATTGTGGGTTTATATTATGGGTCTATATTGTGGGTCTATATTGTGGGTCTATATTGTGGGTTTATATTGTGGGTTTATATTGTGGGTCTATATTGTGGGTCTATATTGTGGGTCTATATTGTGGGTTTATATTGTGGGTTTATATTGTGGGTCTATATTGTGGGTCTATATTGTGGGTCTATATTGTGGGTCTATATTGTGGGTCTATATTGTGGGTCTATATTGTGGGTCTATATTGTGGGTCTATATTGTGGTTCTATATTGTGGGTTTATATTGTGGGTCTATATTGTGGGTCTATATTGTGGGTCTATATTGTGGGTCTATATTGTGGGTTTATATTGTGGGTCTATATTGTGGGTCTATATTGTGGGTCTATATTGTGGTTCTATATTGAGGGTTTATATTGTGGGTCTATATTGTGGGTCTATATTGTGGGTCTATATTGTGGGTCTATATTGTGGGTTTATATTGTGGGTCTATATTGTGGGTCTATATTGTGGGTCTATATTGTGGGTTTATATTGTGGGTCTATATTGTGGGTCTATATTGTGGGTCTATATTGTGGGTTTATAATATTTGACACTAATAATAATGATGATGGTGTGGTGCTGGTAATGGTGGTGCTGGTGATGATGATGATGGTGGTGGTGAGGAGGAGGATGATGATAATGACAATGATGAAGATTATAGAACCATGAAGAAGTGGAAGTTGTGTCACTTTGAATCTCTGTGCTATACACACGAGTTTTACTTTCATCGTAAGTTGAGTGTTTCTCTAACAGTATTTGTGCTCGCGAGGTTTACCGTTGCATTAACTGAATTAGTTCAACTGACTGAGCAACTCGAGGTGACTGTGGGATTAATGTCAGGAATTAGTTCAGCTGACTGAGCAGCTCAAGGTGACTGTGGGATTAATGTCAGGAATTAGTTCAGCTGACTGAGCAGCTCAAGGTGACTGTGGGATTAATGTCAGGAATTAGTTCAGCTGACTGAGCAACTCAAGGTGAATGTGGGATTAATGTCAGGAATTAGTTCAGCTGACTGAGCAACTCAAGGTGACTGTGGGATTAATGTCAGGAATTAGTTCAGCTGACTGAGCAACTCAAGGTGACTGTGGGATTAATTTCAGGAATTAGTTCAGCTGACTGAGCAACTCAAGGTGAATGTGGGATTAATGTCAGGAATTAGTTCAGCTGACTGAGAAACTCAAGGTGACTGTGGGATTAATGTCAGGAATTAGTTCAGCTGACTGAGCAACTCAAGGTGACTGTGGGATTAATTTCAGGAATTAGTTCAGCTGACTGAGCAACTCAAGGTGACTGTGGGATTAATGTCAGGAATTAGTTCAGCTGACTGAGCAACTCAAGGTGACTGTGGGATTAATGTCAGGAATTAGTTCAGCTGACTGAGCAACTCAAGGTGACTGTGGGATTAATGTCAGGAATTAGTTCAGCTGACTGAGCAACTCAAGGTGACTGTGGGATTAATGTCAGGAATTAGTTCAGCTGACTGAGCAACTCAAGGTGACTGTGGGATTAATGTCAGGAATTAGTTCAGCTGACTGAGCAACTCAAGGTGACTGTGGGATTAATGTCAGGAATTAGTTCAGCTGACTGAGCGACTCAAGGTGACTGTGGGATTATTGTCAGGAATTAGTTCAGCTGACTGAGCAACTGAAGGTGACTGTGGGATTAATGTCAGGAATTAGTTCAGCTGACTGAGCAACTCAAGGTGACTGTGGGATTAATGTCAGGAATTAGTTCAGCTGACTGAGCAACTCATGGTGACTGTGGGATTAATGTCAGGAATTAGTTCAGCTGACTGAGCAACTCAAGGTGACTGTGGGATTAATGTCAGGAATTAGTTCAGCTGACTGAGCAACTCAAGGTGACTGTGGGATTAATGTCAGGAATTAGTTCAGCTGACTGAGCAGCTCAAGGTGAATGTGGGATTAATGTCAGGAATTAGTTCAGCTGACTGAGAAACTCAAGGTGACTGTGGGATTAATGTCAGGAATTAGTTCAGCTGACTGATCAACTCAAGGTGACTGTGGGATTAATGTCAGGAATTAGTTAAGCTGACTGAGCAGCTCATGGTGACTGTGAGATTAATGTCAGGAATTAGTTCAGCTGACTGAGCAACTCAAGGTGACTGTGGGATTAATGTAAGGAATTAGTTCAGCTGACTGAGCAACTCAAGGTGACTGTGGGATTAATGTCAGGAATTAGTTCAGCTGACTGAGCAGCTCAAGGTGAATGTGGGATTAATGTCAGGAATTAGTTCAGCTGACTGAGCAACTCAAGGTGACTGTGGGATTAATGTCAGGAATTACTTCAGCTGACTGGGCACCTCAAGGTGACTGTGGGATTAATGTCAGGAATTAGTTCAGCTGACTGAGAAACTCAAAGTGACTGTGGGATTAATGTCAGGAATTAGTTCAGCTGACTGATCAACTCAAGGTGACTGTGGGATTAATGTCAGGAATTAGTTAAGCTGACTGAGCAGCTCATGGTGACTGTGAGATTAATGTCAGGAATTAGTTCAGCTGACTGAGCAACTCAAGGTGACTGTGGGATTAATGTAAGGAATTAGCTCAGCTGACTGAGCAACTCAAGGTGACTGTGGGATTAATGTCAGGAATTAGTTCAGCTGACTGAGCAACTCAAGGTGACTGTGGGATTAATGTCAGGAATTAGTTCAGCTGACTGAGCAGCTCAAGGTGAATGTGGGATTAATGTCAGGAATTAGTTCAGCTGACTGAGCAACTCAAGGTGACTGTGGGATTAATGTCAGGAATTAGTTCAGCTGACTGGGCACCTCAAGGTGACTGTGGGATTAATGTCAGGAATTAGTTCAGCTGACTGAGCAACTCAAGGTGACTGTGGGATTAATGTCAGGAATTAGTTCAGCTGACAGCAGCTCAAGGTAACTGTGGGATTATTGTCAGGAATTAGTTCAGCTGACTGAGCAGCTCATGGTGACTGTGGGATTAATGTCAGGAATAGAGAACATTGGTAATGTAATGGTCTTTCTCTTTATCTTGTAAGACATGTCAGCACATTCTTCCAATAATTATTGTGCATATTTGTAAAGGTGGCACATGCAATTACTTTACTATGACATAGTTTGTGAAGGTGGCACATGCAATTAATTTGATGTGACATAGTTTTAGAACCACGAAAATATCATATGTCAAATTCAGCTGCATGCCCATCAGGCAGAGTAAAAACCTAATCTTACATGCCCAGCAGACAGCATAAACCTAATCTCCCACTCCCAACAGATGGCATAAACCTAATCTCCCACTCCCAACAGACGGCATAAATCTAATCTTCCACTCATAGCAGACGGCAGACTGAGTGGTTTTAGCATGCTTCCAGACTACCATCAGACAAAAAGCATTACTATACAGACATGGTGGATACAAAGCCAGGAGAAGACTTTTCAAACAATGGATTACAGAAATAAAAGAGTCAACGAAAACAATCATACATGAAGCAAACCAAAAAGCCATCTCCAGAGAATTCCTCTACCCCTGACGCTGCAAGGCATAGATGAGTACAAAGCGAAAAGAAATAGATGAGACATGCATATAGGGAGATTAAACAGACAGACATGCATATAGGGAGATTAAACAGACAGACATGCATATAGGGAGATTAATCAGACAGACATGCATATAGGGAGGTTAAACAGACAGACATGCATATAGGGAGATTAATCAGACAGACATGCATATAGGGAGGTTAAACAGACAGACATGCATAAAGGGAGATTAATCATACAGACATGCATATAGGGAGATTAAACAGACAGACATGCATATAGGGAGATTAATCAGACAGACATGCATATAGGGAGATTAATCAGACAGACATGCATATAGGGAGGTTAAACAGACAGACATGCATATAGGGAGATTAATCAGACAGACATGCATATAGGGAGGTTAAACAGACAGACAGACATATGTTACTGATGATTGATTAATTATTTGATACATTTTGTTAACTATTGCACTATTTTCTTCTTCAGCGTTCATTCGCAAACTCCCGCTGAATCTCTCTTGTAGCAGGACCATGGTCCTACTAGATTTCCAGCAGGATGTAGTCCAGAGAATGGAAATGCGTTGTGTCGCTGCTTTATTTGCGCCAATGGTCCAATAACCCGACACATCCATCTTCGGGAACACTATTTAAGATTGCCAATTCCTGATAACTATAGCACTTAAAAGTCATGAAAGTAAAATAATGTTAAACATCATAATGCAAAGAATCAAATAGAAATTAGAGATGGAGATAAACGAAACACAGGCCGGATTCAGATCGGGCAGAGGAACAAGAGATCACACATCATTAACATGAGACTTATAGAAAAGTGTAGGGAATTCTCAACTGACCTGCACATGTGCTGCATAGATTACACAAAAGCGTTCGACTGCATCAAACACTAAAAATTATGGGAGATAATGAACATCATGGGTTTCCCAAGACATCTGATTCATCTAATAGAAGAACTTTACGAAGATCAAAAGGCTGCAGTGAAGTTAGAAGTCGATCTCTCAGAGTGGTTTGAGGTACAGAGTGGATTAAGGCATGGATGCACACTCTCCCCATGCCTGTTCAACATATACACAGAAAATATAATTAGGAATGTGAGAGAAGACATACACAACGCTGACTACCAACGCTGACTGTACATCTGTGGGGTTTTTTTTAATCCCTGAACTACGCTACGTAGACGGTACTGTGTTTCTTTCAAATGATATAAATGGATTGAAACAACTAATCAAGAACACAAAGAAATACAGCGAATCACAAAACTTATAATTAAGCGCAAAAAAAATCAATACTAAGATAGAAAGTGTGGATAAATTCGAATACTTAGGAGCAAACAACAACGGTGCAGGAGACTGCATGGGAGAGATAATGAAGAGATTGGCAATGGCATATTGTAAATAACACAGTTGAAAAACATATGCAAAAATAGCGAAATATAAACGCCACTGCTAATGTTATGGTAAGAAAGTTTATTTTTCTGGTTGCAACATACGGTTGTGAAACATAGACACCAAGTAAAACAGCGGCAAAGAAGATCAAAGTCTTGGAGATGAAATGCTGCAGAGTGATAGAATATCATGGTAGGAAAAAAATAAAAACTCAGATATTATAAACACATTGAAGATTCCAGAGTGTTGGTTACTAAACACAATAACAAATAGAAAACTACACCTGTTTGGTCATATAAAGAGACCAGATTGTTTAATTGTAAAGAGATCAGTTTAGAAAGACAAATAATGGAGGCAGAGTGCCTAGGAGGAGGAAAAAGGTCAGATCAGGAAGATGATGGGCTGACGATATTAAAGATAACATGAATGAAAAATGCAAGCCGCATGGCTCAAGACAGCGAAGGGTTCGGGGGAACTCATTGAGAATACAACGTTCTGGAGAGAATACGTCACATGACACAATTTCTGATTATTGACTGATTAATTACTCCATTATTGAACTTAGTTTTTTCATTGACAACTCAATTTCTTGACAACTCGTTTTCCTGCATGTTAATGCACTTTCATTATTTGATCAATTCATACGGAAAATTTTCAGGTAAGACATCAATTACCTGAAAAACAATCCAGCCCCCATTATCAGTCTCGACGTCACAAAGTACTAGTATGTTTGAAGTTAATCGAACCTTCTCGTATTCATCAATATGTGGTTTTCCTTTGTAACACGTTTTCTGTATAGGTTTCTGAAATTGTCACAGAAATCAATAGATCAATGAGAAGATGAGAAAATGAGAAGACATGAGACAATGAAAAGACACCAAATAGAGAGATGATGGATGAGAAAACATCAAGTGAAGTTAAATGATGGATGAGATGACACCAAGTGGAGATTGATGATGAATGAGATGACACCAATTGAAGATATTCAATAAGACAGAATGTGGAGATGTATCGATCAGACTATACAATGAGAAACAATATATGAAGTGAGAAATTATGGACGAGAAACAATATATTAATAGAGAAATTATGGACTAGAAACAATATATTAATAGAGAAATTATGGACGAGAAACAATATATTAATAGAGAAATTATGGACTAGAAACAATATATTAATAGAGAAATTATGGACGAGAAACAATATATTAATAGAGAAATTATGGACTAGAAACAATATATTAATAGAGAAATGATGGACTAGAAACAATATATGAAGTGAGAAATTCTCGCTATTGTTGCACATTTTATAGAACACGACTCATTGCTTTAAATATTATAAAATACATCCCATTGTTGTACATATACGATTGTTCAAATTGTACATATTATAAGTCACATTTCATTGTTGTATATATCAAAGATACGTTTCATTGTAGCGCATAGTATACTATAACTTTCAGTGATGTACATATTATAGTTGTACGCAGTTGTGCGTATTATAATTTAAGCCATTTATGTAAATATAAAATACGGCAAATGTGTGTACATTTTATAATAAATAGCCCATTGGTATATATATATATATATATATATATATATATATATATATATATATATATATATATATACGATATAACAATGGAGACGTATCTTATAATATGTACAACAATGGGGACGAAACGTGTCATTGTTGTGCTTGTAAAATATGTCAAAATGTTGTATATAAGTTGTCCTTCATTGGTGTACATATTATAAGATACATCCTACTGTTGTACATATTATAAGGTACTTATTGGTGTACATATTTTTTTAAATGCCACTTTACACATGTTTAAGTTTGATAAAAGTAAATAAAAATTACCAGAACTAACAGCTCCTCAATTTTGTTTGTAAGAGTCACTATGTCATTTCGATAATTATTAATTTCTTGTTCCTTTTCAATGCTTTCGGCTTTATAGAAATCCGTAAAGTTTTTTTTCTGCTCTTCCAGACTCTGCTGAAGTTTAGCATTATTTTCTTTTAACTCTTTAAGCAATCCATCATCTGCCTGGTTGTTCTTGGCATTACTCAATTCTGTCTGTAATTGTCGAACTTGTTCAACGAGTTCTGTGTTCTTATTTTCGCAAAGTGTCAAATTTTGTGTCAACTCTTTTAAATTGCCTATATTCTTGATGTCTGTGTCGTATCTCTTTTGTAGCTTCTTCAACTGGTAGATGGGAATTGCTGAAGAAATAGAGTAAAATAGGGCAGTTAGAATCAAAGCAACAATATAGCTAAACGATCGTTCACAATATATTTCATGTTACATGTGAACATCTGATATGTTTTATTCATTCTGAGAAGATCAAGTGGTGTCTATAAAAAAAAAAGCTGTCCATAAGTTACGGCAGCAATTTTGTGTATCTTTGTTACTCCCTTCCCAACTTGTCAACAACTGTCACAAATGTAAGCACATCATATTAAATTCAGCTATATAATTGATGTATGACGATGATGATGATGATGATGTTGATGGTGGTGGTGATGATGGTGATGATGATGATGATGGTGGTGGTGGTGATGGTGATGATGATGGTGATGATGATGATGATGATGGTGATGATGTTGATGGTGGTGGTGGTGATGGGGATGATGCTGATGGTGATGATGCTGATGGTGATAATGTTGGTGGTGATGATGATGATGGTGATAATGTTGGTGGTGATGATGATGATGATGATGTTGATGGTGGTGGTGATGATGGTGATGATGATGTTGATGGTGGTGGTGGTGATGGGGATGATGCTGATGGTGATGATGATGATGGTGATAATGTTGGTGGTGATGATGATGATGGTGATAATGTTGGTGGTGATGATGATGATGGTGATAATGTTGGTGGTGATGATGCTGATGGTGATAATGTTGGTGGTGATGATGATGATGGTGATAATGTTGGTGGTGATGATGCTGATGATGATGATTATAGTGATTAAATAATCCCTTCAGAATAAGATGGTAGCTCTTGACAGCCCATGACATTTCTGGAAAAAGCATAGGTTCTTCTAAGTTGTGTAAATGAGACAACATCCGGTCTCATAAAGTCTCAACGACATGGTTGTATAAGGGAGGGGGTTAAAGAGTTATCGATGCATGTTTTGTCCTGGAAGGGAGGTATTTCAGTGCACCAGAATCCCAGGTTATTGCTTCCAGCCAGGAGCACATCACACACTTCTCGGTCACATATTTTACCATGTTTTTCTATCGAAATTTGCTGACCCATCCGCAGTGATGGCTAAAGCAGCGATTCCCGCCACCTAAAGTCTGCTACAAAAGGGTCTATATATCTATACGCTGTGTCCCTTGTTTACCTTGCGGCGTAGGGGTAGAAGAGTTCTCAGGAGATGGCCTTCTTGTGCGCTGTCTGTAAGCTTGTTCCTGTGACTTCTTTGATGTCTGTGATCCATCTTTTACATGGTGTGTCTCTGGCTTTATAACCGTTATGTCTATGTGTCATGGCCATTTTTGGCATGCTATCTGTCGGTAGTCTGAAAGCGTGTGAAAACCACTTGATCTGTTGTCTTTTTATGTGTTCCAATGCCGGTATTGTTTTGGTTATCTGTCTGATGTTATCGTTTCTAATTCTATCTCTTAATGACACTCCGAGTATTCTTCGTAGACATGTCATTTCTGTTGTCACTATTTTCTTTTGTCTCGTGCTGTCATTGTCCAGGTTTGGCACTGGTAGCATAGTGATGGAATAATAATAGTCTTGTATAATGCAATGTTAGGGTAAATGTGCAATGTCCCTCTATCCTGCATACCTTCGTCATCCATGTGCATTCTTTGATAGAAGACACAAATAAGAAACTGAGACAAGATATGACCAAAATTATTTTCACACGTGGTAGGTTCTCGGACTTTTTTGTCGCCTCCTATGACATGCATGGACAGAAGAAAGAGGGCCTATTTTTTGCATCCTTAACTATTAGTTTCGACCCTGGTTCCCACACGAGCGAAAATAATGTATAAACCCACTATTGTTGAAGTCAACTTTTGTTCATCTTCCCCGTTGTCGACAGCTGTTAAAAGTTTTAAGACGTTAAAACCGTTTTAAAACGACCCTTCTCTATTGTGACTTCACTTATGAACAGCACATACACATTTCTTACTATCGTTAGATCTTTCCCATCAACATTGAAATTTTCTAACAATTTATCACTTCTGATTGCTTCAACCTGTCGATGACATTACTGTCATCTATGAAATCATAAGTTCATCTGCCATTATTCTTTCTTCTATTGTCCTCTTCCTTCATGTCCTTACTGCGATTGTGTGTACTTTTTCTGCGTTCATCCTCACAATTTCAACGCATTTCTCTTATAGAAGAACAATGTTTCTACAAGATTTCTCTTATAGAAGAACAATGTTCCTACAAGATTTCTCTTATAGAAGAACAATGTTCCTACAAGATTTCTCTTATAGAAGAACAATGTTCCTACAAGATTTCTCTTATAGAAGAACAATGTTCCTACAAGATTTCTCTTATAGAAGAACAATGTTCCTACAAGATTTCCAGCAGGAAGCAGTCCAGAGAATGACAATTCGTTGTGTATCCCGTTTTATTAGCGGCAATAGCAGGACACATCCGATGTAGGCATTATAATTGTATTTAATACACACTAGAACATATCTATCAATGTTGTTTAATACACACTAGAACATATCTATCAATGTTGTTTAATACACATGAAAACATATTTGATTATTCCTTCCTGCTTGTAACATTTGTGCTAGTTTCTACATACTTCGATCCATCTTCTCAAACTATAACTTCCAATCCATCTTCTCAAATTGTATTTTTCGATATTTCTCAAACACTTGTCTGACATAACAGACACATTCATGGTATTACATCGTCAAAATCGATTCTTGATTCTTGATTAGGAACAAGCGTCACAGCACTGTGAACATTCCCATATATGTGCTCTGCTTGCCGTTCCGTCAGTCATCTAAAAGTGTATAAGCTCAGTGTCCCAGTCAGTTGCTGATTACGCGTTCTTCTGATCTTTCCGGAGAGGGAGCACTTTCTCCCATCACCTCTAGTCACTCATATTTCTACCATTCTCTGAATATGTACATTGTGACTGCTCTAATCAATTCAATCATGTCTCTTATTATCTCGGTGCCGTTCACCAAAGGTTTACCAGCCAACACATCGACTCTTTCATTTCCCCTGACCCGAGCATGACCTGGACAGTAAATCCATGTAATGTTCTGCGCACTGTCGAGAAGAGTAAACCATTCAGTTCTGATCATACATTTTTCTATCTTGCGCAGCATACTTTGAGAGTCCGATAGAATTACTAAGTTTGTCGGTGGTTGCGTCGCCAGCCAAGTGAGAGCTGCTGTCACCGCTTATATTTCTATTCTCATACTCGATGTTGTAGTGGGGTATGTAGCTGACTTCTCAGCTAATTTCTTGTCATTTTGGTAAGCAACGAAACCCCAACCACACCTATTTGTTTCTTGCGTTACTAAGCCGTCTGTGTAAATTATTGTATCGTGTGGCTTCGAGTGCTGCAGTATGAGTTCTTGGATCATTCCCTCTGTTCTGTTGGCAACCCAGTCGCGGCACTCTCTTCCCATCTGTATCACCACTTTTGTCAATAATTTTCTCTCTTTGCCAAATGTCACCCATTCACAGCCACTTTCCACTTCTTCCAGCTCACAAGTTTGTGTTCTGAGATCTGAGTAAGGTATCGTCAGCTTCTGTCATCCAAGACCTTCCTCTCTTGATTCGATTTCCTTTTCCTTTTTTCCTTTTGTGTTGTCTAGAGATTGGTGTAAGACGTGATGATCATTATTGGCGACCTTGAAGTATCCTTAACCTGGGCTATTTTATGTCTTGATGTGATGCTAGGTAGGTCTAGGAGAAACCTTATGGCCACGATAAGTATATCTCTTGTGCATCCTAGGACAGCTCTCTTTGCCTCATTTTGAACTCTCTCCAATCTATCCACCTGTGTTTGCGACAGTGTCAATAAACCTAAACCATAGTCCAACACAGATCCTTGATCATATTCTTCCTTGATCACTGCCTGCATCATCTGAAAAAGGATTCGCTGCAGCATCTATGCAGATGTCATGATTTTGACTGCACTGACACCCTTCCCAGCTTTCTGAATGACATTGTCCACATGTTTCGCGATAGATAGACTTCTATCAAAAGTGATGCCTAGATATTTCATAGTCTGCTCCCTGTCAATGTTGATGCCCATGCAGGATAATTCTGGTAATGTGTCTGTGACTATTTTATTGTTCAGTGAGAACCAGACGATCTTTGCCTTGGTGGGATTGATAACTGCCTTGTAGTTAGTGCACCAGAGCGATAAATCTTCTAGATTACGCTGAACGTCATCAATCATGCCTCTTCTGTTTCTGCCGTACTTGTATAGCAAGAGGTCATCCACATATGTTAGTATCCTGCCGGTCCCAGCGTCCTGAAGCTGTGCTATTTTGTATGTGTAGACGTTAAAGAGTACAAGTGATAGTAGCGATCCCTGTGGTAATCCCGGTGTTATAGTTCTGATCTCTGATGCCCTGGATCCCAATCTCAGAGCAACATGTCTGGACATTAACACCATTGCTATTCATCGAATTATCCACTAGTCGATGCTGAGTTCGCTTAGCAGATGTATTATCTGGTCAAAGCTGACTCTGTTGTAAGCATCTTCTAGGTCGACTGTGGCGACCACTGTTTCTCCGTTTGCCTAAAATCCCTCGTAGATGTCATAGGCAAGGATTGCAGCATTTGTGGTCATGTCTCTCCTCAGTCTGTATGCACCTAGAGTGTCAGGAAGTAGGTTTCTATTTTCCAAATTGAATGCCATTCTTCTAGCGATTATCCTCTCCAGCAACTTGGTAGACATTTTGTCAGGTGATGATACAATAATTCTTCATGTCAGAGGTGTCTTTGCCAAGGGGAGAAGGTAGCTGTGTAGCCACTCTTCTGGTATGCGTCATGTTTTCAGACTTGTGTTGAAATCATCAACAATTGTTTTAAGCTGGTCGTCTGCAATAACTTTCAGGAGGCTGTAGCGTATTCCATATGGCCCTGGTGTGCCATTTGATGTTTTCTTTATGGTCTCTTTTACATTCTCCAACGAGATCAGTTTCTCATCAGCGATATCGTCAAATTCGAATGACTGGCCAGTGAGGAAAATAATACGGCGACACAACTCATATTCGCTATCTGGATTAGGTCTTGTCGGAAATCTAGTAGTACAAATATTGTTCTACAACAATACAGCGATATATATCCAAAATCTACATTTAAACATACATTTTTAAAGGTGTTTACAGTCAATTTGAAGATCACACTTGTACATGATTGGGTTATCATACAATTGGCATGATTTAAGCGTGATAGTGCACTATTTTGTACTCTTTAACACAAGACGAACGGTGTTTAAGGTTGTATCCGGTGTAGTATCTGAAGTGATAAAATTTCTGTTCTCGATACGCAACAATTAGTAGACCTATGTCGACAAAGATCAAATAATTTCATTCGTTTATAAAAACTGTACATGTTACGCACAAATATAAAGTATAGATTTATTTTTCTAATCCTCACCACATGCAATTGTGCATCCGGACCGTTCAGAAAGCAATGGCAACCTACTGAACGTATTTATATTGCCTAGAAAATCCCCACAGCCAACAAATGCTGGGTTGATAGCTACGTCCTGGATAGGATATGCTACCAATTTTAATCAGATATAACATCATATACAAAAATAACATTACTACGTTAGATAGTTAATCAGATAATGACATTTGTTTAAGCTCAAATCTAGTGAAACGTGTTATTGTTTGCTGTTGTTTGTTAACACCAGGAATTGTGAGCGATTAGCTCTTACTTCATATGTGCAGTAGAGTGGTTTTGGGGGGTTTTTTTAGCTTTCATACCCAGGACACTTCAGCTTTCGGCTTAGTGCAATACCTATAGAAGGAGACTTTTAATCAGAGACGGTCTATACTTGTATAGATTACATGCTACAAAACTTCGATAATAGAGCCTCAATAAAACGGCATGTCATCTACTAAAAGTTTCTGTTGCATTGGTAGTTTGTCTAGTGGGCCATTGGTCAGATCCACAGACGCAAACGCATGCGTGAACCGTGCTATAGGTTTGTTGCCAATCAAAATCTTTCTAAAAGCCTGATGGCTGTGCAAGTTCTGATAGCAATGTCTGCACTTGTAGAACAATTTACCTGTTGTTTTTTTCTGTAAAAATACAAGCTACATTTAACAAGTGCTTAATAAGGACAGACAAGACATGTAATATTTACAGCAATTGGACTGGGCGTAACTATCCTCTGGGCTTGCCGACTTGCTGAGATAATCGTTCTTGTTGTTCTTATTTAAAAAAAGTAATCTGCATCCAAATTTGCTTCGTAAACATTCTGTTTCATTTTTAAAATTTAAGGTAATCTCCGCTTTTGACCTAAACACTAATCCACTTCCAACAACAGTTTGGGTTTTGTTGGCATTCAAAATAAAACCTTTGGTGTCTCGGGCCACATACGCAATGTTAGTCTCGGAAGAGGCTGTAATATCAGAGACTGTTATATTTGTAGGAGTATAGGGGTCCGAGCCGCTAGTGGTTGTAACCCAGCATTTCAGAATTGTACATATTTCTTCTCCAGGAGTCCTGGTCACCGTCATTTGCAGATCTGTAGACAAGAGTCAATAATTCATTAACATGCAGATATGTAGACAAGAGTCAATAATTCATTAACCTGCAGATCTGTAGACAAGAGTCAATAATTCATTAACCTGCAGATCTGTAGACAAGAGTCAATAATTCATTAACCTGCAGATCTGTAGACAAGAGTCAATAATTCATTAACCTGGTTTTCTATTGTCAGATTGCATATCATGAAATTGATAGTCGCACTTTTCGTAAACAGTAAATAAAGTTCTACTATTAAGCAATCTTTATCATATTGATGGTGATGGTGATGATGTTGGTGGTGGTGGTGATAATGTTGGTGGTGATGATGATGTTGGTGGTGGTGGTGATTATGATGATGTTGGTGGTGGTGATGATTATGATGATGTTGGTGGTGGTGGTGATTATGATGATGTTGGTGGTGGTGATGATTATGATGATGTTGGTGGTGGTGATGATTATGATGATGTTGGTGGTGGTGATGATTATGATGATGTTGGTGGTGGTGATGATTATGATGATGATGGTCGCGGTGATGATGTTGGTGGTAATGATGATGATGATGCTGGTGGTGGTGGTGATGATAATAATGGTGGTGGTGATGATGATGATGATGATGGTGGTGATGATGACGTTGTTGGTGATGATGATAATGTTGGTGGTGATGATGATAATGTTGGTGGTGATGATGATAATGTTGGTGGTGGTGGTGATAATGTTGGTGGTGGTGGTGATGTTGGTGGTGATGATGATAATGTTGGTGGTGATGATGATGATGATAATGTTGGTGGTGGTGGTGATGTTGGTGGTGATGATGATAATGTTGGTGGTGGTGGTGATGATGATAATGTTGGTGGTGATGATGATAATGTTGGTGGTGATGATGATAATGTTGGTGGTGGTGGTGATGATGATAATGTTGGTGGTGATGGTGATGATAATGTTGGTGGTGATGGTGATGATGATAATGTTGGTGGTGGTGGTGATGATGATAATGTTGGTGGTGATGATGATAATGTTGGTGGTGGTGGTGATGATGATAATGTTGGTGGTGGTGGTGATGATGATAATGTTGGTGGTGATGAGGATAATGTTGGTGGTGATGATGATGATGATAATGTTGGTGGTGGTGGTGATGATGATAATGTTGGTGGTGATGATGATAATGTTGATGGTGGTGGTGATGATGATAATGTTGGTGGTGGTGGTGATGATGATAATGTTGGTGGTGATGATGATAATGTTGGTGGTGGTGGTGATGATGATAATGTTGGTGGTGGTGGTGATAATGTTGGTGGTGATGATGATAATGTTGGTGGTGGTGGTGATGATGATAATGTTGGTGGTGATGGTGATGATAATGTTGGTGGTGATGGTGATGATGATAATGTTGGTGGTGATGATGATAATGTTGGTGGTGGTGGTGATGATGATAATGTTGGTGGTGATGATGATAATGTTGGTGGTGATGATGATGATGATAATGTTGGTGGTGGTGGTGATGATGATAATGTTGGTGGTGATGATGATAATGTTGGTGGTGGTGGTGATGATGATAATGTTGGTGGTGGTGGTGATGATGATAATGTTGGTGGTGATGATGATAATGTTGGTGGTGGTGGTGATGATGATAATGTTGGTGGTGGTGGTGATAATGTTGGTGGTGATGATGATAATGTTGGTGGTGGTGGTAATGTTGGTGGTGATGATGATAATGTTGGTGGTGATGATGATGATGATAATGTTGGTGGTGGTTGTGATGATGATAATGTTGGTGGTGGTGGTGATAATGTTGGTGGTGATGATGATAATGTTGGTGGTGGTGGTGATGATGATAATGTTGGTGGTGATGATGATAATGTTGGTGGTGATGATGATAATGTTGGTGGTGATGATGATAATGTTGGTGGTGGTGGTGATAATGTTGGTGGTGGTGATGATAATGTTGGTGGTGATGATGATGATGATAATGTTGGTGGTGGTGGTGATGATGATAATGTTGGTGGTGATGATGATAATGTTGGTGGTGGTGGTGATAATGTTGGTGGTGATGATGATAATGTTGGTGGTGGTGGTGATAATGTTGGTGGTGGTGATGATAATGTTGGTGGTGATGATGATAATGTTGGTGGTGATGATGATAATGTTGGTGGTGATGATGATAATGTTGGTGGTGATGATGATAATGTTGGTGGTGGTGGTGATAATGTTGGTGGTGGTGATGATAATGTTGGTGGTGATGGTGATGATGATAATGTTGGTGGTGGTGGTGATGATGATAATGTTGGTGGTGGTGGTGGTGATGATAATGTTGGTGGTGATGGTGATGATGATAATGTTGGTGGTGGTGGTGGTGATGATAATGTTGGTGGTGGTGGTGATGATGATAATGTTGGTGGTGATGATGATAATGTTGGTGGTGGTGGTGATGATGATAATGTTGGTGGTGGTGGTGATGATGATAATGTTGGTGGTGGTGGTGGTGATGATAATGTTGGTGGTGATGGTGATAATGTTGGTGGTGATGATGATAATGTTGGTGGCGGTGGTGATGTTGGTTGTGATGATGATAATGGTGGTGGTGGTGATGATGATAATGTTGGTGGTGTTGGTGATGATGATAATGTTGGTGGTGGTGGTGATGATGATAATGTTGGTGGTGGTGGTGATAATGTTGGTGGTGATGATGATAATGTTGGTGGTGGTGGTGATGTTGGTGGTGATGATGATAATGTTGGTGGTGGTGGTGATGATGATAATGTTGGTGGTGGTGGTGATGATGATAATGTTGGTGGTGGTGGTGATGATGATAATGTTGGTGGTGGTGGTGATGATGATAATGTTGGTGGTGATGATGATGATGATAATGTTGGTGGTGGTGGTGATGATGATAATGTTGGTGGTGATGATGGTAATGTTGGTGGTGGTGGTGATGATGATAATGTTGGTGGTGATGATGATAATGTTGGTGGTGGTGGTGATGATGATAATGTTGGTGGTGATGATGATAATGTTGGTGGTGGTGGTGATGATGATAATGTTGATGGTGATGATGATAATGTTGGTGGTGATGATGATAATGTTGGTGGTGGTGGTGATGATGATAATGTTGGTGGTGGTGGTGATGATGATAATGTTGGTGGTGATGATGATGATGATAATGTTGGTGGTGGTGGTGATGATGATAATGTTGGTGGTGATGATGGTAATGTTGGTGGTGGTGGTGATGATGATAATGTTGGTGGTGATGATGATAATGTTGGTGGTGGTGGTGATGATGATAATGTTGGTGGTGGTGGTGATGATGATAATGTTGGTGGTGATGATGGTAATGTTGGTGGTGGTGGTGATGATGATAATGTTGGTGGTGGTGGTGATGATGATAATGTTGGTGGTGGTGGTGATAATGTTGGTGGTGATGATGATAATGTTGGTGGTGGTGGTAATGTTGGTGGTGATGATGATAATGTTGGTGGTGATGATGATGATGATAATGTTGGTGGTGGTGGTGATGATGATAATGTTGGTGGTGGTGGTGATAATGTTGGTGGTGATGATGATAATGTTGGTGGTGGTGGTGATGTTGATAATGTTGGTGGTGGTGATGATGATAATGTTGGTGGTGATGATGATAATGTTGGTGGTGGTGATGATGATAATGTTGGTGGTGATGATGATAATGTTGGTGGTGGTGGTGATGATGATAATGTTGGTGGTGGTGGTGATGATGATAATGTTGGTGGTGATGATGATGATAATGTTGGTGGTGGTGATGATGATAATGTTGGTGGTGGTGATGATGATAATGTTGGTGGTGATGTTGATAATGTTGGTGGTGGTGATGATGATAATGTTGGTGGTGATGTTGATAATGTTGGTGGTGGTGATGATGATAATGTTGGTGGTGATGATGATAATGTTGGTGGTGGTGGTGATGATGATAATGTTGGTGGTGGTGGTGATGATGATAATGTTGGTGGTGATGATGATGATAATGTTGGTGGTGATGATGATAATGTTGGTGGTGGTGGTGATGTTGATAATGTTGGTGGTGGTGATGATGATAATGTTGGTGGTGATGATGATAATGTTGGTGGTGGTGGTGATGATGATAATGTTGGTGGTGGTGGTGATGATGATAATGTTGGTGGTGGTGGTGATGATGATAATGTTGGTGGTGATGATGATGATGATAATGTTGGTGGTGGTGGTGATGATGATAATGTTGGTGGTGATGATGGTAATGTTGGTGGTGGTGGTGATGATGATAATGTTGGTGGTGATGATGATAATGTTGGTGGTGGTGGTGATGATGATAATGTTGGTGGTGATGATGATAATGTTGGTGGTGGTGGTGATGATGATAATGTTGGTGGTGATGATGATAATGTTGGTGGTGATGATGATAATGTTGGTGGTGGTGGTGATGATGATAATGTTGGTGGTGGTGGTGATGATGATAATGTTGGTGGTGATGATGATGATGATAATGTTGGTGGTGGTAGTGATGATGATAATGTTGGTGGTGATGATGGTAATGTTGGTGGTGGTGGTGATGATGATAATGTTGGTGGTGATGATGATAATGTTGGTGGTGGTGGTGATGATGATAATGTTGGTGGTGGTGGTGATGATGATAATGTTGGTGGTGATGATGGTAATGTTGGTGGTGGTGGTGATGATGATAATGTTGGTGGTGGTGGTGATGATGATAATGTTGGTGGTGGTGGTGATAATGTTGGTGGTGATGATGATAATGTTGGTGGTGGTGGTAATGTTGGTGGTGATGATGATAATGTTGGTGGTGATGATGATGATGATAATGTTGGTGGTGGTGGTGATGATGATAATGTTGGTGGTGGTGGTGATAATGTTGGTGGTGATGATGATAATGTTGGTGGTGGTGGTGATGTTGATAATGTTGGTGGTGGTGATGATGATAATGTTGGTGGTGATGATGATAATGTTGGTGGTGGTGATGATGATAATGTTGGTGGTGATGATGATAATGTTGGTGGTGGTGGTGATGATGATAATGTTGGTGGTGGTGGTGATGATGATAATGTTGGTGGTGATGATGATGATAATGTTGGTGGTGGTGATGATTATAATGTTGGTGGTGGTGATGATGATAATGTTGGTGGTGATGTTGATAATGTTGGTGGTGGTGATGATGATAATGTTGGTGGTGATGTTGATAATGTTGGTGGTGGTGATGATGATAATGTTGGTGGTGATGATGATAATGTTGGTGGTGGTGGTGATGATGATAATGTTGGTGGTGGTGGTGATGATGATAATGTTGGTGGTGATGATGATGATAATGTTGGTGGTGATGATGATAATGTTGGTGGTGGTGGTGATGTTGATAATGTTGGTGGTGGTGATGATGATAATGTTGGTGGTGATGATGATAATGTTGGTGGTGGTGGTGATGATGATAATGTTGGTGGTGATGATGATAATGTTGGTGGTGGTGGTGATAATGTTGGTGGTGATGATGATAATGTTGGTGGTGGTGGTGATGTTGATAATGTTGGTGGTGGTGATGATGATAATGTTGGTGGTGATGATGATAATGTTGGTGGTGATGATGATGATAATGTTGGTGGTGGTGGTGATGATGATAATGTTGGTGGTGATGATGATAATGTTGGTGGTGGTGGTGATGATGATAATGTTGGTGGTGGTGATGATGATAATGTTGGTGGTGGTGATGATGATAATGTTGGTGGTGGTGGTGATGATGATAATGTTGGTGGTGATGATGATAATGTTGGTGGTGATGATGATAATGTTGGTGGTGATGATGATGATAATGTTGGTGGTGGTGATGATGATAATGTTGGTGGTGGTGATGATGATAATGTTGGTGGTGGTGATGATGATAATGTTGGTGGTGATGATGATAATGTTGGTGGTCATGATGATAATGTTGGTGGTGATGATGATAATGTTGGTGGTGATGATGATGTTGGTGGTGATGATGATAATGTTGGTGGTGATGGTGATGGTGGTGGTGATGATGATAATGTTGGTGGTGATGATGATAATGTTGGTGGTGGTGGTGATGATGATAATGTTGGTGGTGGTGGTAATGTTGGTGGTGATGATGATAATGTTGGTGGTGATGATGATGATGATAATGTTGGTGTTGGTGGTGATGATGATAATGTTGGTGTTGGTGGTGATGATGATAATGTTGGTGGTGGTGGTGATAATGTTGATGGTGATGATGATAATGTTGGTGGTGGTGGTGATGTTGATAATGTTGGTGGTGATGATGATAATGTTGGTGGTGGTGGTGATGTTGATAATGTTGGTGGTGGTGGTGATGATGTTGGTGGTGATGATGATAATGTTGGTGGTGGTGGTGATGTTGATAATGTTGGTGGTGGTTGTGATGATGATAATGTTGGTGGTGATGATGATAATGTTGGTGGTGATGATGATAATGTTGGTGGTGGTGATGATAATGTTGGTGGTGGTGGTGATGATGATGATGATGATGATGATGATGATAATGTTGGTGGTGGTGGTGATGTTGATAATGTTGGTGGTGGTGGTGATGATGATAATGTTGGTGGTGATGATGATGATGATAATGTTGGTGGTGGTGGTGATGATGATAATGTTGGTGGTGATGATGATGATGATAATGTTGGTGGTGATGATGATAATGTTGGTGGTGGTGATGATAATGTTGGTGGTGGTGGTGATGATGATGATGATGATGATGATGATGATGATGATGATGATGATGATAATGTTGGTTGTGGTGGTGATAATGTTGGTGATGGTGATGATGTTGGTGGTGATGATGATAATGTTGGTGGTGGTGATGATGATGATAATGTTGGTCTCTAGCACCTCATAAACTTCATTAAAGAGCTTAGTGAAAAACAAAACCTATTTCTGAACCGCAACAAGACCAAGATTATGACAAGCAACAAAACTACTAGCAAGTTCTCAATCAGTATCAACAAGAGTGAATTATAAAAGAGAGTCATCAGTTGTGAATACCTTGTTTCTCTTATCAACAGTAACGGTGAATAATATTAAGAAATCAGAAGGAATTGGCTATCGAGTCAAAGAAATTGATACAAATGAAATGCATATGACTGAGTTGCTGCAAAACAACAAAACTAACATTCCTAAGTGCTTGTATATTCCCAGTGGCAATATATGAGTGTGAATCCTGGACAATCACCAGCAAGTTGAAAATTAAAATTGTAGTATTAGAAACCAAATGTTACAGAAAAATCCTCAGAATTCCAGGGACCAAATAGAACATCAATATAGCCAACCTCAGAGACTTGAATGTAAAAGAAAGCTGGCTAAACAGCATGGTTCTTTTCAGAAAACTACAATATTTTGGCAATATAAAACGTCATGACAGCCTAAAGACCATAATGGAGGGGATGGTGTCAGGTTGACGAACAAGATGCAGACCAAGAAGAAGATGGACGTAAGACATCGAAAACCACCTGAACATGACAGTAGCAGAAGCAGGACGACTGGCTCAAGATGGACAGAAGTTTCGACAGGTTGCGATGACTGCTACATCCTGTTCAGGATATGCCACCTGATGATGATGCTAATGAAACCCCAAGTATGACCGGATGTGTCACTCTTGTTCGCTATGCTAGGTGAAGTTTGACTTTTCAGATTGATTCCTTCTTCTGCATTTGTTCTTCTGTAGATTAGCAGGATGTACTTCTTATAACGGAATGTGTTGTGTCATAGTTTACAGCTTAGCTGTGATATTTGTCGCTCAGACATTTGTCTGACATCAGACATTTGAAAGACTGGGAGCTTACTTATGACGACTGACCTAAATTTTTAGCACGACCAAAACAATCTTGAACGCAGAAGCAGTGGAAGAAGCTTGGCTTCCAGATATACTTTATATGGTACAATACTTCTAGAAGGGCCTACATTCCGACTTCTTAATAGTAAACGCAGTTTCATTCCAACTTTGTTATAGTATGCGCAGCTTTCCTGTCGTCACTAATTACGTCACTGGCGGACCGTGTTGCCACGAAAAACAATAACAAATTTAATTGGAAATGTCTGTTCACTGGACTTACCAGCTACAGATAAATATGCCCCTCTTAAACATCGGTAAAATTATCTATCTCCCTCTCTCTTTCTCTCTCTCTTTCTCTTTGTCTCTCTGTCTTTCTCTTTCTCTAATACTAACCACAACCCTAATCCTAATCGCAAGCCCCTCCACTCCCAAAAACTATACAGGCCGGCCATACGTTTGAGTCAGATCTAAGATCTTCCAGTATGTAAAATAAAAATGAAATTGAAATATTCCTGCATTTTCTGACTCCTGAAAGATGGCATCCTTCACATTTTCTGACTCCTGAAAGATGGCATCCTTCACATTTTCTGACTCCTGAAAGATGGCATCCTTCACATTTTCTGACTCCTGAAAGATGGCATCCTTCACATTTTCTGACTCCTGAAAGATGGCATCCTTCACATTGTGATATGATGTCAATGTTGGAACATCGTGATAAATGTGAGAAATTCACATGAAGTCAAAAATCACAATGTTAATTTTCTGAAATGGAGACAGCTCCTTTCTTTAAGTGACCCGTCCTAAGGAGACGTATATCCTGCAGTTCAAAAATATCACGACAATCAATCAATCAATCAAGTGTCAAGCCGACTGGCGTAGGCGATCATGTTTCTCCACGACTCTCTGTCTCTTGTGTTGTCAATAAGCTCGGTTGGTGAACTTCTACCGTGCCACGAAACAAGCCTATCTAGTAACTTTTCTCTTTGTCGTCCCCTATCTCTTTTCCCTTTGATCTTTCCAGTGGTTATTAAGTGTACAAGATGTGTTCTTCTCAGCACATGCCCTAGAAACCTTGACTGTCTGCCTCTAATGTTTGATATGATTGATCTTTTTATGCCAGCATCAATGAGAACCTCTGCATTAGTTTTCTTGGCTGTCCATGGTATTTTCATCATTCTTCTCAGAAACCACATTTCTGTAGTCTCTAATTCGCTTTGAATTTTCTTGTTTACAGTCCATGCTTCACATCCATCAAAAGAATTGGTTCGATATAACATCTCATCACTCAAATTCTGGTCTGCATTGATAGACTTCCATTGCACAAAATGGTTCTCATTTTTTGGAATGCTGATTTGGCTTGTGCTGTTCGGCTCTTTATCTCACTTGAGCATCTACCTTCTGAATGTTAACAGGATGCCAAGATATTTCACTTTTTCAACTTGTGCTAATTTTGTGTCACTAATTATTATTTTGCATCTTGGTTGTGTATGTCTCTTTGATACAACCATTATTTCTGTTTTCTTCTTGTTTAAACTAAGGCCTTTGTTTTCACTTTCCTTTACTACTTTATCTAATAGGGCTTGCAGTTCTTGCTCGCTTCCTGTGATCAGTGCTGTGTCATCAGCATATCTCAAGTTATTTATATTGTATCCTCCCACTTTTATTCCTGGCATATATTCTATATTTCGCATAATGTAGTCTGTATACAGGGAGAAAAGGTCCGGTGACATTACACAACCTTGCCTGACACCTATTTCTATCTTTTGAAATCTACCTATAGTGTTGTTAACTCTCATCCTAGCCGTTTGTTTCCAGTGCATATTTCTTACTATTCTTAGATCTTTCCCATCAACGTTAAGATTTTCTTGCAGTTTTATAATCTTTGAATGCTTCACCTTGTCAAATGCTTTGCTGTAATCTATGAAACACAGATAAAGGTCTTGCTGTACTTCTATGGCCCTCTCCATTAATGTTCTTACTATATATAGGGCATTTTTGTGCCTTTTCCTTCTACGAATCCGCATTGTTCGTCTGCTATCTCTGGTTTTATTTTTCCTCTTATACGCCTCATTATTATGCGCAGTAGAATCTTGGTCATCTGACTGAAGAAGAGATACGACAACTTATGTACTTGTTCAGTTGTGTAGACAATAATCAACCTTCAATATCACAACCTTCAATATCACAACCTTCAATATCACAACCTTCAATATCACGACCTTCAATATCACGACGATTGCCATTAATAATATACATTTGTTATCACGTTGTCAATGTCATTGAGGTTGGCGGAATACCATGTACACATGGTTTTGGTATTCCAGACGGCAAGCATGTGTCTCAATTGTATATTGTTCGTATTATTTCCGGGTATGATTTATTATGGATTCAAAGCAACCATGACTACACATCTGGCCTTGGATAGACAACTAAAACTCCCAGTCACCACCTCTACGCTTAACAGCAAGTGTGGATATTCTGACCATCATCCATCTGGTGATAGACAATAGCCAATATACGATTTATTTACGCTCTATTTTTAGTATTGATTTCTAGCTACAAGCACTCATTGAAGCAGATGGATGTAGTGAATCAACACATTACTGCCTATGTATTGTCTAGCTAAAGGGAAGGTGGGGCGTTAGTTGATGAGTGACAGCCAACGTCATCAGAGAAAGATTGTGGTACCCTTTGTCTACACCAATTAACAAGAACTTATGTTCAGTCTTCACAACTGAACAAGTCCTTAAGTTATCGTATCTCTGCTTCAGTAAATCTCCCAGGGTACAACGGTTGACGGTTCCAGTCCCAGGGCTGATATATATAATATACACCTCTTCATAACACAGCGTCCCGGGGCTGATATTATATAATATACACCTCTCCATAACACAACGTCCCGGGGCTGATATTATATAATATACACCTCTCCATAACACAATGTCCCGGGGCTGATATTATATAATATACACCTCTCCATAACACAACGTCCCAGGGCTGATATTATATAATATACACCTCTCCATAACACAGCGTCCCGGGGCTGATATTATATAATATACACCTCTCCATAACACAATGTCCCGGGGCTGATATATAATATACACCTCTCCATAACACAATGTCCTGGGGCTGATATTATATATATAATATACACCTCTCCATAACACAGCGTCCCGGGGCTAATATATATAATATACACCTCTCCATAACACATTGTCCCGGGGCTGATATTATATAATATACACCTCTCCATAACACAACGTCCTGGGGCTGATATTATATATATAATATACACCTCTCCATAACACAACGTCCCAGGGCTGATATTATATAATATACACCTCTCCATAACACAGTGTCCCGGGGCTGATATTATATATATAATATACACCTCTCCATAACACAATGTCCCGGGGCTGATATTATATATATAATATACACCTCTCCATAACACAACGTCCCAGGGCTGATATTATATAATATACACCTCTCCATAACACAACGTCCCGGGGCTGATATTATATATATAATATACACCTCTCCATAACACAATGTCCCGGGGCTGATATTATATAATATACACCTCTCCATAACACAACGTCCCGGGGCTGATATTATATATATAATATACACCTCTCCATGACACAACGTCTCGGGGCTGATATTATATAATATACACCTCTCCATAACACAATGTCCCGGGGCTGATATTATATAATATACACCTCTCCATAACACAACGTCCCAGGGCTGATATTATATAATATACACCTCTCCATAACACAATGTCCCGGGGCTGATATTATATAATATACACCTCTCCATAACACAACGTCCCGGGGCTGATATTATATATATAATATACACCTCTCCATAACACAACGTCCCGGGGCTAATATATAAAATATACACCTCTCCATGACACAACGTCCCGGGCTGATATATATAAATGACTTCGTATAGTTGAACAAACTTACCTTGACTTTGTGTGTTGATGATTAGAGCTTGAAGACAGATGTAGGTAGATAGCGCGAAGTTGAGTTCCATCATTCTTAGCGTCAGGTGCTGCTTGTTCAAGGTTTATTATCTGGCAGCTCAAACATTGACAAAAGATAAACATCAGCTTCAATTGATAAATATCAAGTAAATACACTTCAACCAAACACAAAACTCAGCCACTGTTCTACAAAATAGCACTCTCTCTTTCTTTTTTTCTTTCTTTATCTCTCTCTCTCTCTCTCTCTCTCCCCTTCGAAAATAACACAAAATTCTAAATATTCCTTATTCTTTATTACTTGGGAATTGTTTATATCCCAGATTGATAACTTAGAGATTGTTTATAGCCCAGATTTGTTAATTGGGGATTGTTTATAACCCAGATTTGTTAATTGGGGATTGTTTATAACCCAGATTTGTTAATTGGGGATTGTTTATAACTCAGATTTGTTAATTGGGGATTGTTTATAACCCAGATTTGTTAATTGGGGATTGTTTATAACCCATGTTTGTTAATTGGGGATTGTTTATAACCCAAATTTGTTAATTGGGGATTGTTTATAGCCCAGATTGATAACTTAGAGATTGTTTATAGCCCATATTTGTTAATTGGGGATTGTTTATAACCCAGATTTGTTAATTGGGGATTGTTTATAACCCAGATTTGTTAATTGGGGATTGTTTATAACCCAGATTTGTTAATTGGATATTGGAAGTAAGATAAAGGGTTGGGGTAAGATAGCGTGTTGGAGGTAAGATAGCGTGTGGGGCTAAGATAGTGTGTGGAGGTAAGATAGTGTGTGGAGGTAAGATAGTTTGTGGGGCTAAGATAGTGTGTGTGGCTAAGATAGTGTGTGGAGGTAAGATAGTGTGTGGGGCTAAGATAGTGTGTGGAGGTAAGATAGTGTGTGGGGCTAAGATAGTGTGTGGAGGTAAGATAGTGTGTGGGGCTAAGATAGTGTGTGGAGGTAAGATAATGTGTGGGGCTAAGATAGCATCAAACAGAGAAAATACTGAACAGTTAAAGAGTGTGGCATGATTGAGTCATCAACAGAGCTGATAGACAGTATTGTAGATAGAGTGCATGCTGTGGATATCAATTATCGGCCATGCCAGCGAGTATGGCAGGCACATGGTGATGATGATAAACATAGCAACAAACCGGTTGTTGTTGTTTTTTTCTCTGTTCTCTCCAAAGACTTTCAAAAAAATAATTCAACTTTTTTTTTCCTATCTGAAGGTGTACATCATCTTTAGTGGAGTCTCATGTTTATGCTGTTGAGTTAACGGATGGTGTCGTAATCCATACCGTAAATGTTCTGATACATGACTACACCACTCGTTGACGACCATCAAGTGATGAACAAGTCTAGCTGATGAATACACCGCTCGTTGACGACCATCAAGTGATGAACAAGTCTAGCTGATGAATACACCACTCGTTGACGACCATCAAGTGATGAACAAGTCTAGCTGATGAATACACCGCTCGTTGACGACCATCAAGTGATGAACAAGTCTAGCTGATGAATACACCACTCGTTGACGACCATCAAGTGATGAACAAGTCTAGCTGATGAATACAACGCTCGTTGACGACCATCAAGTGATGAACAAGTCTAGCTGATGAATACAACGCTCGTTGACGACCATCAAGTGATGAACAAGTCTAGCTGATGAATACAACGCTCGTTGACGACCATCAAGTGATGAACAAGTCTAGCTGATGAATACAACGCTCGTTGACGACCATCAAGTGATGAACAAGTCTAGCTGATGCGGGTGTTGGGAAAGATTTGTGTGGTTTCAGATATGTTTCTATTGATGCTCCGAAATTGAAGATTGTAATTACCGTAGTATGGCTACAACTTCTAGAAACGTATATTAATGATCTAAATATACATAAATTAAATTAATTAAATTATCATATGTAAATTATCATTGGCCTTTGTACGGAAAGCACCAAATATGATCAGGCTTGCTTCCTTGAAGGATACTATTATGATTCAGTGGTTGGGCATACACTGACCAAGTTAACATATGCCCCTAATATAATAATAATAATGCACATAATTCATTAGGGGCGTAATGATGCCACACTAGAGACACATTAGCAGAAAAATCACTCCAAACACCTCTGTCTTCAACCATTCGGACGAATGTAGAAAATCATGCCCAGAACATTTCTTGATGTTGGCAATCCAGGTATTTCTGTACCCGCCTTTTCTCCTTTAACCCTCATTTGTTCCTTGTAAATAGTTGTAGAGAGGAAAACTCTTTATAACAAGTGATAGCAAATTTGAAATGTTTCCTTGACAAGACTCTAGAATGCCCAAAAGTGATACATCATTATGATAGAGAACACGTAATGGAAAAATGTTTAAAGTCCTTAAAATGCAGATTATACGTATTTGAGAGATTGCTTGTAATTGATAACTGTTGCTTACCGTTAACTTATTGAGCGCATTGTAATACCCTGAACGGCGCACATGGTTGGACATATTACTATTATTATATTACTACAACTGATTTTACCACTACGAATATATTAATCATGTTGCCCATGCCTCTATTACTACTACTACTACTACTACTGCTACTACTACTGCTATTATGTTACTACTACTTCTACTACTACTACTACTACTACTACTACTTGTACTGCTAATATGCTACTACTACTACTACTACTACTTGTACTACTAATATGCTACTACTACTACTACTACGTGTACTACTAATATGCTACTACTACTACTACTACTACTACTTGTACTACTAATATGCTATTACTACTACTACTACTACTACTTGTACTACTAATATGCTACTGCTACTACTACTACTACGTGTACTACTAATATGCTACTACTACTACTACTACTCCTACTTGTACTACTAATATGCTACTACTACTACTACTACTACTACTACTTGTACTACTAATATGCTATTACTACTACTACTACTCCTACTTGCACTACTAATATGCTACTACTACTACTACTGCTACTACTACTACTTATAGTACTAATATACTACTACTACTACTCCTACTTGTACTACTTATATGCTACTACTACTACTACTACTACTACTTGTACTACTAATATGCTATTACTACTACTACTACTCCTACTTGTACTACTAATATACTACTACTACTACTACTACTACTACTACCTCTACTTCTACTACTACTATACCACAACAACAACAACAACAACTACTACTACAACTACTGTACTACTTTTACTACCGTACCACTACTACGATTACTATTCTTAGGCATAATTTTACTACTAACCATGCAACAGAGAACCTTAGTAGATGACATGACGTTATACTTATGTTCTCTTATGGAAGCTTTGCATCATGTCATCTATACAATTATAGATCCCCTCTGAGTGGAAGGCTCCTTCAATTCGCATTGCACTAATCCGAAAGCTGAAGTCTCCTGTGTATGAAAGAAAGCTCAGAAAAACACCCTACTGCACATAGGAAGTAAGATCTAATCGCTCGCAATTCCTGTGGTTCTCAAACTAACAATTACTACTACAAATCTTTCTACTGTTGCTATTACTATTGCTGCTACACTACTACTATACCACTCAATCAATCAAGTGATGTGACGAGTGGCTTAGACGATCATGCTTCTCCACAACTCGCTGTTTCTTGTGTTGCTAATAAGTTCACATATTGACATCTTTTTGTGTCACAGTGACTACCAATCCAGAAATGTCTCACTTTGTTTTTCTCTGTCTCTTCTTCCCTTGATATTTCCAGTTGTTACTAAATGTTCAAGTTTTATTTTCCTCATCACATGCCCTAAAAACTTGATTGTCTGCTTCTAAGTTTTACTATAATTTGTCATTTTACTCCAGCATCTCTGAGGACTTTTACATTGGTTTTCTTGGCTGTCCATGGAATTGACATCATTCTTCTTAAAACTACATCTCAGTTGCCTCCAGCTTATCTTGGCAATTTTCGTTCACAGAATGGATATTGTAGTGTTACATCGACAGTTACACGTTCACTTTTCGTATGTCTGATGTATAGATGTGGTTAGTGCAATGACCCAAGCTGTGCATGTGACACTGGATTCGAAGCGTAGCGACCGATATGTTTGTCATTCCTACTACTGCGGGATAGATAATAATCAATTAGCTCGGGAAGCAGTTTATCTAAGAAAAGGATTACTCTAAAATCAAACCTCTACTGCCTTGGTTTTTTTTTTTGCTAGGCCGAGACCTTCGTCTGTATAGATGACATTCCAACAGAATTAATTAGGACCCCATTATTGTTAGGATTTTGGTTAGTCACTATTTATTTAGTTGCAGTCGCCTTGGCTATTTGTGGCATGCAAATACAAATATAGTGACCAACCGAAATCCCAAAGGAAAACAAAAATCATAAGGAATGGGGTCCTAATTAATTATGTTGGATGGTCTTTACTTGTGACGGTGATGGATAGGCTCTGGTAGGGTCAAAAATTGTTGGAGTAACCCACGAACAAACCGGTGAAAGGCAAGTGGGAACCTATTTCTATATCATCCCTAGAGTATTGCATCATACTACTACTATTACTACTAAAATACTACTACTATTACTACTAAAATACTACTACTATTGCTACTAAAATACTACTAATATTACTAGTAAAATACTACTATTATTACTACCACAGCCGTATATAAGTTCTCCTCATGGGGAGGGTAGTTACCTTAAAAAAAAAGATCGTTCGTGTGTTTTCATGTGTAAAGTTATCTTTTTGATGACATAATTGATGATTTTCATTTTTTTTTAAATCGCTTATGAAGGTTTGGCCGTTTTCCCGTTTATTTGTCAAGTTTCTAGTACTAAAAGTCATATTCCTATTAGCTTAAGGGGGGGGGGGGTTGGTGAACACTCCAAAAACGTTCTCTATCTATAGGTCTGATCACTACTATTATTATTACTACTGCCACTATTACCACTGTTGCTATTGCTATTACTACTATTACCCATACTACTATTACTATTACTACTATTACCCATACTACTATTACTATTACTGCTATTATTACTAATACTTCTTCTTCGGCGACCATCCTTGCTAATACTATTACTATTACTACTGCCACTACTATTATTATTACTTCTACTATTACTACTACGACTATTACTACTACACTACAACTACTATCATGATTACTACTACCACTACTACTACTATTACTACTACTATTACTACTAATATTACTACTACTATTACTACTACTATTACTACTACTACAATACTACTACTACTACTACCACTATTACTGCTAAAACTATTATTACTAAATCTATTACTACTACTACACTACTACTATTACTACACTACTACTACTACTATTACTACTACTACTACTACCACTATTACTGCTAAAAACTATTATAACTAAAACTATTAGTACTACTATTACTATAATTAGTAGTACTACTGCTACTACCACTATAACTACTACTAGTACAACTATTAATATTACCATTATAGGAGCAAATTTGATTTCGTGCACCGTTGTGACATTTGCAGTGTTAGATAAGTTGCATAAAATTACAGATTTTTGTAAATGGGGGTTAAAAGGATTAGAATTAGTTTATAGTTTTTTTAGGATGAAGAAGGGTTAGAATCAGTGTTTAAATCTTTTTTAATTGTGAATTTAAAAAGGCATGACTCGATATGATTTTATAGCACAACGGTGGACGCAATCAAATTTTTACCCCATTATAACTACTATTAATATTTACTACTACTACTATAACTACTACTACTATAACTACTACTACTATAACTATTACTACTATAACTACTACTACTACTATTATAACTATTACTACTATAACTACTACTACTATAACTACTACTACTATAACTACTACTACTATAACTACTACTACTATAACTACTACTACTATAACTACTACTACTATAACTACTACTATAACTACTACTACTATTATAACTACTACTATAACTACTACTACTATAACTACTACTACTATAACTACTACTAATAGTACTGCTCCCATTCTCACTGCTATTCTTATTTGCTACTATAAGTAGTCAAAAGCTACTGTTGCTGCTACTTGTTCCCATACAAACACACAATATATCCAATTATCGATTTGTTTGATCTCTGTTTTGTAATCTAACTAGCAATCAACCATGCATTATTCAACGTAGGCCAGATTTGTATCCACCTACCAGCTTATTTCTCTATCTGTAACCTGACACGAAGTTATGAGGTTTTTTGGGGGTTTTGCGCGCGTGTGTGCTTGTCTGCGTGCGTGCGTGGGTGCGTGCGCGCGTGTGTGTTTTATTTCATCTGGAGCGGTACGCTATTAGTTTTGTTACATCATTAATTCTGTCTCGGTTCTTATTGTATTTGATTGTTTTTGTTTAATAAATATTAAGAAATAATAAATTAATGTTGTCTTGTGCCAGTATTTGAGCGGTCGAAAGGGGGCACAGAATAGCAACACTGATTCCTGCAATGCGCCTCGACTAATGAGGTTTCGGGAGTGAAGTTGGCTGCTTCATCCATTAGTGGGTGAACGTGACCCAGAGGCCATGATAGGGTCGACTGAGTCAGACTAAAGACACCGATATCGCAGACAAGCTGTAAACCTTAACACTCCTTCTTTCGACTATATCTTGTTAATCTGAAAGAGTTTGTGAACGAATATAAAAGAAAACGAAAAATATTGTTTTAGTTATTGTATTATTTTATTTTAATTTTATTTTATTTTATTTAGTTTATTTTATAGTTTGTATTATTTTAGTTTATTTTATTTTATTTAGTTTATTTTATTTGTTTAGTTTATTTTATAGTTTGTATTATTTTATTTTAGTTGCATCTCTTACTATTGTCTTAGTTTTAGTTTGTATTATTTTATTTTAGTTTGTATTATTTTATTTTAGTTGCATCACTTACTATTGTCTTAGTTATTGTATTATTTTATTTTATTTTATTTTATTTAGTTTATTTTATTTTATTTTAGTTTGTATTATTTTATTTTACTATTGTCTTAGTTCTTGTATTATTTTGGTTGTATCACTTAATATTGTGTTAGTTCTTGTATTATTTTGGTTGTATCACTTAATATTGTGTTAGTTCTTGTTGTATTATTTTGGTTGTATCACTTAATATTGTGTTAGTTCTTGCATTATTTGTTTACATCAATGCTTAGTGTACTAACTCTTCTATTATTATTTTGCATCAGTTGCTATTGTTATTTCCTGTATTCTTTTCTATCAGTTACTGGCGTGTTATTTATTGTTGTATTATTTCTTTGTTCCATCAATTAGTGTGTTAGTTCGTGTATTCTTTTTTTCGTCTCAGTTACTATTTTGTTAGTTCTTATATCTTCTTCTTCAGTGTTCATTCGCAAACTTTCACTGCATTTCTCATATTGCATGACAATGGTCTTTCTAAAATTCTAGCAGGATGTAGTCCAGAGAAGGGAAATGAGTTGTGTAGCAGTTTTACCTGGGCCAATGGCCTGATACATCCGTCTTCGGTGGGAGTTTTTATATTTGTTTGTCTCCGTTACTCTTGTTAGTTCTTTTGTTTGGTCAGTTACTTTTGTGTTAGTTCTTATGTTATTATTTGTTGCATCAGTTACGAATGTGTTAGGTGCTATTGTGTTAGTTCTTGTATTAGTTTTGATGCATCAGTAACCATTGCGTTAGATCTTGTATGACTTTTCGATAAGCGAGTGAATCACTGACCACGAAATACATAAAAATGTGAGTTGTCTATTCAGAGGAAGCACCTCGTGAAGGTTATTTAGCATCTAAGTCATAGGTTCCCACAGTGGGTGGTACCTCCCACAGTGGGCACTGAAGCCTTCTAAGGGCGGGGGGATTGTGGTTTCAGAAGAAAGTGGAGAGGCATTCAAGTTTTATAGGGAGGCGGTGGCTCCTCGGTTAAATATCTCCATACAAATGTATTACTTCCACTATTTTGAAATGAACTAGGTATTCTATTCTGAATTAGTTATATCATTACTGCTCTTTGGTGTTTCATAGGTGTTGACATTCCCGTATAAGCCAACCTGCATCAGAAGTATCTAAAGCTAATCCAAATCGCTTTGATGTTTTTTGGGGTTTTTTTTAATTGAACTGATTGCAACCATAATTATAACTGCTACTGAAATATTCTGTCTATAAACAAGTTACAGTAGAATCCCATTATAACAACTTGGTCTAGACCGATAAAATATGTATCTAATATCAGAAATTCGCTATATACAGTATAAACAATCAAGAATAAATATAACAGGATTTTGAAAAGTGTTGCTACATAGGGTTATTTGTTACAAAAGGATGTAGTATAGAGAGATTCCTCTACAAATAAGAACACCAGATGGTTTCAGGCCGTGTCCAGGAGCAGTTGGACGTCATTATTTCTCATAAATAAACAAATGTTAGAGTAAAAACAATCTCTTTTAAAGACAAAAGACGTTTGTTTTATGAAAATAGAAGTAAAAGTAAATTATTTGGTTAATATAACAATATCCAATATAAAATGATCACATTATGTTTGATGGAAACCAAAACCGATATAGCGGTTACTGGTCTCGTATGGTTTCTTTAAATAGCCAATATAAAAATTGGTTGGTCGGAATGAGTTTACTTTTATTCGTCAATTTTACAAATTTCGTCAAAATATATTTAAAAATATTACGATGGTATCGCAAACAAGTACATACAAGCAAGTCGTCGATTCGTGCTGGATTTCAAATATTTACATACCAGTTATTAAGGAGTAATTTTCATTAACTTTTGTGCTCTTTTCCTCCAACAATCATCAGTCGAAAGTGTGATATATATGTGGAGTCATAAAAAGTGTAAATGAAATCTTTTATTCTGTGAATATTGTTGCAAATGTTATTACTTCATTATGTCTGAATCTAAGAAGAAATGTCGACAGTACAGTATTGAGTATTTGAAATATGGATTCATTCAATGTCCTACGAATCAATTATTACCTATGTGCTTGGTTTGTCAAAGCGTATTTTCAAATAAAATAATTATTTTATTATAATGAAGCCTTCTATATTAAGAGCATTTCCCTAAAATGCACTCTCACAAAAAGGATAAAATTTTTCATATTTTCAAGTACTAGAAGAAAAACATATTAAGCGTCCAATTATATCAAAACACTTTGCGTCATCCACTAGACAAGATACTGACGGATTATAAGTTTCTTATAATATTTCACTATTACTTGAAGTATCTAGTGTACGGACGATGTGGCCAGTTCAGCGGAGTTAGGACCTAGTCAGCAGAGCATGGATGCTTTGCATACGGAACCTCTGAAGGATTCCGTGTCTAGTACACGATCCTGTCAACGTACTCCCATGAGGTTTCGTAGGAACCGTGTCTAGTACACGATCCTGTCAACGTACTCCAATGAGGTTTCGTAGGAACCGTGTCTAGTACACGATCCTGTCAACGTACTCCCATGAGGTTTCGTAGGAACCGTGTCTAGTACACGATCCTGTCAACGTACTCCCATGAGGTTTCGTAGGCCCCGAAGGTGAAAAGATGTAGCAATACATATTGTCGAAAACTAAATGTTGAAATAAATTTACATTACAAATTGCGGAAATGGAAATGTATGCAGAAAATGGTATTACATGTTACCGCATGGGAAATGTTTGAATAAATTAACAATACATATTTCCGACAGAGAAATATTGGAATAAATTGACATTACATATTGACGCTAGTGAAATGTATGCAGAAAGCGACAAAACATATTGCAGCAGGGAAAATTTCGGAAGTGACAATACATATTGCAGCAGGGAAAATTTCGGAAGTGACAATACATATTGCTGAAAGAAAACATTGAAATAAAGTGATAGTATATTTTTTCTAAAAGTGAAATGTTGGAAGACAGTGACAATACATATTTCCGAAAAGGAAATATTGCAATAAAGTTACAATATATATTTTCGAAAGGAAATTGTTGGAAGAAAGTGACAATACATAATGCAAAATCAAAATATTTGAATAAAATGATAATAATATAATAATAATGAGACACATAACCTGCTACAGTCGTATGGCTGCCTCATTGGATATATCAGCACATAAAGGTCTCCAAAGATCTCTATCTTCAGCCATTCGGAGAATTGTGGAAAACTCACACCAGACCATTCCGTGATTATATACATCCATAATGTTCTTCTCTCCTATTCTCCTTCTCCCTCGACTGTTCCTTGCAAAATAATATTCGAAAGCGAGTCGTTCCTCGTTTCATGTAAAAACCAAACAAATTTACCTTGTTTCACTACTGCCAGAAATGGTTATTGATAATAAGTGGAAATATATTTGTGTAACATACAACAAAATAGAACATTCTATACTTGGACGTTAGAGAAAGTACTGAACTCAATATTGGGAATAATACTGTCAGGGAAAATATTACTTAGCCTACGCACATGAAATCTACAAACATGAAAGCTACAAACATGAAATCTATAAACATTAATCCTACAAACATGAACCCTACAAGCATTAATCCTACAAACATGAAACCAACAAAAGTGAAATCTACAAACATGAAAATCGACAAAAACTACCAAAATAATACCAACTGAAACTGAAATAAGTCATTGGAATATAGAATAAATAAAAGACTCATACACATAAACTTACCTTTCTCTCCGCGCATATGCGTGTGTTTGTGTGTGTGTGAAAAAAGAACAATGTACTTATATTAATAACCTGTCTCCTCGTTTTTTTTTAAATTGATTACGTGAACGAATAATGTGTCATGCTGTTAATATGTGTATCTGTTCACAGTGATCAACGCTACGCTTGGATATGCATGCAAGTATTTGAATCATGTACATGGCACAGGTGGGTTGAGTTTCTAGTTGTAGAAAGGAAAACATGAACTGATCTGTTGCAAGAGAGGGATACAAGATATATCACCAGGAGTGACATAAAGTGAGTATGAAACACTAGCAATTGAATAGATGGAGAAATATAGTTATCAATCTACCTACCCATCGCATCGAACATAAGACACCATTTGTCAATATCATTGCTCTTTATTGTCTGATGATGATGATGATGATGATGATGACGATAATGATGATGATGATGATCCTCCTTCGCAAGCAAAGATGACCATGGAAAAGAAAACAAAGAAATGTGTGGTGTACACTTTTTAAAAATTGAGATTTTCTAATTTAGTTTGGGTTTGTGAGATCGTAGATGCCCGATAAGTCCGATTCGTGCCAGGAAAGTTCTATTGCATGCATGCAGGAGTGCTGAGGGTCCCGAAAGGAGAATTTTCGGATTTTTCCTACCGCTTCCGTCGCTTGTAAATTGCCCAGGAATGTAACAATTTTACAATGAGAGAAACTCCCTTTTCCATCGTCAATAATTTTACAATGAGAGGACTGTTCCAATGTCAGTAAGACAAAACTCCAGTCGGGAAATAACCCGAAACCTCGGGAAATACGAGGGCTGGGGTAAAACATTTCAAATGCAAAAATGAACTTAAATAGGTACAAGTGTTACTAATATAGGTAAATACAATTTGTCACTGTGTCTCGTTGCTATTATGTTTTATTTGTCTGTCACTGAGTATCGTTGCTATAATATAGTATGCTTTATTTGTCTGTCGCTGTGTCTCGTTGCTAGTATGCTTTATTTGTCTGTCGCTGTGTCTCGTTGCTATTATGTTTTATTTGTCTGTCACTTAGTCTCGTTGCCATTATGTTTTATTTACAAGATTGGTATCAGTTGTACCTACTAGAGAAGTACTGATTTCTGTGAGAATAGGTTTAAAACGCAAAATCTGGCTATTTTTTTAACAGCTACCCTGATCATGACTCCAATAAAGACCTGCGTACAGAAGGTAAACATTATCTGAATGGATGATTTTTTATTATTTCCGTGCACTTAATTGTCGGTCTTTATATTTTTTGGCATGCAACTCAAAGTATATAAATAGTGCTCAAAGATAAGCACGATAATAACCAACAATGAAACGAATGAAGTCTTGTTTACCTTCTGTACATAGGTCTTTACTTGAGCCTCTTCATGCCTTGATACTTGCTGATTTTACAGCTATCCCCCTTAAGTCTTCCAATATACTACACATCATTCGTTGTTAATATCGGTAGTCTTAATGTTGTGCATGCTGTCCACTTGCTGCTGAATTATATTTCCATGAATTCATGATCTTGGGTACATCTTCGGTTAAGAGGGTGAGTTACCTTATATAAGTCGTCTGGTTTTGGCGATGTTGTTTGACTGGTATTGTGAGTTGTTTTTTTTTCTGCAGACATCTTCATCCCAAAGAATTCCATGCAAATTTCTTCCTCTATCTTAAACTAGTCGTGTGGACAATTGCCCTCATGAAGTTTCCATGAAAAATCTTTGCTTTTTAGGGATTCAGATGGGATTCGCAGAGATGCATGACCGCTGGTCACAGGCATTCGAGAAATAGGACTTTATACATCATTCTGTTGCCGAGTATTTGCTGTGACCGTGTCACGTTCTGCATCATATGCCTTAACGATTCTCCCCAGCATCGAGTTTCCGTGTTTCTCTGAGTTTTCTTGACCTTGCTTCCAATATCTCAAGATTAGAACATGTTCTGACTGTGGGTGTAATGTCAGTTTGCAAAAAGTTCTCACTGCAGCTGGGACTTTAGGCAGTGCCCGGATCCACTCACGGTAAAGCTGTTCCTCCTCACCATTCAGAATTCTTAGTAAGGGCGTCGAGATTAGACCAGAGGGTGTGGTAGACAAGAAAATAGAAAGAAGAAGAGACTTGGATATACCGCTAAGCACTCAGTTGCTCCCATAGAAAATTATGTTTGAAACAGGGGCACAACGTGAAGGTGTTGATATGTGCACGTTTGTGCGTGATGCCTTTAATGCAAGAACTTTACTATCAGCCGAACAGTATCTTCCGCTGCAATCAGCTGCACCTGTTTGTGAAAGGCTGTTGTGGAGCGCTTTACAAAGTCCTTGACTGTAAGCCCGATGTTCAGCCCAGATCATACATGTTCCATCCACCCTCTCGTTTTCGTGATTAACACTACCATTTTCGTGATTAAAACTACCATTTTCGTTATTAAAACTACCATTTACGTTATTAAAACTACCATTTTCGTGATTAAAACTACCATTTTCGTGATTAACACTACCATTTTCGTGATTAAGACTACCATTTTCGTGATTAACACTACCATTTTCGTGATTAACACTACCATTTTCGTGATTAACACTACCATTTTCGTGAGTCTTTTTTTAAAACCGGTAATTGTTTTATGAAAAACGTTATGGTAGGAGTGGGGTTTTTCCTTGCTTGTCTCCATAGTACTCAGTGTCATTTTCTGACTTCCTAACAGGGGAAGGGTTGAACCCCTTGAACACGTTGCGTATTACGATTCTCATAGATTTTATTTAAAAGTCTGTTTCTGCTATCACATGTCAAAACTTTGCTGTTGTTTTCCATGCTGTAATGTTATATTGCCAGAGACCGCGGGGATTTCTGGAGATTCATAAAGAAGAGAACGTTCTGGAAAGAATACGCCACATGATACACACAATGTTTTATTCGTAAACTGTGTTAAGGAAAAAATATATATTTACTGCTAAACTGATGGAGAACTATACAATTAATTCATAAATTAGTTTCTTTCTGAATATGTTGAAATTATTGACCGAGTTTTATTTATACTAATAGTAGGCCTATTTAACTAACATTATTTATACTAATAGTAGGCCTATTTAACTAATATTATTTATGCTAATAGTAGGCCTATTTAACTAACATTATTTATACTAATAGTAGGCCTATTTAACTAACATTATTTATACTAATAGTAGGCCTATTTAACTAACATTATTTATACTAATAGTAGGCCTATTTAACTAACATTATTTATACTAATAGTAGGCCTATTTAACTAATATTATTTTATCTCCTTTTTTCTTCTTCGTCTTCGTTCATGAATCTTCTGGTATCGTTAGATCTTCAGGTCAGTCGCCAGGACGAAGCACCCAGTCTTCTCCAGGTCAGAGCGGCTGCCCCAAAATGTTTGCCACAGTTCTGTTCATTGTGGCTATGGCTTGCCTCGCAGTTCTTTGTATTCCGGGCAGTTTTTGGAGTATGTGTTCAGGGGTTTGTATGCCTGCTCCTCATGGGTATTCATTTGTGTGGGCCACCCTAATCCGATACAGGTGACTCTGTAGTCTGCAGTGGCCAGCTCTAAGTCGAAAGATGATGATCTATTGCTGCATATGAAGATGGGGTATGGTTTCGAGTCAATATCCATATCTTTCTTCCACTGTGATGTATAAAATTTGTGGATTAGTGTTTTGGCCTAACTCTATGGCAGAGGATAGCTGGATTGTTCCATTTTACCTCATGCTTTTGCCAGGGCATCTGCATGAAGAGCGTGAGAATTAAAATAAAATCAGAAATAAGTCCAGAACAATGTGGCTTTGTAGACAATGCTATATATACCAACATATACATATACGAACAATGCTATATATATATATATATATATATATATATATATATATATATATATATATATATATATATATATATATTGAGAATACTAATAAAGAAGTCTGTAGAGGTAAAAACAGACCTGTACCTCTGTTTTATAAACTACACGAAAGCATTTGATAAAGTTAAACATAGTGAAATTATACACATGCTAGAGAATCTGAACATTGACAGCAAGGGTTTAATAATCATCAAGAACATGTACTGGCAACAAACATCAGCGATAAGAGTAGGAAATCAATTTGTCCTTTTTCAACAAATAAAACAAGGAGTCAGACAGGGATGCGTGCTTTCACCAGACCTGTTCTCTTTATACAGTGAAAACATATTGCGTGCAATAGTAGATATCCCAGGAATATCAGTGGGAGGACATAATATAAATAATTTGAGATATGCGGATGACACTGTTCTGATTGCAAAAAGTGAGGAAGACCTTCAAGATTTAATTAATGTAGTAGTCACAAAGTAAAGAGAAAGGCCTTTTCCTAAACATCAAGAAAACCGAAGAAATGGTTATTTCAAAGAAACAAAATAACACACATTGCAAGATCAAAGTGAATGATATAGTATTAAAACAGGTCCACCAATTCAAATATTTAGGTACAATGATTACAGCAGATGGAAGAAGTTCAACAGAAATAAGATGCAGAATAGGACAGGCAAAAACAACATTCAGAAAAATGAAAAATATACTATGTAATATGACCCTGTCATTAGAGGTGAGAAAGAGAGTTCTGCAGTACTATATAACCCCTATACTAACATGGGTGCGAATCTTGGACAATACAAAACTGGAAAGTGGGAAAATAGAGGCAACAGAGATGTGGTTCTACAGAATAATGCTGAGAATACCATGGACTGCCAGAAAAACTAATGTGGAGGTGTTGAATGAGACAAATAGAAACGGACCTTAATCAACAATATAAGAAAAAGGCAATCTTCTTTTTTTGGCCACTTCATGAGACAGGCAAGTATGGAGAACATAGTTACAACGGGCAAAATTGAAGGCAGCAGAGACAGAGGGCGACAACGTGAGAAAATATTAGACAGTTTGACAACCTAGCACGGCAGGGAAGCAATAACGACCTTGATACATATTAATGTGGACAGAGAACTGTGAAGAGCCATGACCGCCTACGCCAGCGGACATGGCACCTGATGATGATGAGATGGCTAATGAGCTGTAAATGTCCTTGGACAGTTCGGGCATGGAATGACCACTGAAGAAGGATCTTGGTATATCCGTGGCTCTCTAGCTACTCTCCGCTGTTGAGCTGCTGCATTTCTCCTCTTTTCACAAGATGATGCGCTCATTTTTATTGTAGAACGCCATGTAGATCTATTTTGTGCAAGTTCTTCCCATGTATCTTGGTCTATTTCAAAGGCTTTCAGTGAGGTCTTTAACGAGTCCGTGTAGCGCTTCATTTGGCCACCTTGATTATATAGTAATGTATGGCTCAGAAACATGGACACTAAGCAGACAATTAGAAGACAGAATTGATGCCTTTGAGATGTGTGTATATAGAAGAATAGGACGAACATTATGGAAAGAGAAGAAAACAAACAAAGGAATTATAAAAACACTTAACATGAAGAATGAGTTACTAAGAGAAATAAAGATCAGGCAACTAAAATATTTTTGACACATTAAAAGACATGACACCTTATTGAAGACTTTACTTGAGGGTAAAGATAAAGGGAAGCGAGCACGAGGTAGGCAGATACAAGTGGGAGAGTAACATCACAAGATGGACAGATTACAGTAAAACAGAATGCACCACCAAAACAAGAAACAGGGGATGTTGGAGGTCTGTTGCAGCCAACCTTCGTTGCGGAGACGTCACTTGATGATGATGATGACAACGGGCACATTTGTATTACACTTTCTACGGTTTCAGTGAGGCAGAAATACAAACAAGCGGACTGTGACACAGTGCTATAGAACATGGTTGTCGATCTGTGAACAGAGAAAACACATATGGGTCAATCAACATAATAGAGGCGTACTCACTAGCATAACATGTGTTACAATTGGAAACCAGTTTACTGGATACAGTTGGGAAGTGGCCCGTATTCAAGAGAGATAAACTATGTAATTGAATTAAGGATTCGATCTGTGTGAGACTCAGATATAGAAATATGCATCTTTTATTGATAATGAGGGATGTTATAGCACAACCGGACTTCGCACTGATTGAACAGTACAACAAAACGTGCAGCTGTTGTAGATGAAAGTTGTAAAAGTATATTGTTGTATGTTTTGTTGAATACGTGTCTTATTTACATTTTAGCTTCCACCTGTGTTGTTATAAAGTTTGTTAGTTACCTCCCTTTCCATGGTCGGTCTGGTCTGTCGATAGACTCCTGCAGTTTTATGTCTATTTTGTTGTTGTTGTTGTTGTTGTGAATCTTGATTATGGGTGTAACAACTTTTACCCTTCTGACTGTGCCTGTGCGTATCAATTGTATTTTCAGTTTGTGTATGTATGAGAAAAATAAAGACTAGACTTCAAATAAAGACGACTTCAAATAAAGACTAGGCTTCAAATAAAGACTAGGCTTCAAATAAAGACTAGACTTCCAATAACCTTGGCTGTAATTTTCAGCGTAAATATATTATGATAGAGCAGAATAAGTACAGCAGTGAAAAGCAACCAATATATCTATAATATAATAGCCATGTTCTGTCAGTCTCTCCGGAATTCCGTGCGACATTCAATCAAAACGGTTGGTGTCGTGACGTTACTCAAAGCAGACAACATTTTTGTATACAAATATTATTGGTGCGATAACAGGTAAACTTCTGTATCGGCTTGTGGTTAAAGTTATCGAAAATACATTATATTTAAAATATACGTATAATTTGCTTTAATTGATGGATGAAGATGATACATCGCAAGAAAGCATCGAAAAACAAAAGAGCGAAAAGCTAGATGATTAACTCGTCAAAGTCAGGGGTCACTCTCTCGGATTCTTGTAGCAAATGGTACAGAGCATAGACATAGAATTGAAAGAGAGATGCAAAGGATTGATCAAGAAACCCTTCAACAAAGATAAACACGACTTGCTAAGGATGCTGATTTTCATCCGCGTTGAGCTAAGCTAGATTCGCCACAAAGAAAATCGACATTCTATAAATAGAAAATATCAACGCTGTCACAGACAGCAGGAAACTTTTAAGTAAATGCAGAGACGTCAAGCTGCAGATGCCGATGCTCACTCACTGTCACAAATGCGTCGAAGTCAAACAATGTAAAATGAAGTAGCAAATTGTTCTGAGGATCGTGTTGCTGCATATAACTGTGGAATTTTCAACATTATATGTCAATTTTGTAGTGTTCAAAATTTTTTTGTACGAACTCCTAACAATGGCAAGTTTACAAGTTGTTGCCGAAAGCTAAAGATCATGCTCCCAAAGCCATAAGACATCCATGGTAATAAGCTGGAATATCTCGAGATCCTACGCTTGATGTTTTTTATAATACACACCATAAATACACAAATTTGCACGATAATATTCGCTCTTATAATAGCGCTCTTTCTTTCATGTCAACGGAAACAAAAATTACGAATTGTCAAGGTCGAGGCCCATATGTTTTAAATTTTCATGGACAAACGTATCATCGAACTTCTCATATACAACCGCCATATAATAAAATTACACAGTTCGCTCAGTTGTATGTTTTGGACAGTTCAGACGTTCGACAGGCACATGCAACAAATGCTACATGCGAAAGAGAAATTCTATATAAAATTGATCGATTTTTTTCGTCAACAATAGACTAGCACATTCGTATCAGTTAATGCGTGATATGGAAACAAGAGAGATTCAAAATGCTGCTCAAATTGGAAGAGAAATCCCAATAGTAAACATTTTTCTTCAGGCGCAATCGTCAATCTGATCAACATCAACTATAATGAACCAACTATACTAAACCAATATCTAACGAGGTTGCAATGGTTTTCGTCAACGAAGATGGAGAACAACCCTTTCACTGCCACATTCGAATTTATTCATTCATAAAATATTGGTTATGCACTGTTTTATGTCATACTCGCATCTGTTCCCATACGGTGAGGCGGGTTGGCAAGTATATTGGCAATGTGAGGCATATCAGGGTAAACAACCCTATAAAATACGTCCCGGCGGGATCCGAATGAATCTAGTCTATAATGTTAATGCATATTCATTTGTACGGATGTGAGAGCTGAACAGTTATAGAGGAAATAGATTGAAGAATACTGACTTCTGAAAACAAATGTTACAGACGAATATTGCGCATCCATTATACACAGCATAAAACTAATGCATACGTGAGATACAAAACAAGTACTCTTGCATGACAACACAAACATCTCGTGAACAATGTTCCTTCTAATGAGCGCGGCCGTGCATGTCACTAGAGGAAATGTACATAAAGTATTAATGATATAACATTTTTTTAGGTAGCAATTACCCACATGAAAATATGCACTGCTTGAACAACCTCAGAGTTGCTGCTCATAAGCGGAAAACATTAGAAGGAATATTGTTCATGGCAGTGGTGAAACATTACAAACTTATGTGGTTTGGTCATGTAATGAGGCACAATTCTTTTTCCAAAACTATGCTGCAATAATGTAAAACTGGGAACAGTTTAGGGAGGAAGAAGAAGAGGTATACCATAGATCTGTTCTAGTACCTCATCAACATTCTCTTGCTCTTTAATGTTGACTCTTTCGTCGTCATATTCATGTCAGCGGTGTTTCTCGAGAGGAAGGTAGTTTCAGGTATCGTTGTTGGACATCTAAACCCATAACAATACGGCTACGTCTTCCACATGGATTTCCCCTGTCACATGTATTATTCAATATCTACAGTGTAGCAATCACACAGCAGCAGCTCGATAGAAGGGGTAGAACACTATCTTTTGCGGGTGATATCCTGATATACAGACAGAGAAGGGTTAGAAAAGAAACTGTCGGATCGCTGCAGAATGAGCTAGACCGTATCGTCTCCTGGTGTGACGATTCAAGGGCACTGATCAATCAAGAGAAGACTGCGGTGACATGGTTCTCTCTTAACAATCACATCGTAAAGTCTGCGACACCGACGGTGTAGATGAGAGGGTGCAATATAATCAGGACCTCATCTTTACAATGGGCGTGCATTTTTATCGCAATCTGTGCTTTCTGGAGCATGTTGATCATGCTATTGCAGAGGCCAGCAAAGGACTTTGAGCTCTGAGAGTGATGGCAACGGCTGATACTGAACAATCACAGCTTATAATCATATATGATTCCCCTGTCTTCCCTGTCATTGAATATGCAAGCGCTACTATCGCCGCCAGTTACACACAGATTGAGAGGCTGAAGAGAATTCAAAATGAAGCGACGCGGATCATCCTTGATTGCACAAGGGTGGCTATGAGATTTCTCCTTGATTGTCCAAGAATATCTCACAGAATTGATATGTGACATGCTCGTGCATACCTCAAGAATGAGTTCTGACATAGTCCACCCACTACACAGTGAGCTCCCACATGTGAAGAGAAGCTGGTTCAATCGAGACAAATCGTGGATGGGTCGTACCAAGGATACTATTAAATAGATTTGTGTCAAAGAAGGCATAACTTGTGGATAGGAATGGATACCTATTCATATGGTCTTTCAGGAGACAGTCAAGACCGTCATTAAACTCAATAGAGAGCGCAGGAAACGCAGACCTATGAGCGTGGACGGTGAGGTCAAGGCATTCATATGTGAACATACCAACTACACAGATGTGATTTACACGGACGGGTTGGTCATCCGTCACCACCGATGCGCATGGGACTTTACTGCCAGATCCCACCGAAGAACAGTGCACAAAGCCAGTGGAATATTTACCACAACGATAAGCAGTCTCACAATAGAAGTATTTGCCGTAAAGCAGGCACTTAACTGGCTGGAATAACAAGCATATTCCCATTCGCGTATACTAAGTGACTCAATGAATATGATTTTAAAAGTCAAAACATGCTCTGTACGTAGAGGATAGGCGGAGTCATTAAAGAGAGCTAAAATGTGGTAATCACTACGGAAACTAATCCTTATCTTATTCCTTATCTGTAGCACATGCTCAAGCTCTTCGTGCGCGCTTGAAGAGCCCGATTTTGAGATGAATGAGCATGACTCAATTTCGAGAATGCGCGAATTGGGAGTGAAGATGGGTGCGGCCCGTAGAGAACCCCTGACAACGATTTTAAAAAGTGCAGTGAACCAACATAGAACCGGAACCATCAGCCGTTATACCCTGAGATATTTACTAAAGCGGAGAAATGAGCCCTTATGGACATGCCCGATGTGCGAAGGGAATAATCAATAAACTAATACCGAGAAGAAGAGGTGGACAAAAGAAAGTATAGATTGAAAATACTAAATACTGGACAGAATTCAGATTCTCCACACTTACACATGGAACGTGTAACAGCGAGGTATGGGGGGATTTTTGTTTTTTATTTCCAGAGTGGCACCAACGACCATAGGTTTGATGATGATGATGTACCAAGAGACGTCAATAAGTAAGTGAAATATGATTGGGGGAAAATGAATACGATACAAACATGAAAACTACTAAATAATTGTTAGACTGGCATTGTTCCTTTATTACTTTGAATAATTTACAACGATATTGGTGCACTTATCCCATAAATGTATCTGCGCGGCGATGTCTGCAGACCAAACAATTTTCAACTGCATTTTAGACACGATTTTTCTTCATATTCAATCACTATGTCACAACACATTTCTCTCCATGTTCAATCACTAAATCACAACAAAATTTTTCTCCATGTTCAATCACTATGTCACAACAAAATTTTTCTCCATGTTCAATCACTATGTCACAACACATTTTTTCTTCATGTTCAATCACTATGTCACAACACAATTCTACTTCATGTTCAACCACTATGTCACAATGAGGGAGACGCGTTAGCGCAGTGGCTTCGCATATTGGTCCTGGGTTCATTCCCCAGATGAGGCGGAAATTTTTTTCTGATAGCAACGGCTCCCAGGTCGACCCAGCCTCTCGAGGGAGAGGAGATGGCTACCGCCCTCATTTGCAGAGCCTGTGAAATGTGAGATCGCTAACATCTCACGCCCCTACGGCATTAATAAATGCTATGGGTTACTTTACTTTTTACTATGTCACAACATACCTTTTCTTAATGTTCATGTTATGGTTCATAACCTGATGTGGTGTTTGTGGTGTTTCTTAGTGTGTTTAGCGTCCAGATGTTACGTAGTTTATTTAAAGTACCCGCTGCAATGGCAATAAGGTGTATAATTTCTTTTGATATGTCCCCATCCAGTGCTAGATTGGTGCCTAAATATGTAAAATTGTTATCTTTTAATAATGGAATATTTTGAATTTGTATGTCATCGTTGGATTTGTGAAATCTAATTATGCAATGTTGTTTCGTGTATAAATTGGAAAGTATTTTTCAATTCATGTTTTTACGATAGAGTTTAACACTCATATGTGTATCCGAAGGCCAGTATGTGCACTTAATGTGTCATAGTTTGCACATTCTTGATGGGTACGATCTGCAGTTTGGTTGCCTTGCCCACATATATACTTTGTTGATGTACAATTTTAAACTTTGTGTACGTATGGTTGTCTAGTCTATTGTGTCCAATTCTGAGTCGAAATATGATGAGATGTTCTTGTCTGTTTAGCAGATGGTAATCATCCCACCAGAAAATTGGTCAAAAGGACATGTGTCTATGTGTAGAAGATAATCAGACAGTAGAAATATGATACAAAACTTGTCATGAAAGAAGGACGGCATAGATGTGACCTTGACCCGATGTAACTGAAGGAAGAAAACTGTATCACATGACAAGCATGAGACAGATCTCCACCATGACAACGCATTCCGTTCTCCGGACTACATCCTGCTAATCTGCAGGAGTTTGAGAAAGACGAAAGAGAACAAATAAAAGGCCGCCACCTTTACAAGAGAGATGATTGTAGTTGTATGAGTGAACGATGAAAAAGAATTAACAGAACATGTATATTAGCCGGATATACCACAGATTATGTTCAGGAAACATGTATATTAGCCGAATATACCACAGATTATGTTCAGGAAACATGTATATTAGCCGAATATACCACAGATTATGTTCAGGAAACATGTATATTTGCCTGATATACCACAGATTATGTTCAGGAAACATGTATATTAGCCTGATATACCACAGATTATGTTCAGGAAACATGTATATTAGCCTGATATACCACAGATTATGTTCAGGAAACATGTAGGCCTATATTAGCCGGATATATCACAAGCTTTGTTCAAGAGACATGTACATAAGCCGTATATACCACAGATTCAAGGGACATGTATATTAACCGGATATACTACATATTATGTTCAGAGAAACTGTTTATTAAAAGGATATACCATAGGTTATGTTCAGGGAACATGTAGGCCTATATTAGCCGGATATATTACACGTTAAGTTCAAGGGACATGTATCTTAGCCGAATATATAACATGTCATGTTCAAGAGACATGTATATTAGCCGGGTATATTGCACGTTATGTTCAAGGGATATGTATATTAGCCAGATATAATCACAGGTTATGTTCAGGTAACATGTATATTGGCCGGATATATCGCAAACTATTTTCAAGGAACATGTTTATGGTCAGGATATACCACGGGTTATGTTCAAGGGACATGTATATTAGCCAGATATACCACGGGTTATGGTTAAGAGACATGTATATTAGCTGGATATATATGTTCAGGGGATATGTATCTGAGCCGGATATACCAAAGTTATGTTCAAGGGACATGTATAGGCCTATTAGCCAGATATACCACAGGTTATGTTCAATAGACATGTATATTAGCCGGATATACCACAGGTTATGTTCAATAGACATGTATATTAGCCGGATATACCACGGGTTATGTTCAAGGGACATGTGTATTAGCCGGATATTCCACAAGTTATGTTCATGGGACATGTAGACCTATATGAGCCGTATCTAGGGCCTACCATAAGTTATGTTCAAGAAATATGTATATTAGCCAGATGTACCACAAGTTATGTACAAGAGACATGTATATGCCTATTAGCCGTATATAGCACCTACCACAGGTTATGTTCAAATATATTGTTCAGTGCGGGTATTAAGATCTTTGAACAAAGTAGTAAAACATTGCATGCTATTCGAAAGATGCATAGACGATGTAGTAATTGATTAAAGGAGAGATCCAACTGTTTTCCCTCATACCAAGACCTACTACATTCCTACCAACTAACACATATCCAAGTTACTCTCACGTCTAACATTATGACGTTGTCGCCCTATGTCTCTGTTGCCTTCAATCTTGACTGTTGTGACTATGTTCTCCGAAGCTCCTTGTCTCACACAGTGGCCAAAAAATGAAGATTGTCTTTTTCTTATATTATTGATTAAGGTCCGTTTCGCATTTAACTTTTCATTATCTCCACATTAGTTTGAAGATAATCTAGAGATTTCACCAATATGAAATTGGCTGCTGTGGTGTTCAAACTCTGGCTACTACCTGTAGACTGTAGCAGAACTTCTGCTAAGACATACAGACTATTATACAGCATCTTGTTATGTCTAAGTCGCGACTTTGACCAAATTTAGTATAAAAATTGTTTTACCCTGCAGTTCTGTAAAGGTAAGACAGTGTTCTTAAGTAATTCTAAAGACTTTACTTTGCTAAAGGGCACTTCGATTGCATTTGCAACATTGTTATGATGTGAACTGAGCATCATGCCATGTTACTGATGTCGATGTAGCTGCCGGTTGTTATCCGAGTCTCTCAAGTTAATCTTAGTCAAGTTTTTCTAGTCAAACAATCATTCATAGGCCTATACTATAATTAAATATACACAGTCACACACCATCACGTTTCATGCAAATAAATCGGTTACTATTTACATGTTGTTATTCCTTACCTTCCCTACCATTCTTAACAAAATACGTATTTACAATTTATGGGCATCATAGCCTAGGCCTATATTATATTTTCCTTGCAAAATAACCAACTCATCGCAAACAGCAGTTACCACCCTCGGTGTTGAAAAGTTCATAATCATAGATGGTTTTCAATCCCTCCCCCCCCCCTTTTTTTTAGGAACTCTGATTTATAACTCATTTATAATTTTACAGAGAAGCAAATCAAGTATCAAGCTATAAATGCACCCAACCACACCCCACCCCTCCTCCAAATTGATAAATTGATGATGTCTCAAAAACTGTCCAAAATCCAAACCTATGGAATGACCTCTTTTTTAATGAATGTAAACTTGACCTTCCCGAAGTCATATCTAGAACCTGAGTATTGGTTATAGTTGAATAACTAAAAAATCATAGTAAAAATATTGGTGAAAGTAAAGAATAGTTCTCTGCTGTGCTATAAATAGCACAATGTTGACAATTTTACCTATCCAACGTCATGGATTCCCGAGTAACACCAATCAAAATAATGGCTGCCGTGACGTCACATCCGACAATCACTTGAGTTCAAATCTAGACACAGACGAACTTATGCATAATCTGTTTGTTTTACAATTTACACATTTTTTACAATGTCCTATTATTTGTGGTGAGCGATCAGTATTTCTGCCCGCTATACACGGAGCGAGGTGCGCGCACACATTATAAATATTATTTCTAATCCTAACCTTACTCTAAGTACTTACCCGTAAGCTTGCCAAATCACACAACAAAGGTCAGGTAATACCTCGACACTAGAGCAAAGGTCACAGCGGAGAACTATAATTTACTTCAGCCAAAATATTCATGGTGATTGTTAAGCTAGTTTCTCCAAATTTCAGTTCCCGTTATTTTAACTCTTCATCATTGAAAGTGTTTTCATGTGCTAGCGCAGTCATAAAATATTTAGAAATTGTCAATAGAATAAAGGATCTATCAGTTACTGGTACGACAAATGTGGCAATTTAAGCAGCTGGCCGGACGCAAAGCGCTAATACTATGGGTTTGTTTAATTGTATGTCCAGGGCATATAATGTTTTTGGTGTAACTAGGCTTTGGCTACACAACACAATTCTATAACTAATTGTTCTATGGAACATATTTGATGTGTTTCAGCACGCTGGAGCAGATATCTAACCATGACTGTAATTCAGATTTTTACATTTCCTTGTAACAAAATATGTTTAACATTGAGAAGCAGGATCTCAGTCATGTAGAGGTTAAACACAACTATTTCCTTGAGTTCACATGGTCACTAGTTTGATATTGGACCACTATCTTGTTTGCAAAATAACATTTATTCAGAGGTATCTAGAGATCATATGAAACTATACACACAGAGTGACACTCAGCAGGAGCCAGCTGCTGTATTGAGAGTGATATGTGGGAGAAGTTTATATAATGAAGTTTATCGTCTGCACCTTTCTTTTTTAGCCCATTTTGATTTTACACTAGTTATTGATGACATTTTTGGAACATGATATTTCTGGAAGATATCACATCTCGGGAACATGACATTACTGGGAAACATATGACATTTCTGGAACATATAGGGCCTAACAGTGAAGCTATGTAGGCCTCATTTTTATGTTTTGCCTTTAACCAGAAATTGTATCACAGTCACTGTTCCCTCTAAGATACACTGCGTTAACCTCAAAATGTTCCATACATCAAATGCACAACTATGTACAGAATCATCTACATGATTAAATAAATTAGTCTGCAGATCATAAGTTCCTGATGTACTGCTCCAGCAGTGATTTGTTTGTTTAATTGGCCTTAGAAACTGCACTATCATCTTGTCCATGCATGCAAGAACAATTTTAGAGGGAGCCCTGATAGGATGAGGAAGATATACATTATCATACATACATTTTACTGTCTGCTGCAAGAGATGGAAATCCTATGGGGATGTTCAGAAAGTACTGCCATCTGTTCAAAAATCACTAAGAGTTGATCTTAAATGATTGAATATAGTGAGACATGTACTATGACCAGTAGAAGAATAATACATTATCCGTAGTTTGTATATTTATGTTAATTTTTTTTCTCAATAGATGAGACCACACCAAATAGCCAAGATTGAGGAGGAGTTGCTTCTTTGGCTGAGAGAAACCAGCAGCTATGAAATGTTTCTAAACAGTTTACGTGCTTGTCGTACAAACAGTGAACGAGTTGCCTGTGTTTACAATCTGCCTATTACAGAAAAAATCTTTCATATTCAGGAAAACTTCCAACATAAAGATAAAGAGGAAGCTAATTTGTTGCGAGAAGAAGGTAACAGATTATTCAAAGACAAAAACTATTTAGCAGCTTTGGGCGTGTACACACGTAGCATAATAAAAGCTCCAGATGACTCGGAGATTCTTCCTTTGATGTACAACAACCGTTCCAGCGCTAGTTTCTATTTGAAGAACTATTCCCTTTGTTTACAGGATATTGAGTTAGCTTTTATGCACAACTACCCTCCAGATTCTTGTTACAGACTTTTTATTCGAAAGGGAAGATGCATGTATTACTTGAACCATAAGGAGGAGGCCATCAAAGCCTTCCAGCAAAGTATGGTTGTTTTAGAAAGGTCAAATTTATCGCAAGAGAGTCAGAAGAAAACCAAAGATGAAATCATACATTTTCTGGATCTGTGCGAGAGCATCAAGTCTCCTCCAAGCAGCTTGTCCACAAACTGCTTCAACTGTTGCCACAAGGGTATCCCAGAGCTAGATTCAGATCCCAGCCTAGAAATCCCATGTATGTCTGAGAACATAGAAGTCAGGCATGACCATTATGGTGGACGAGGTATTTTTGCTAAAAAAGACATTGATGTAGGATCTGTTCTTATCGTGGAGACTCCATTTTCTTCTTTTTTGTTAAAAGAATTCAATTCTACTCACTGTCATTATTGCTGCAATCGTGTGTTTCTGCCAGTACCATGCAGACAGTGCAGCAGTATCATATTTTGTAGTCTTAACTGCAGACAGGCTGCCTGGGTGAAGTTTCACTGGGCAGAGTGTCGCATTCTAGGCAACATTCAAGCAACACAAGGAGCTTTAGGCTTGCTGGCTGCACGAATGGTGCTCACTGCTGGTTTGGATGAGCTGCTCAAATGTGATGAGACATCAGATGATGGTAAAGTTGATCCCAAAACTGGATTTGATGAGGAGGGAATGTACAACTCTGAAAATTATATAACTGCATATAACTTAATCAACCATTCAGATAAAAGAGATATAAATGATCTAATTACTCGTGTTGTTTCTTCTGTATTCTTTCTCAAGAATTTAGAATTTGTTGGCTATTTTTATGGTAGCAAGAACAATCAAAATATAGATGAAAAGTTAGATGATCATATAGAGAATCACGATAAAGATATGAAATATGTTGTTGGTGGACACATTCTTAGAAACACTATGATGTTGCCTTGCAATGCTCATGAAGTCTCAGAGTTTTGTCTCAATGTAATAAATCCATCAATGTCTGTGACATTAGAAATTGGGGGAGCTGTCTACCCTGTTTTAAGTTTGCTTAATCATTCATGTGATCCATCTGTAGTCAGGCATTCATATGGTAATATATGTGTAGTTAGAGCTATCCGAGGCATCCGGAAAGGAGAAGAGCTGATGGATAACTATGGTGCCCTTTATGCCACACATAATATTTCTGCAAGAATGGAAAAATTGTCACAGTATTTCTTCAAGTGCTCATGCGAAGCCTGCTTCGGTAACTGGCCACAGTATTTTGAAATTCCAAATGATAGACCAATATTTCGGTGTCTCCATTGTGATGGCCAGGTACCTATTCCTCTGGGAAACCAAACGGAGCTAGCAAGATGCATGAAATGCGAACAGATACAAGATATCACATTAACAATACTTCAAATGAGAGAGATGGAATTAACATACAGAGATGCACTTACTGCAGTTGTCAATGGAAGCAGTGATCATGACCATGTACTTATCTTGTTAAATTATTTGAGATTTATTGACAAAAATGTCTGCCGTCCATTCAGGGATATCAATGACTGCCAGGAAGCTTTCAAACAAGTTCTTAACATAAATGCAAACTGTTTTCCAGCATAACCTCAAAATCAGTCCTGTGCAGACACATCTGGTGCAATGTATGCTTCATATATATATATATATATATATATATATATATATATATATATATATATATATATATATATATATCATCATCTGGTGCCGACTGGCGTAGGCGATCATGGCTCTCCACAGCTCTCTGTCTGCAGTATTATGTATCAAGATCGTTGTTGTTTCCCTGCCATACCAGGTTGTCAAACTGTCTAATATTTTCTCACATTGTTGCCCTCTGTCTCTGTTGTCTATATATATAAAACATATCTAGTTCATGAGTTATACAAGTCTGTATGCATATTTGCAGGTAAGACTATAGTAAAACTGATCCAATCCAGACAAAGTGAAACCACAATGAAATATTAATTTACAATTCACTGCAAAGTTACACAAAAATCAATGTTTCAGCTAAATAGCTTTCAAGTTCTGAAATGTTTTTTTTTGCTCTGTGCTTGATAAAGACCTTTTAGTTGAATAGGAAAAAAATACATCGTGAACATAGTTTAGGAATCTTCGGGGTACAACAAAAGTTTGTGACAGCAACGGAGAGGAACTCATTAATTTATGCTTAGAGCACAAACTATTAATAGTTAATTCATGCTACGAACACAGATGGAGCCACATATTAAGATGGGACAAGTTATCACTAATGTTCTAGATTGACTACATACTGGTAAGACATAGGCAGAAGATAAGCATCACAGACACAAGGATCATATCAAATGTAAACATAGATACTGATCATCATCCAGTTGTAATAACTGAAAAATGTAAATGAAAAGAAAGACCATCAACAAACAAAAAACAAGAACCACAGCCGAATTTATTTAGCTAGAAGATGAACACAAGAGATATGCTATATTAAAAAAATGACCAAGGCCTTTATTACCCTACCAAGCAAAAGCGAAAGCATAACGGTAGAATGGGAGTTATTTAAAAATCACATGATAAATCATCTACAAAGTGTATGCAGAGTAAGAAAACATACAAAGGAAAACCAGTAAACAGCATAGTGGAATAAAGAGTTACAGCTACATAAATAAAGAAACAATGCTTTAGAACTTGGTTTAAATCTAAAAACCAAAATGATTATGTGTAGTACAGATTAGCTCGACAAAATACAAAAAGAATAGTCAAAGAAGCCAAAGAGAATTCATGGTGCAAATATGGAGAACACTTAATAGGCCTATGTAAGAATAACCCTAGAGATTTCTGCAAGTGTCTACGCAATGAGATTGAGAAATGAAAGCTACAACCCAACTGCAATAATAAACAGCAGAGATGGAATATGTCTACTTAATGGAAACGATAGGAAGAATAAGTGGAAAGAATATTTCCAATAATTGTATAATCCTAACATTCTGATGCAACATACTTATACGGGAAAAGACCAAGACATCGCAGAGCCAGAAATGTTAAAGCCAAGAAATAGAAATGGCTATCACGAACAGACTAAATAAGAAATCGCCTGGCACAGATGGTATACCCAACAAAGCCATTAAAGCATATAAGATATTGGGGTAAAATGGCTGCAAAGAATATTCATAATAGCATGGAAAGAAAGGGACATTCCAGTTGAAAAACAAGGGCAACAAAAGAGAATTCAAAACATATTGAGGCATCTCACTAGCCACACCGGGAAAATCTATGCACAGATAATAGAACAATGCACAAGATACATAGCCAAACCACAATTGAGTCCCTCTCAATTTGGCATCAGAAGAGGGGTTAGTTGCACAGACGTCTTTCATGCTGTCACACCTTTCACAGACTAGTTCATGCTGAGGCAAATGAGCGAGTGAGCAATAGAATACAACTAACTACACACAGTATTTTTAGATCAATCAGGAGAAAGCATTTGATAGAGTCAAAAGAGACGTACAATGGGAAACTCTAGAAATATATTGTATCAAAGGACAATTGTTAGAGAGTATAAGATCTTTGAATAAAAACTGCCAATGTGTGGTTAAGAACATCAGATGGTATTACAGACCCATTTGAGACAAAATGGGAGTGTGTCATGGTTGCATGCTCTCTCTCACCTTTGCTTTTAAATATATACATAGACAGAATAATAAAATAGAAAAAGTACAGAGGGCAACATCACCGATTCAGAACAAGATAACTCAGAGCAACTAAACAATGAACTAAATGAACTGCTTTTTGCAGACGACCAGAGCCTCATATACATAAATGAAGAACAACTGCAAATGTTAACTCACTATCCGCAATATGCAGAAAATACATGAAGATCAATACATAAAAGACAGAAACTATGAAAGTATGCAGAACACAAGAGTCCACTAAACATACAGATAGACAATATATTAGTAAAACAAGTATCGGAGCAAATATCTCGGTATTATTTTCACAGAAAAGGAAGCTTTAATAGAGATATAGAGGCGAGATGTCAAAAGGCACATGCAGTAACATACTGTCACCACCACTTCTTCATCCGAAGATCGAGATGGAAGTTAAAAGACAAATGATTTACAGTATATTCCTACCAACACTGTGTTACCAGGGCCAAACCTGGTCTCTCATCTTCACACTACAGAAATACAGTGACATGTGAGATGAAATGCTTGAGGAATGCATCAGGAGTCACCAGGCTCGATAGATTATGAAATGAAGATATCAGGGAAATATAGGTATAACACGTTGCACAGAATACATAGAAAGGCAGCAGATCAAGTGGTTTGGCCACATTATAAGAATGCATCACGACAAGTTGCCTGTACAGGCATATAACCAAATGAGATCAGGGTACAAAGCCAGAGAAGACGAAAAAGATGGATAGAAAATTCAGGAATATCCTGAACAAACATGGTCGCAACACATCTCGCCCCTTGGAGCACAAACTAGAGCTCAAATTCCCCCCCCCCTATGCTTAATAGCAAGAGTGGATAACAAACCACCTGGGGAAAGATAATGACGATAGTTGAACAGCCTATTTTGTGTGTTTTGGTGATTCGTATATATAATCTTTGTTTTTATTTTTTGTCAAATGGGCCTATATATGTAGATTTATTTAATCCAATTTATTATCAACACATATCTGTATGGATATATATGTGTGTGTGTATGTTTGTGCGTGCGCATATACACTACATACTTACTGTTAGTCTAGTTCATAGTTTACCTGGGGTATACAAGATTTGTATGTATGTTTTTACAATATATTTGAGGCTAGATTGCCAAGATTGAGGAGGAGTTGATTCATTGGCTGAGAAAAACAGCAGCTATAAAATGTTCACACCATACATTATATATATATATATATATATTGAAAAAGATCTACCAGGTAGTCTAGTTTATTATCAATACAAGTCTAATCCAGTTCATGAATCAAGGATTGAAATAAAAAATTACAACAAATAAAGTAGGTTTAAAAGCAATATGGTTGGTTACTGTAGAGCGCTGTAACCAGAAGTTGTTAACCAGTATTTTTAATCATACAAGCATTTCCTAACATCTAACTCATCTACCAAAATCTGTTAAGAATAATAATCATATGATTAAACATCAGTAGATATGTACAATATAATGAAACTACTAACAAATTGTTATCCTGAATGTTTTAGTCTTCTTCTTCAGCTCTCATTCTCAAACTCCCACTGGATCTCTCGTGTAGCAGGACATTGGTCTTACTAGATTTCCAGCAGGATATAGTCCAGATAATATAAATGTATTGTGTCACTATTTTATTTGTGCCAATGGCCTGATACATTCGTCTTCTTCAATGGATGTTTTAGTGACAGCTTGGCTTTCAGTGCCATAACAGACAAAAATCACATAGCAGAAAAAGAATTACAGATATTTGTTAGACCAACTGACCTAATGTGTTCAATGCCCAATGCTTCTTTCATCTAAATACTTATCAAATTTATGTGAGTCAGGATCCTGATTCTATTTCAGGTGAGCTTATAACAAATACTTGTCTGTAGGGGTCATTCTTCTATATCTTACATTCAATACAATTTTCACACCACACATGCACACAATTTTAGAATCACTGCTCTAGTTCTGCTATACAATTTTTCTTTGAATAAATATGAAAGTAATATTTAAAGCATACATTTGTATAGAACAGTGCATTTTCACTATTTGTGAATGTTTAAGCACATATAAATTATACTAATGTATTAGTAAGTATTGTGTGAAATGGCTCACTTCATGAGCACGTTGATGTGAGTTGAACTACAGAAGCCAACATTCATTATGTGAAATAGCTCACTTCATGAGCACGTTGATGTGAGTTGAGCTACAGAAGTCAACATTCATTATGTGAAATAGCTCACTTCATGAGCACGTTGATGTGAGTTGAACTACAGAAGCCAACATTCATTATGACACTAGTTTGATTGTCATCTGCATTTAAATATTTTTCTTCGTAAGTCTGTTCCTGTCCTACAGTAATGTACCAGTATACAGAACTCATTATACATGTAAGATTTTATCGGGACACCTGCTGTATCTGTGATGGTTTCAGAGGCTTATTAGAAATAACTAGTGAACATTTTACTAGCCAGCAATCCAAAGTGTACTACCATTAGCAAGTATGTTCACAATTTTTGAGACATCGACATTACCACCTTTAAAAATCTTTATAAAATCACATTCATGTCATAGAGCTCTGAAATTTTCTGCTTCATAATGAATTTTTGCATTGTCCACTTCATAATGAATGTTTGCATTGTCCACTTCATAATGAATGTTTGCATTGTCCACTTCATAATGAATGTTTGCATTGTCCACTTCATAATGAATGTTTGCATTTTTTTCCAAATGAATTTTCAAGCTCCAAAGTGAGGTCCTGCTTGTTATAATGCTGAGCGTGGATTTACATTAATTTCTATGTATGACAAAATCTCACCTTCCAAAATGTCAAATTTTTAAAGAATAAAACTCATAAACTATGTAGACAGACTGTATTTCGTGAGTGCAGACATTTTGGAATGATGTGCTATCCCAAATGAGTTATTCTTAGTAATGCTATTGTTAAGTTGCCATATTTCTGAAGTATAACGGTTTCAATGAAAGTAAATTATCACCAAGAGTATATCATGAGAATTCAACATTTGTCCTTTTATCCAATCCCCAGAGTTGAGAGCTTTCATTTTATCCAATCCCCAGAGTTGAGAGCTTTCATTTTATCCAATCCCCAGAGTTAAGAGCTTTCATTTTATCCAATCCCCAGAGTTGAGAGCTTTCATTTTATCCAATCCCCAGAGTTAAGAGCTTTCATTTTATCCAATCCCCAGAGTTGAGAGCTTTCATTTTACCCAATCCCCAGAGTTGAGAGCTTTCATTTTACCCAATCCCCAGAGTTGAGAGCTTTCATTTTATCTTCCCTGTACCTGGTGGTGGTGGTGGGTGCATGTCTTTGACATTGGTCCTATTTCACAGAACAGATAGTGGTCTTTTCAATTTATGTCATCTAAAATCAAACACAAAAACTAAATCTAGCACTATTAGGGAATTACTTTATGCTGATGACTGCATGTATGCAGACTCTGTCATAAAGAGCACCATAGACCTCTTCTCACAGGCCTGCAACAACTTTGGTCTCACTATTAACACACACAAAAACAGAAGTCATGCACCAATCAATATCAAATAGCCAACGTGCTGCTACTTCCATCATCGTCAATCAGGAAAAACTGCAGGTAGTCTACAATTTTACTTACCTTGGAAGCACTCTCTCTCGCGATGTCAACATCGATGTGGAAATTAACAATAGACTGGCAAAAGCTAGTGCTGTATTTGGTAGATTACGCAACAATTTATGGGACAGAAGAGGTATAAGAACAACCACCAAACCTCAAGTATATCATGTTCCTGTTATACCTACCCTACTATACGCTTGTGAAACGTGGACAGTGTATGCGACATGCAAGAAACTAAAATCATTTCCATCTTACCTGCCTATGTAAATTACTAAACATCCATTGGTGGGACAAAGTACCAGACTACGAGGTCTTGGAAAAATCAACCTCAATAAACATCTACACATTACTTATGAAGGCACAAGCACGCTGGGCAGGTCATCTTGTGCGTATGGAGGACTTGCATCTGCCAAACTTGTTAGTCATTTAAAAACGCAATATAATATAATATCAACTTTATTATTTTTTATTATTATTATGGTTGAGTTTTTGGTCATCGTCGATTACGACAGACGAACATCATCATTTCGTCAGTAAAGTGTTATGGAAGAAACCTTTTTCTAATATGTAGTATGATACAACACAGTCCTTTAATAATAAACATGAAGACAGGTCAGCACATCCGTGTACTTCAAACAATTTAAAATTTGATCAATAAGCACTAGCAGAGGATGGATAGCATCAAAGAAATATTGCATCATAATTAACCGATATTGACAGCTTAAGTTTACTATGACAATTCACTGATGAGTTGCTAGACAAGAAATGTGGCAGCTTGAGCTGGACATGAGTTTTTGAGTGTTCATTTTCTCTCCACTGAAGATGTATAGATTATTTTATTTTAGCAGAGATTTTACTTCCCTGAAACTTTGAGTTAGACTGATCTGAGGTAGGTTGCCTCCTGTTTGTACCCATTCATCCACATTTTCATTATCAGGGATGCCACAGTGGGCTGGTATCCAATGTAGTATTAATGTAGTTTTTCTAGATAATTTGAAGATATTTTTTCTGTTGTTGTGAATGAGCTTGTCTTGTTTGGTATTTTGGATGTCTTGCAAGACTAATTTTTAATCACTGAAGATTGTGATTTTTACGGTTATAGGACTGTTATTGAATATTTGAACAGTTGTATGTCAGTTGATGTATATGATGTATATTCCACTGCATCCATCTGATGTGACTTTTGTTGCTGATCCATCTGTGTACAGATACATCCAGATATTTCTGTTATATTTGGTTTTAACATTTGAAGTGATAAACCTCTGCTCTGTTTCTATGCGAGTGGTCTTGGAGCTCATGTTTGATATTTCAGACAATATTTTTTAGTTATTTGAGTGTTCAGGAGACAAAATCTTGCGTTTGTTAATATCATGTTCTAGTGATTCAACATATTGTGTACGTGATTCTATTGCTGGGTGGTTTGGACTTTTCCTTACTAGTCTGTTATTTTTGTTTAAATGACTTTTCTCTGCTTTTGTTGTAAGGTATTGCAGGATTGAAAGACACATGGTTTTCAAGCTATGGCACATTTGGTCACTTGACATGCTGTAATATTGTGACATCTCAGAATGTTGGTTAACTCCTTCAATCCACCTTCTTCATGGTATTCCTCTGTTCTTGCTGTTTCCATTTTCATGTTGTATGCTCTTGCTGCTGGCCAATAAGAGTTAATTTACATTAAGTGGCCAAACAATTTTGTTGTCAGTCTGTTTTTCAATATATTTGACCACTGATGGTGTTCCAACAGTTCTTGTAATCTCATCATTCCTCACTTATCTATTCTGTTTGCTGCTTTTTTTTTTAGACATTTCACACATAGTAAGCTTTCTCTTTCGTTAGTGTTTATGTCTGCCATTGGTAACACCATGTTGGTTAACGATTGAATTTATGATTTACCTTTTGGTTTCCATTGGGATAGATTTTCAGCATTCTTGATTTTTTATATTGTAAGATAATTTTGTATTTTCTTAACATATCTAAAGGAATTTAAACACCAAAATAACACTATTAAAAACGATTATTATGCCAAAAGTGTGCTACAAAATGCCAAACATGGACAACAACAACACAAGACAAACGTAAACTTGTGACAGTTGAAATGGCATGCTTACGCTGAATCCTAGGAATATCGCTAAGAGACAGGGTGAGGATTGAGGACATCCAACAAAAAACATCACCCCAATCTTAGAATACATCAAGAGACAACAGATCAATTGGTTTGCACACATCAGCAGACTACCATCAGACAGCATACCACCGAAAGCTATGCTACACAGGTACAGTGAAGGCAGACCACGAAAACGATGGACAACTGAAATAAAAGAGGCGACAAATTCCGCAATATACTCAGCACACAAGAGGGTCGTCTCCAGAAAACTCATCTACCCCTGATGCTGAAAGGCAACAAAGGGTTTCAGCGAATAGATAGATCTAGAGGTGTGATGTCCGAAGTTTTGGTCATTGCTCCAAGTATTATTCGTAGTGCCATATTTTTAATTCTGTTGAGGTTTTCTGTGCTCGTTTAGGCTGCAGAAGCCCAACAGCTACCGATATTTTCTATAGTTGTTCTGACTGCACCTGTATATAATTGTTTTATTATTTTTTAAATTTGCACCCCAGGATGTGCCAGCTAGTTTTGTAATTACCACAAGTTTTTGAAAGGCTTCAGTCTATTTTCCCAATGCTTGGCTTCCAGGTGAGTCTGGTGTCAAATTTAACTCTGAAGAATGTTGGTAAATCAATTTGGGGCATCTGTTGGTTATTTATTTTTATGTGTTTTTTGCTGGTGAGAAAGAAAATATAGTTGCCATAGTTTTTGATTTATTTATTTTTAAACCCCAGTTTTCTGTTGAATTTCTACTTTCTTGACTGTTGTAGGCAGCTGTTGAGATGAAGTCTGTTGAAGTCCAAACTGCAACGTCATCTGCATGCAGGCTGTTCAAGATATTTTATTGGCAGCACGCAATGCCATTTATATTGATTATTAAGAGTTGGCGCCAGTACATTTCTTTGGGGGGGAGAGGAGAATTCCCTCTCTAAATGTTAATGTTCTGCTAAGATGGTTGTCTAGTTGTACCTATGATATTCTTTGATATAAGAGAGTCCTGATCCCAGAAATCATGTTATGAGTGACTCCCTGCTTGAAGAATTTTTAACATTTGCCCTGCGTGCCATACTATCAAAGGCCTGTGATAAATCAAAGAATATTGCTGTTAGTTTTTGCTTCTTTTGAAAGGCACTATTTCTTGTGTGAGCTGTGTTAGTTGATCCTCTGTGCTTCTTTTTTGTTTGTATTCCGATTGAGTTGGAGTCAGTATTGAATTAGTTTCCAGAAATCATATTAGTCTTCTGTTATATAATGTTAATTAATCTTTCCATTAGCTTACCTACACAGCTGAGGAGACTGATGGGTCTATTGTTTTCTGTGTTCCTGGTTTTCAGTATTTGTTATATATGTGCTTTATTTCCAGATTTGAGGTATCTAGCTACTATCCTAGCTTTGATTTAATATGTTACGGTGATAATTTTTTGCCAAGATGTTTTAGGGATTCATTTGTGATGCCATCAGCCCTGTGTGATTTTTTTTTTCATTTAGTGTTTGGTTTAAACTTCTAGTTCTTGTAGGCTACATTTTGGCGGAATTGTTGTCTTTAGGTTGTGAAGATTTTTTGACTAGGTGACCCTTTTTTTAGCCTTTTTTGTGGATTTTAATTTGGCTATATAGTTTGTATTTATATGCAAGTAGATTGGCCAGTCATAATTTATTGGTTGGTATATAGTTATTTTTACTTTTGTTTTTAGGTCTCTATTTAGCAATTATATGAAATTCCACAATTTTGTATCTTTTTTTCTAAATTAACTGAGGCTGTCTTTTCAAGCCAACTCTCTTTGGTTTCTTTTTTTCTTTGGTAAATGTCTTTGCTTTGTGTAGTATGACATTTGCGTTTGTAAAGTTCTGTTCCATGATACCCCGTTGTATGGTAAGTTCCTTGTGAAGTTTTGGATTCCAGTATGGAGTGTAATCTGCTCTTTTACCTCTTGGAATACTTGTTTTGCTGTCTTGAGTACTAGCATGGTGAAGTTTTGAACCTTGTAATTTAGAGTTATATGTCTTGTTTGTTTTTATTTCTTTCAATAACTTGTCTAGATGTGATGTAAATAAATTCCAGCTTCCTTTCTTGTAGTTCCAGCTGGAGGCAATCTTTCTTTTGCTATTTCAATTTGATTTTCTATGCTGATCACTATTGGTTTGTGATCGATACCCCCTAATTGTTGACTCACTATTGGTTTGTGTTCGATACCCCCTAATTGTTGACTTACTATTCTGTAGACGGTTTTTTTTTCAATTTCTTGTGTTGATATTACAAATTCTGGAGTACTTGTAGTTTTCCATGGTCATGAGTAGAATGTTGGTAAGTCATCAGGTTTGTTGATTAGAATGAAATTGTTAATTAGGAAGTCTTCCAACTTTTTCACTATTAGTATTTAGTTCAGGGTAACCCCAGCTTGGGTAATGGTTGTTGAAATTGCCAACGATTATCCAGTTTGTTGGGGTTGGTTTGATGTTGAAATTTATGTCTTTGTTTGGGACGTGAGTATATGTTGCAAATTGTGATTTCTTTGATAGGAGTTTATATTTGTATGCTAATTATTTCTGGGTTTCCCACGATGTGAATTTGTTTTTGACAGCAGTTAGATTTCCACCTTTTTGTCTAATAATTTTGTATCCTCTGAAATAAAAATATGTGTGCACTGGTAAGGTGTGATTCTTGAAGGTAGTTGTCTATGTCATGTTCTTTTAAGTAGTTGAGTAATTCATTGTTTTTGGGTTGTCTGCCTCTGCATTTTATTGCATACAATTTTAAGTGGGTATGTGTTGTAGTCTAAATGTTTTATTTAGTTATGGTTATTTAGTCTGTGCTATTTACTGTGTGCCCACTCTTGAACAACATTATGACAGATTTCTATATGGTGCATGGATTCAATTGTGTAGCATAAACACCCTTTTTCATGTTCTGAGCCTCATGGACCGGTGTTGTCCATCTTCAGCGGTGGAGAAGTATACCTACTTGAAAGCTGGTATTCAGAGGATTCCTGTAGATTAGCTTTTGTGTGAAATACAAAGAACGTATCATAACTGCAAACTTTTCTGATTGTTGCCATCTTGGTGCAAGTTTCTGTGTAAAAATTCACATTTTCCTTTTCCTGAAGACTATATTTTTGGCAGTTCTGTATATACAATACACATGTATGCCACCCAATGGGATTTCTCATGTACATGTCACAACAAAAGTCATGTGTAAGGCACAGCACAATCTGTGATACTCTCACGACACCTTGTATCCTACTGTGGGTGCATGAATAGATTTACTACCTTGAGAGCTTCTCAGTGTTGCCAACACAATGATAAGATTCATATATAAACTCAATACTGCAGTCCAAATGCAGCTCTTTTACAAGATCGACATCTTTCAATCCAGGCTACATCTGTGGTACTACAATACATTGTGTGTTCTAATATTGTAATAAAATATTGTAATACAAGATTGTGTGGGTGTTGGGATATTTTAGACTTATATTCAATCCTGCATGGTGAACAAAAGTCCTGCAGAAATAAAACTGCAAAAATAAATTTTCAATGATAAAAAAGCCTGGTCTTATTCATTCATTTGTGTCATTCAGTCATTCAATTGTATCAAGAACCTAACTCATACAAATTGTCTGAGATTTGTCATTCCCATCGCATCAAAGAAGCTGATACAAATGAAAAACATATGGCTGAGCTGCTACAAAACTAACAAACCTAAGAGCTTGAATATTCCAAGTGTCCATATATGGGTGTGAATTCTGGACAGTTAACAAACTAAAAAATAAAATAACAGCATTTCAGATAAAATGTTACAGAAAAATCCTCAGAATACCATGGACCAAAAAGATCACCAATATAGCTATCCTAAGAGAAATGAATGTAAAAGAAAACTGGCTAAACAGCATGATTCTTTCCAGAAAACTACAATATTTTGGCTATATCAAATGCCATGACAGCCTAGAATAGACCATAATGGAGATGCAGGGTGACGAACAATAGGCAGACCAAGAAGAAGATGGATGCAAGACATCAAAGACCACTGGAACATGACAGTAACAGAAGCAGGAAGACTGGCTCAATATCAACAGAAGTTTTGAAAGGCTGCAATGACTGCTACATCCTGTTCAAGATATGCTACCTGATGATGATGCCCTAAAGTATGTTATCTTAAGAAGATGAATGACCAGATTAGACAATATTCAGACTGATTAGACAACTTGGTTGCTAGAACAATCTGACTATATGTACACTAGTCTGACAGGAAGGGATTGTCAATGCTGGGATGGGATTACACACAAGTTTACCTGCACTGTTCTTCAATAAAGGATGCTTTCCTTGTTCCAATATTTGTTTAACTTAACACAGCATTATTTAATTTAAGATTTCACCAGAGAAAGTTGACAGGAGTTTGTACATGGAGCTTGTGAACTTGGTGGCTGTGTGCAGTAACTTCGGAAAAGTCTTCCTGTTATTCACTTGAGTATAATCACTGACTTTTCTGTGTGACATGAGCCACAAGTTGTTTGTTCTGTTGACATTAATTATGCAATACTGGCACCTTTCTGTCGAGCACATCTGTCACTATGCACTACTTGAGCCTTGTCTGTCTCTATAAACTACTTAGCATTGATTTTCTATGAGGTTTAGTGGCTAACTCTCATCAATTGCCTCCGTTAACATACATGACAGGTTACATTATTACAGTGGAATCCCATTATAACAACTTGATCCAGACCAACGAAATATGTATGTAATAACAGAAATTTGCTATATACATTGAAAACCATAAGTATAATTGGGGATTTTGAACAATGCTAAAGAGGAAAATTTGTTATAAAAGGATGTGCTATTAAGGAATTCACTGTACTATTCTTTAAACCCTAGACATTTTCAATGTAATTAAACACTTAGGTCAGTCAGTTGAGAGTACAGGAGTTCTTCATCGGCTTCACTCCATCAGTTATCTCACCTTGATACTTTGACTAATTCCCAGGGTTCTTCCTCCTCCTCTGATAAGAGTTAAACTTGACCTCACCTATCATCCTCATAACTCTATTGTCAGACATATCTTGCTTAAACATTATTCCCTTCTCCAGTCTGATCCTCACACTCATGCTGCTCTCCAGGTCTCTGGTTGACTATAGATGCAATAAAAATCTCAATGACATCTTGGTCCACAGCCATCTTAGGTCTTCTGTTCCTGACCATTTAGGCACAGTTCTCATGGTCATTGCTACATGTCCATATGTGGTTCAGAAATGCTCCATTTCATTTCCTAAGACCACTTTCACTATTGATGAAGCCTTTACAATCGTATCCTGTAATGTCATTTACGTTATTATATGTAAATGTTGTGGCAAGCAGTATATCAGTGAAACTGGCTTAATATTGAGCAATCCCTTCTGTAAATATCTTCATGTCATCAACCACAGTACACCTACTCCGGTTGCCACACACTTCAACAGCAATGGCCACTTTGATGTTCTTGATATTCAGGTCATTGCCATCAGATCTGGCCCTTGTGACAGGTTTCTTTGTTGTTCCTTCCACCCACGCCGTGCCCGTAACTAGTTCAAGCACAACGTCGGCCTGTCTGAACAACTATGGGAACCTACTCAATGAAAGCTGCTTCAATTACAACAAGAAGATTAATATACAAAAACAAATAATGTCTAAAGGCAGAGAATCAAATACAATCAAAATATAGATAAATTATTAACTGAAACAAGTGCAGGTATTTCAATATCTTGGGAGCATTTTTACAAATGATGGAAGAATAGACAAGGAGATTGAAATTTGTTTTAAAAAAACCAATTACATAAATTATGAACTTATACCAATCTTGAAACACAAATTTATCCCGATAGAAACCAAAAGGCAAATCATACATACATTAGATCTTTATGTATTCAATTCCACAATTGTGTTATCAATGTCAGGGATGGACACTAACTAAAGAACAAGATAGAAAGCTTACTGTGTGTGATGTCTAAAATGTCTAATAAAAGCAGCAAATAGAACAAGAAAAGATCATGTAAAGAACAAAGAGATTTACAAAAATCATTGGAACAACATGTGGTCAAATATATTGAAAAACATAGACTGAAATGGTTCTGCTAGTTAATGAGAATGAACCCGTATTGGCCAGCAGCAAGAGGAAGACCAAGAAGAATGTGGTTCAATGAGTTGACAATGTTCTGAGATGTCACAATACTGCACACCAAGTGATCAACCATGCCATAACCCGAAAAACCAATTGTCATTCAATCATGTGACGCTTTACAAGAAATACAGAGAAAAGACATATTGTCTGTCCCCAGGTGGTTGATCGTATTCACACTTGCTGTTAAGTGTAGGTGCAGGAGCTTCAGCTGTCATTCCAAGGCCAGATGAGTCGCCTTGGTTGCATTAAGTCCATGTTTGTTCAAGGCTATCTTGATGTTTTCTATCCAGTTTTCTTGGCCTAAATTAAATGACATAAATAGACTAAATGTTGACATTTTGCCTCTCTCTCATTATATATATCAAGTGACATATTCTTTCCAGAACGCTGTCTTCGTGGATACTCTCTCTGTTCCTGGCAAACAAGCCTGCATTGACCAGAGACATGTGCATACATTCTTCTATGTCGCTGGTCCATTGTCTCCTTGATCTTCCTCTTTTTCTCTTGCCTGGCACTCTGCCCTCTAGAAACAGCCTTTCGATACCATCATGTCGCTTTAAGTGTTCAAAATACTGTAGCTTCCTTCCTATGATGGTATTTAGAAGTCACCCTTCATTTAGTTTCAGTAATTTCAAAACTTCATAGGACCTTACTGTAGCACTTCATTTCAAATAAATTTATTATTTTTGATATTGTCTTGTTTAAGTCCAAGTCTCGCATCCATATGTTCCACAGGAACAACACGTGATCTTAAAAAGGTTAATTTAGTGTCATTATTACTACTTTGCCATAGCTTTCTCATTTGTGTTAATTTGAGTGTTGCAATTGCGAGTCTTCTTCTAATCTCCACTGAACAATCTCTGAAACTGTTTATATTTGCTCCCAGATATTAGAATTTGTTTACACATTCCAGTTCTATATTGCCTATGTTGATTATTTGTTTGATCTTTGTTTTGTCTGTTGTCATAATTTTTGTTTCCCGTGCGGCGTTTAGAAATATATTATGGATCTCGCTGTATTTCTTTTTTTGTTGTGATAAGTTGTTTCAGTCCCTCAGGATATATAGTAAGGAGTACTGTGTCATCTGCACATCTTATTTCTGGAATCTTGTACCCACTGATATTTATTGGATGAAACTATTTTCCTCTAGTTCTTCTCTTACATTTCTCATTATATTTCTCTGCATGGAGGATGTTAAAAAGATAAGGGGATAGAGTGCACCCTGTCTCACTTCACTTTGAACAGCGAACCATTCAGATGTTTCTCCCTCCACTCTTACTGCTGCTTGTTGTTCATGATATAGTGTTTCAGTATGATGTATTCGATGTTTGGGGAAGCCCATGTCTCCCACAATGGACTATAGCTGGTGATGTTTCTCTTATTACATGGCCTAAACATCTTGACTGTCTGCATCTAATTTTTTCTATAATTTGTCTCTTTACTCCATCACCTCTGAAGACCTCCGCTTTAATTTTCTTAGCTGTCCATATTTTTTGGATTCTCAAAAACCACATCTCAGTAGTTTCCAATTCACTTTGAGATTTTGTGAGTACCATCTATGCTTCACATCCATAAAAAAAAAAGAATTGGTTTGACCTAGCACTTGAATTCATATATACTCATACATTGATAGTGTTCCACGGCATAGAATATTTTTCATTATTATGAAATATTAATTTGACATGTGCTAACCAGCTCTTTATTCCAATGGAGCACCTGTCACCTGGTATTAGAAGGATGCCAAGATACTTGAATTTATTCACTTTTTTGGGCATATGTTCTCAAACTCTTATCAGATCTCTCTTGTAGCAGGAAAATGATCCTACTAGAGAGTGTCGTCTAAAGAACTGAAATGTACTGTGTTGCCATTTTATTTGCACCAATCGGTAGACACATCCGACTTTGGAAGATTTCTTTGATTCAATTTTGTATCATTGATTCTTATACTATGCTGCATTTTGGTGGTGTATTTTTCTTTTAAAACAACCATTGTTTCTGTTATCTTCTTGATTAGACTGAGACCCTTGTTATCACTTTCTCATACTATCATGTCTTGTAGTTCCTGTTCACTCTCTGCAACAATGCTGTATCATCAGCATATATCTCAGGGTATTCAGATTTTAAACTCCAGCTCTTAATTCTGACATGTTTTCTATTGTCTTATATTTTCTTTATACAGGGATGAAAGATTTGGTGACATTATATATCTTTGATGGATGTCTATTTCTCTCTTTTGGAATTTCCCTATACTAGTACTGCCAACCCTTATCATAGCTGTTTGTTTCCAATACGGGGTATGTATTTTTTATTATCATACATTTCTACCAAAAGTACATCATGGGTCCAATCCCAGATCGCGTGCCAACTGACTTTTCTTTTGATTATTTCCCTTGTCTACGTTTATCAATTTGTTTATCTATGTTTATTAATTTAAAATATAAATTTATTTACAACGGTTGTTTGTGTGGTTAGGAGAGTTGTGTTGGTGACAACACACTAGAGTTAGAAAGGGGGCCAGTCTGTGCTAATGTTAAGATATAAATGTATACCCAGTGTCTGGTACACATAGGGAAATAAACAAGGGAAATAATCAAAGGAAAAATATGTAAGTCAGCATGGATTCATGTGATGGTGAAATAAGTGGACGACTTTGTACACATTCACACTCTTGGTAACCTGTTAGTTTGAAACCTATCTTAGTCCTGGTTTTATACAAGTCATTAGATATTTATTACTGATAGCCATTGTCCATACTGAGGTTAGTGATTAATGACTTCATATAGTTTCATAATTTTTATTTTATTTATAATTATTATCATAATTGTTATTTTGATAAATTTGTGTAATTATTTGGATAGCAGTTAGTTCAAGTGCTGCATGTCTAAGAAGACATACAACAGTACAGAGTGGGACTGTGATTCCTTGTACTCACTTTGGTAGACTGCTCAGATTGTCTTGTGAGTCACAGCAAGAGGCAGAGGAAGACCAAGATGAATGTGGTTGAATGAGTTACCAATGTTCTGAGATATCACAATATTACTGCACATCAAGTGATAAACCACGCTATGGCCGGAAAACCGATCGTCATTCAATCCTGTGATGCCCCACAAGAAAAACAGAAAAAAGACAGATAAATAGATTAAATATCTGAGTCACACCCCCATTATCCCCATGAATCCTAGATTAGACCTATATTTCTCATAACACCACAATAATACTATCACATGGAAAGACTTAAATGTGCCTAATACTACTAATTTTATTTTATCAGTTAACAAAATAATGATTTACACAAGCTTGTTCACTGGTGTATCAAGTACAGAAGCACACATATATTTTTAAAAGAGCAGTATTTTCAATCAAAGTATATTTTGTTATTGTATCAGGATGGATGGCCAGTACAAAATGAAGGCTGACATGCCTAACCTTGTATCTGTGCTTTAAAACAAGTGCTAGGTATTTTCACACATCACACAAAAGATAAATATCATAACAATACATTACATTTCTACACGAGTGGAGACCATGAACATTATGAAATGTGCTGTATATATCATGTGCTATACACTATACAATATATTTGATACTGTTCTGACAATACAACACAGATATAATTGAATACTTGGCTAATATCCTATGATATATTTCTTTCTTTGCTGTCCATATTTGACAACAGAAGACAATAGTCTTACTTGATACAATATATAAACATGAAGACAATATATCTAGTTACTTACATATTCTTCTCAGGAATACACTCTTGTTTAGTGTAAATGTTAAGTCCAGTGACCAGCAATCCAGGTTTCGAAACCACTCATTATTCGTGATTTGAAATATAAATTACTCCCATGATTCACCCAGCCAACAGGAAGTAGGGTACTAGGACTCGTGCTATGGGAAGGTTGAGGAATGGTGCCATCACTACTGAGCTGGTGTATGCACCCTAGTCAGATGGTTTCTGGTCAACCATTGACTACGCAGCTGAGCATTTATGGGAAGCCATGTGCTACAGCTCTGGTTCATAAGTATCTTTAACTCTACTCAGAAAGTAGCCATCAGCGCAGCATTTATTGGTTGTAATTTTTTATTGGTTCCGCTGCTTCCTGAGTGGCAGCCACAATGATTGCGGCTGATTACAAAACTGGTCATATGATTGTGAGAACGCTCATTTATATACATATATATGGTAGCTTCAATAAGTTGCATAAATTTAATTTACTTTATAAAACAATAACAAAACAATTATTTACACTATGTCTCTTTCCAAATAGTTTTCTTGTGTTACCACAATAGATTATTTAAACAATGTCCATACAACTGTTGGAAACATTGCTGAACCCATCTTTGAAACCTGCCCCTCCAGTTGTTTTCTTGGCCTGACATATCTGACTTTGATGGTTATTGCATTGGTCATAACAACATCATCATACTTGAATCACTGTTCTATGTCTAATCTCTTCTGTTGAGAAAAATTTTAAGCTTGACAGTGCTATTCTCTTTTTACTTTCTGCTTATCAGAGAATATTTACCAGGCTCAATAGATTACGAAATTAAGACATCAGGAAAAGAATAGGTATTACACCTTGCACAGAATACATAGAACAGCAACAGATTAAGTGGTTTTGTCACATTATGAGAATGCATCACGACAGGTTGCCCATATGGCCAAATAACCAAATAAGATCAGGGTACAAAGCCAGAGGAAGACCACGAAAAAGATGGATAGAAAACATCAGGGACATCCTGAGCAAACAAGGTCATGGCCCAGCCAAGACAACACATCTCGCCTTGGAGCACAAACTAGAGCTCCAATCACCCCTACGCTTAACGGCAAGAGTGAAGAACAAACCACCTCTTGGGATGGGGGGGGGGGAGGAGAAACAAGTCAATAGAGAATATTTTGGCATTCACTTATTGATCAACACTGTTCATCGTTACATGCACTATGACAACTTCTGAGGCTATTTTCTCTATACAAAATCTGACATCCAGCAACACTCCGGATGCCAACACTGATCATCATTATATCTCAAAGTGAATGATGTCCACTTGAGTGGATATTCTATCAGGTGACATTCCAGTACATAGTCTTTCTTATTTCTTTTCTGAACTTTTCACGAATTTTTGGGCCTGCTGACCAACCAGTGTCACCTTTAAACATTCTGACATGTCTGTTGAGTGGATTATCATTAAGAATAATACCACTTTCACTGAAATACATTCCGCCAAAGACGGATGTGCCGGGACATTGGTGCAAATAAATGGCGACACAACGCATTTCCATTCTCTGGGCTACATCCTTCTGGAAATCTAATCTAATCAAGAGATATCCAGTGGGAGTTTGAGAATGAACGATGAAGAAGAGACTGAAACACATGTACCACTGAAAAACGTTTTCACAGGATGAATCACCATAAAGTTTCTAAAAAAACAGGCTGATTAGGTTCTACCAATTTTTGCAAGCACAGGATGACACAAAAATATGGACTTTTAAACCAGTCATTTATCAACAAAATAAAAAAAAAATAGTAAAAACATCACCATCTATGACCACATCACGGTATCATCAATAAAAATATACAAATATTTTACTTTATGTCACAATCTGTTCATAGGCACTATTATGGTTTATTTATTAGTGTTTGTTCTCAAAATCTCACTGTATCTCTCTTGTAGTAAGACATTGGACCTACTAGATTTCAAGCAGGATGTAACATAACAGAAATGCATTGTGTTACTGTTTTACTTGCATGAATGGCTCGACACATCAGACTGACTGGTTATGGTTTGTTCTTGATAAACATCAATGTTTTTGTGTTTTCCTGTGTGCTTTTAGTGATTGCTAAAACTGTATTATTCTGTGTTTTAAGCATGATTGTGCCACTGCCTTCTTTCCAGGTGTATCACATGAGCAAACTTAGGGAAAGTTGGGGGATAGGCTGACAACATCACCTGTGAAATAATTATTGTGACAGCATGTTGTCTCAATTTATTACTTTTGTCTTCTTCCTTACTTATTCGTCCACTGCCTTACTGGTTAACATGGAAATACATTAGGGAGTCAATCTCTACAGAAAATCCCCACTGCCTAGATGGTTAGCACAAGAGAGTGCCTACGGCCAAGGCAGTAAACCACAACAGAAAATCCAATAGGGAGACTAAGGCATTCAATGGTGTATTAAACCATCTTCTGGCTTCTGCAACTCTACATGTTTCCAAACGTATTTGCCTTTACCATTCCCCTGGAACTAATCAATAGAGCAGAGAGAGGGGATTAGTGAAAATATGCGTCACTTTCTGCATAAAACCTGCCCAGGCAAACAATCATGTGGGGGACTCTGTGTCTCTATGAAATTCATTTGAAGTCCTCTTTGTTACATTTGAAGTCCTCTTTGTTACATTAGAAATTTACACTGGACTGCTTCCAGATCATCTGTAAATAATTTAAAAGGCCATCATCATCATGTAGTGATTGGTAAAACTGTATTACCTATGTTTTCACTTGTTGACTATTGGATTCAGTTTTACAGAAGTTTGACATGCTATCAGCTTTCTGAAAGAAGGTTAAATGTTTCTTCTACTATCTTACATGTACAACACACAGTCACTGCTGTTTGAGAGCAAATAGGAAGGTTACATAATCTGTTGTTATGTCTAATGTCCATTAAAAAAAATACACAAAAAATACAAGTCCAAACAAGAAATGAGTGGGCTACTCTTCTCAGGAACATCTAAAGTATCACATGTATCTACTGTCCAGCTCATGCTAGTGATGCATTGGTGGGCAGTGCTATAGTGAATGGGTCAGTGATAAGAAGAGACAGAAAGTTAATAATGTCATATGTGTATGTAATATAAAGTGATGAAAGAAACAAATGTTCACGTTCAGAGAATGATAGAAATAAATTGAAGTGACTAAGGGAGAAGGAAGAAATGATCTTCTCTCTGGAAAGATCAAAAGAACACTCAACCAACAACTGTCTGGTGCACTGAGCTCATACACCCTTAGATGGTTGACAGAACTGCATGCTGAGCATTTATGGGAATGTCTCCAGTGATGTATTGCTGGTTTTACAAGATTATACAAATAGAATTTCCCCTGACAAAAGTCAATGATTTCACAAAATTTCTTCAATATATATTGTTTATAAAAATATATCCATCCATATTCATAATTTTCTGACATATAACCCACATACAAATATGAACCATACAATAAGATCATTTACAAGTGATATGTGACTGGGATATAAATATATACTAGCAAGATATGAGGTATACTTTACACATTTTATATATATATATATATGTATGTATGTATTTAAGTCATATGTACAGAATGGAAGACATCAGATGTCATATTAACAAAATCGAGAATAGAATACTTGATCGTTGGTATGCATAGAAGTCTAATATGTTAGGATCAGTTGAGTTCAATATTACAATGTGCACTTTATAACTCTGAGTACATTCAGATATATTTAGACTCTAAGTCAGTGCATTGTTTTATTGACAGCAGATAGGTGGACCATCATGGTTGATATGATACAAAACATTAATCAAAAATGCATTTAACTAGTGAGCCACTGGAACCATTAGTATGCACACACTTCGACATATGCCGAGGGTGCTGAACACCTTCCAGGATGTGTTTACCTAAAGTACAATTATTTCGCTTTATAAATACAGTGAAATCCCTTTCATAGTGCATTCTTTTATTTAAAATTTCCCTATATAACAACTTTTCAAAATCTCCAATTATATTCTATATTATTTGTACTGTATACAGCGAACCTGTTATTACATACATATTTTGTCAGTCCCGACCAAGTTGTTCTAATGGGATTTTACTGTAATAACCGTGGTTGAAAACATTCAAGTAAAATGGGTCTAGTCTGACCTGTTGTTTTATTCTTGTGTTCAAGACACTTTATCTGCTGTTATTTTCAGTTATTAAGTCAAGATGTTTGTCTTGTAGTTTCTCCAGGATGGCCATCTTATTTGTTCCAGTGATTAGTTATGTTATATCTGTGCCATGTCTTCACCGCAAAGTTAGTCTTGTCCAGGGAACTAATCCATGTGCTTGTACAGTCTTGTTCAGGGAAATACTCCATGTGCTTGTACAGTCTTGTTCAGGGAACTACTCCATGTACTTGTTCAAACATCTGCATTCAGGTTAAGCTATATATTTCAAATGTCATAATATTCTACAAGTTCAAGAAACCTACTGTAAATGCCACTTCTTAATTAATAGTCATTAAATAATATTTTCACATCAAAGTTTGACTGCAGCCTGTCTCTCGTCTCAATGATAGATTGTAACCTACCCATCTTCTATTGTTTCCCTCTCACCTGTATCTCTGCCTATCTCTTGCTTGCCATACTTCAATTTTACCTTCAAGTGAGCTCATCATTGGCATGTCATATTTTATTTAAAAATTTCAATCCACAATCTCACAAAACCGTGTACCCTTTTAACTGCCTATCATCCTCGAAATATTAAAACCTATACAAATTACAAGAAATACTATACACAATTCATGTTTTCATTACGGAAGATAATTATAAGATGAGTAACTTTACTCATTTTTATTTTGCAAACAGTAGCCAATAATTGTGCAAGTAGGTCCCTAACCTACCAGCAACCTACCGCAAAGGGATGAAGAGAACTCTTCATGTACTAAGCCGCAGCAACTATTAGGTGTGATGGCTAATTCCCTTCCTTGCTGTGTTTACCTTCCCTAACTCATGCATCAAATACCCTTTTACAGCTGGGTGAACCAAAAGAGGTCATGTCAGGTGAGAAATCAATACCCAGATTTTTTGTTTGTCCAGACATAGATTCAATCTGACATGCTTTAATCCGGTGATAGTAAGCAATCTCACTATCAACTAGGCCACCTCGTTCCTCTATAATTGTACATGCATTTAAAAGTACGTCACTGTAACACAAAATCCCATCTATGCATAGAATCTCATTCACTGACTCTCATTATACAAGTAAATTTACTATTATTGAAGCAACATTGTCCTGTCTCTGTGTTATTTATGTTTACAAGTAGGTCTATCGATCTTTGTATACGAATATGGATGTTCTATGTTTGTGTTCCTGAAGATACTTCAATACTTGTACGGAGTGTTCACTGTTGTAATAGTCCTTCTCTCGATTGGTCCGTTCTCAGTGACTTGAGTACACAGGTTGAAAGTCTTGACAAGATCACATCTTTGTGGGGGGGGGGGGGGGAGATGTGGTTGGTCAAGTACGGAAAACTTGAGTTTACTTGAGTTGCAAGGCGCTTCGGTGCCACTAGAACAGACCTCATTCAATCCCCATCAGCATTAAGAATTATTTCATTTATTCTCATGCTTCCTACTTGTATTTAGTCTGCAGAAGTCTAATTCTGAACACTGTTTACAACAAACCACATCAAAGGTTTGACATAATCATTTCCTTCTTATCACTGTTTAACATTGTATTTTATATTTTAGCTAAGATAGTTCAAGTCCCAGTGTACATAGAAATTTTACACTGGCAGCAAGCCATATTTTTCTGTGCTGTTCTAAGCTTGTCACGGTGCAACTTCCCATCTTTAAGTTAGATTATATAATCTTAGATACTGTTCAAATCTAGCCTGTACACATATGTTATGTGTGATAACTCATGGCTGCCTCCTCATATTGTCTCTTGGCATCTGCAAACTGAGCACCTGACCATGTCTTTCGGCGTTCAGCTGAGATCAAAAACAGAATGTCACAAAGTTATATCAGCAATGAAAGAGAACTGAAGTTTAAAAAATCAAAGTTCAACTGCCATGATTTCTTGATTTGAAACAAGCATCATAGCACATCAACTAGATATTTATTTGTATAAGCTATTATTTAAAGCAACATTGTGCTGTCTCTGTGTTATTTATGTTTACAAGAGGGCTTTAGGTCCTTGTAGTATGAATATATATGTTCTATGTTCGTGTTACTGAGGATACTTCAATACTTTTATGGGATGTTCGTTGTTGTAATAGTCATTGTCTCAATTGGTCTGTTCTCAGTGACTTGAGTACATAGGTTGAATGTCTTGACGAGATCACATCTTTTATTTGGAATGTAGTTGGTCAAGTACAGAAAACCTGTTTACTTGAGTTGCAAGGAGATTTGGTGCCGCTAGAACAGACCTGGTTCAACTCCTAAATTCCCATCAGCTGAAAGAATCATAGCACCGGGGACATCCCCATGAGTACTATGCTTCCCATTCCACAAGCTATCCAAAAATGTTGAATATGTTATCTACTAATCTTTCTAGAAACATTGAGAGTATTCAAGATGGTGGCATGTACAGTCATACTTTTATGTGTTGTGCTTGATTTTCTGCACTTACCAGTAGTGGCAACCACTGATATTCTCATGATTTTCCAATATGATGAAATGGTGTCTGACAAAATTTAAAATAATATGATTTCTCATAAAGTTGTACATCTGTTTCCATATTTCATTCCCCTAACCACTGGAATTATACTTGCCCCATACAAAAATCACTTGAAAAACCTGTCTCTGCCTTTATTTGTCCCCGAAACCACTTGAAAACCTCTCAACCTTCTTTTTGTCCCCCAAACCACTTGAAACCCTCTCAGCCTTCTTATCCCCCAAACCACTTGAAAACCCTCTCAGCCTTCTTATCCCCCAAACCACTTGAAAACCTGTCTCAGCCTTGTCCCACTAACAAATGTAAAATCTGTTTAAGCCTTCTCCTTGTCCTTCCAACAACTTGAAAATCTTCTCAGTCTTCTCTTTGTCCCCAAAACCAATTGAAAATCTGTCTCAGCCTTCTCATTATCCCACTAACAATTTAAAAAACTGTTTCAGCCTTCTTGTCCCACCACCAACTTCAAAACCTGTCTCAACCCCCATGTCCCACCAACCACTTGAAAACCTGTTTCAGCCTTCTTGTCCCACCACCAACTTCAAAACCTGTCTCAACCCCCATGTCCCACCAACCACTTGAAAACCTGTTTCAGCCTTCTTGTCTCACCACCAACTTCAAAACCTGTCTCAACCCCCATGTCCCACCAACCACTTGAAAACCTGTTTCAGCCTTCTTGTCTCACCACCAACTTCAAAACCTGTCTCAACCCCCATGTCCCACCAACCACTTGAAAACCTGTTTCAGCCTTCTTGTCTCACCACCAACCACTTTAAAACCTGTCCCAACCTCCATGTCCCACCAACTAATTGAAAACCTGTCTCAGCCAAGATTTGGCAATTTCAATGAATGTGAAAGGTTTAACACTTTGCTGTCCAAGTTAAATGATATATAATTGAATTTCTGATATTTAGCTTCATATATGAGACATAATTTCCATTCTAAGACTGTCCTGCAGGAGACCACTGAGGTTGGAAGAAGAAAAGGAATAAGGAAAGTACAGACTTATTTTTAAAACTGCACATAATTAAGTTGTCCACACTCAAACAAGGCACTAAGAAAAGATAGGCATGGAGGGAAATGTTTGTATTGATGTTTATAAAGGTGGCCCCCCTATGGCTCTGAGGGGGCTATGGGTTTGATGATATAACCAAGGTAACCAACATTGATGAAAGTTGATTTCACTTCAATACTTCAGTAATATGAAAGTCATAGACAATCAATCGAAGCCATATCCTGTATAGAACATTTTTAGTCAACTATTGTTGAATCTTAACTCTCTATGTCCACTGAGCTGTTAATATCTACATTTTGGAGACCCACTATGCCGAAAAGCCGATCAAATCTACATTTTAATATGAATTTACTATCGTGTTCGGCATAGCAGGAAAACCATACGGAGACAAAGAGTTAAGGGGCTAGTAATACATTCAATCATATCACCAGTACAATGTGAATGGTCAACATTCGAACCACAAGCTAATGTGATGAGTTTGGGTTTGCAAGGTGAGCTCACTATCAACTCTGCTACCAGTCTGACTAGTCTTAGCGATGGTATAACTAAATATAGTTCGTCTGGGATAATACATCATTCAAAAATGACTGTGCCCACAATATATAGTCTTGATGTGGTCTGCATGAATTTTGTAACAAATTGGAGCTTTTTGCAGGTGAGTTTGTGCGACACATTAAACGTAATGCAAAACAATGCCCATCATTAAATATGATTTAACTCTCGTAACAATTCTAGGGTTTTCAAATTCATTCAGAAAACGCAAACATTCTTTGTGACACATTGAAAATTTCAACACCCTATGTCGTGGGTTTGATTTTATACATATTTTTAACGACAGCTATCTTTAAAGACAGATATATCTTTTAAAAACCTTGGTAACAGTAGATAGGTAAAAAGTAACTCCTGGTTGCTGATCAACAAGTCCGACGATGAGGATGATATAAGACACACAGACCTACCTGCTTGTTTCTTGCTTTGTAATGTCACTTGTCTAGCTAGTTCCTGGTTGAGGGTTAAGAAGTGTGTTCTCTCCACCTGTTCCTGCTGAATCCGAAAGTGGACTTGATCATCCACCTTTCTGAGGTCTGTCTGGGACATGGACAACAGGCTGCAGATATAAAACATCATGGATTTAATCTTTGAAGCAAAAGCTAGGTGTACATAATCACTAAAACTCTTCTTCTAGCGTGCTTCATTCTCAAACTCATGCTGCTTAACAAGATTTAGTCCAGAGAGTGGAATCTTCCTCAAACCTGGCTCAAGACAGATCAATAAATCTTCCAAATATATCTCACTACACATCAATAAATTTGTCTCTCTACATATTAACCAAACTTTCAACCACCTGCCTCATCACACATCAACAAATCTTCCAAACTTTTATTACCACACATTAACAAATCTCCAAACATGTCTCACCACAGACCATTAAATATTCCAAACTGTCTCAACATATATCAAATCTTCCAAACATTTGTCTCAACATACATTAAATCTTTCAAAAATCTACTTCACCACAAATCTTCCAAATGTGTCTCAACATATAATTTTTCCTAAACTTCCACCTTGCCACAAATCTTCCAAACAACTGTCTCAACACTTTTTAAAATCATTACCTTTGAGATGCAAGAAGTTTTTTGATTTTCTCTGCCTTCTCAACACGTGTGAGTCTTTCTTCCTCTGTGAGTTCTTCAGCATCTGCTTCAGGATCATATCTCTCAGGGATGAAGACTTTCTCAGGGACATACAACTGTAGGCAATGATGTATTACCAGAAAGTATCAACACCACTCATGGAAAAAATTCACATAAAACTAATTCATAGACATGATAACATCCCCCACCCCTTAGACCCAATAACTGATTCATACTTCTTTTCATTATGTGTTCATCCTCACACTCCTGCAGATTAGCAAAATGAAGTCCAGAGATTGGAAAGTGTTGTCTTTGTTCACAGATTAGCTATGATATCTGCAACTTTTGGCCTGACACATCCCACTTCAGCATGGCATATAGGTCACTTTGACCCTCAATGGAAAAAAGTCACCTCCACCCACACAACATCCTTAGCCATCTCTTATAGCATACGTGGCAAGAAAAAGTATCACTATTCTTTGCTCACATTTCCAGCCCTGGCAAAACAATGGCGACTGATAGATACAATAGCTAAACTGAAATGTCTAACAACCCAGTCAAAATTCAGCCAATAATCCAGTCAATAACTAAGTAAAATATCCAGCCAATAACCCATTTAAACATCCAGCCAATAACCCATTAAACCATTCAGTCCAGCATAAGAGAGCCACCCGGATAATGGATAAGTAGTTCTACATCAATATTGTGTGTGAGACAAACTACTTACAATCTCTCGGTCTATTGTCTTGTCATCAATCTGGTCCACCTTGCTCTGGGAACTTTTAATGATGTCAGGGACATTGTCAATCTAGACAGGATATTAAAACACAAATGAAACTAAAAATAAGAGAACAAATATATCTAATATAACAAGTTACAATCAATATCTCTACTCTCTGGGAACTAATAGTTACTTGTATCTTTCTATCAAACTTTGTTTAGTCCTGTGTGACAAACAGGGCCTGGACATATAATTCAGGATGCAAAGAATGTCTTCTTTGGAAAGTGGTGGGGGGTGGGATATACTGACAGCCTATCATCTGTGAAAAATCATCATTGTCACTGTATGTGTTGTCTTGATTTCTTATTTATGTTTTCTGTCCAATGTTTCCCATGGATGACAAAAAGATACACACCAGTGAACATTGCACTTTGTCCTTTAGTGGCTGACTCCTAGATGGTGGGGAATGTTAGGTGTGCCATCACTGCAGATGAGTCAACAGATCTGATGGAAGAATGATCAACTAGTTGACCCAGAGGTATATGCTACACTTCTGGCACAACTAGATCCTGGGCTATTGCTGCACTGGGATGCCTCCCTTTGAAGACTAAACATGCATCTATAAATTACCCACCCCCTACACAACCGTGCGTGTGTTCATGAGCGTGCCTGCATGCAAGCATGTATATATATATGTAGGTATGTATATGTATTTATTTATATTACATAGGTTTATTGTATTATATGTATATGTTTAATTGTATAAATGTGTGTAATTCATAATGTCGGACAGACATTTTGAACGCCCTGTGGGAAAACGCACGTACACATGACTGTATAGTGACGACTCTTTTTTCTATGACTGGAATAAGGGAGCTTGGTTTGAAATGTGGTGTCACTAGAAAGGAGCAGTTTCATGGGCAAGAAAGAATGATGGTGAATCAACGGCATACTGGGACCGTCAAAATAAATTTCAATGTGTAATCAAAATCAATGTGTAAATGGCGGATACACTCAAGGAGAGCTCTGAGCACATATGGACTTATCCAGAGTGCAGTGACGATAATCCAATGACTAACTAACATATATATATATATATCACATTTTAAATTGCTTTGTTTAATTCAGCCTCCATTCCTAAATACTGTCAACTACTGACTTCCCCCCCCCAATTAATAATTCCCCCACTGCTCTCAAATCCTTGACTTTACTTACATTGGTGGTCTCCTGCTCTGTTTTTGTCATTATGTTTTCCACATACACAATACTCAGTTTGTGCGTGTGGTCTGTTTTTGTCATTATGTTTTCCACATACACAATACTCTGTGCGTGTGTGATCTGTTTTTGTCATTATGTTTTCCGCATACACAATACTCAGTTTGTGCGTGTGTGGTCTGTTTTTGTCATTATGTTTTCCACATACACAATACTCAGTATGTGCGTGTGTGGTCTGTTTTTGTCATTATGTTTTCCACATACACAATACTCAGTTTGTGCGTGTGGTCTGTTTTTGTCATTATGTTTTCCACATACACAATACTCAGTTTGTGCGTGTGGTCTGTTTTTGTCATTATGTTTTCCACATACACAATACTCAGTTTGTGCGTGTGTGGTCTGTTTTTGTCATTATGTTTTCCACATACACAATACTCAGTTTGTGCGTGTGGTCTGTTTTTGTCATTATGTTTTCCACATACACAATACTCAGTTTGTGCGTGTGTGGTCTGTTTTTGTCATTATGTTTTCCACATACACAATACTCAGTTTGTGCGTGTGTGGTCTGTTTTTGTCATTATGTTTTCCACATACACAATACTCAGTTTGTGCGTGTGGTCTGTTTTTGCATTTTCCATCTTTTAAGTATAATCTTTTACGTTGGTCTTTCACTTTGATTAATTACCTTTGACATTTTTCTTTGATCTATTGCTATTTCTGTCTATCATCGTTCTTCTTCTGTGTTCAGTATCTGTGGTCATGTTATATTGTCAGGCCTGTCATAAGGGCAAAGTCCAGTGTCTTCTCCAGATCAGAGCGACTCTCCCAAAGCTTTTGCCTCGAATCTATCCTCTGGCCTGGTCTGCTGTCTTTGCTCTTTTTATGTTGGGCAATCCTGAAGTATGTATTCTGGAGTCTGAGTTTCGGATCCACATGGACATTCATCTGTGTATGAGATCCTCAATCAGTAAAGGTGATCTAACGGTCGGCAGTGGCCTATTCTAAGGCAAAATATTGTGATCTGCTGATATCTTTGGAGGAGATGTATTGCATCATGTTTGTCTTCCATTTCCATTTCTTTCTTTCACTTTGATGTGTACGTGTTCTGGATTATTCTTTTGCTTCTCTGTAGGACAGTGTGTGTCTGTGTTGTTTCGTTTTGCTTTCTGTTCTTAACAGAGCATCCGCTTTCTCATTTCCCATGATTCCACAGTGTGATGGTATCTATTGAAGGGCAATAGCTGTTGATTTCTGGATATGTTTTAGTTCATGTCTGATGTGCACAAGGCTTTCATTTCTGTTGGTCTGGATTGATTCCAGTATGAATCTGCAATCTGTGAAGATACATGTCTTCTTTGGTCTTGGCAGTCCTGGTTTGGTGAAGACTTTTAGTATTTGATAGAGTGCTACTGTTTCTGCTCTAAAGTTGGAGGAGTATTTCCCGGTTGGAACAGCTTTAGATATTTCTATTGTCTTCCCGTCTTATAAGAATTTCATCTGCTCTATTAATTACTGTTCCCTATGCCTATTCATCTATCTGTGAAGACATGTGTCCATTCCTTGTGATTGTATTTTCTTTCTATCATCTCTAGTGTCAATGTTTTTAGTTGAGGTGGAGTCTGGTATTCCTTTTTATTTATTCCAGGAACCTGTTATTATGGAAACATTTTGAAGACTATTGTCTGGCTCTTCAAAATCCATTAGTGTTTCAATTTCAGTTGTAAGGTTTGTGAGGATATTTTTGTGTTGTTGATGGAGATGTGACAGAAGCTGGTTATTTTCAGCCTGTTTGTGGTTGATCTACAAATTTTCTCATGCACATCTGATGGTTTGGCATGCGCTTCATTTTTTTCTTTTGCACAAGCACACTTTCTTAATTTCTGTCATCCAGTGTGTGGATGTTTGCATGATTTTCCATTGCATGGCTTGGAATGGTTTTCATCCCTCCTGAGATTAGTCGAACTCCTGTATTTTGTAATTTAGATAAGTGATCAGTATTTGTTTTGGATGCTGATGCCGAGGCTGTCATTCCATATTCCACTACAGGTCTGGCTGTACCCATGTAGACTTTTAGGAGAATACTTCCATTTGCTCCCCAGCTTGTGCCAGCAAGTTTCTTCATTAAGGATAGCTTCCTGGTTGCTTTCTGCTCAGTAGTTATCAGGTGTGGTTCCAAGTCAGTCTATCAATATCAAATCCAGGTTTCTATCAATAATGCGCAATCATTTTGACCACAGATAAATCATCATCTGATAAACATACATGATGCATCATTTTACTTGAAGTGTGTTTTGTGTTGAGAGAACATCTCCAAGTGATCACAGTTAAATTATTTCATAATTGTGTGTGTTTCTTGTTTGTAAAGTATTTCTTGAAAAGGGTCCCAGTTGGACCGTAATGTAGAAAAAGTCATAATTTTTTTATTTATTTTCTATATTGGTTTTTCCTTTTGATATTTAGTATAGGCTATAGCAGTAATAGTATTACTTAATATAGTGTTTATCCCTTATAGTTTTCTTCTTCTTCTGCTTTCGCTCTCTGATAACCAACACAAAATTGTATATGATTTCTGCCCGGGAGCATGAAGTACATTGTGCTGCTGTTTACAGCAGAGCTGCATTATATGTGCCTTCCTGCCCAGAATATCTGATTTTGGCATGAACTACCAGTATGCATCATCATCTTTTCAAGTTTGCTCCATCAGGAGTCCTGTTACGCTTAAACATCATCTTTTCAAGTTTGCTCCATCAGAATTCCTGGTACACTCACACATCTAGAAACACAGACTTACGGGTCGACTTAAGATCAGGTCTCCAGCAGTGCTGTGTAATGTCTGATTCAACAACATGTTGCTTTCCAGCTTTAATGGTTCACTACTGGAGATGGTCAGGTAGCGACCCCTGGGACTTTTCTTCACGTTCAATATCTCCCCATTCTGATCAGATCTAGGTTTGGACCACGGCTGCGCTGTATAAACCCTGGATGGCTCGTATGAGATAAAGTTGACTGGCCGAGTTATGTGAAATGCAGAAGCTGGAGGGTCATTGTCTGAAGGAAGAAATAATAAATATTTGAGAAATAATTTTACAATTAGATGAAATATAGCTCTTAGTTTGACTATAACTATCAGGAACAGAAGCTTTTTTTTCATTCCTCTTCTGCATTTGTTCTCAAACTTCTACAATTTAACAGAAAGTAATCTGGAAAATGTCATGATTTGAATCATAGTTTACAACCTGGTTGTGATAGCTGTGCCTGTTTGACATGACACATGAGAGATTTATTTTAACATGGACTTACTGAATGAAGTATATATGTGTAGAAGTAATGAATGGGGCAATCATCATCATCATCAAGTGCCGTCTCCGCAACGAAGGTTGGCTGCAACGTATCTCCAACATCTCCTGTCTTGGTGGTGCACTCCGCTAGACTGTAACCTTTCCATCGTTATTAATTCTTTAAGAATTCATTCTTAGAAAGGATTGCCCCATTCTTTAAGAATGGGGCAATCACAACTTCTTAAAGAAGCAACAGACGCACACCACTCTTCTTAGTCACAAATTTACTACTGTAACTGGGCGGTGTTCCAATGAAATAGTAAATTCTCTCCATCTATCTATCCCCAGCTAGATCTTTTACTCACCTTGTGTAGCCAGGCCTGAAAGGGGAGCAAAGAATAGTAACACTATTTACCTTCCATGCATGTTGTAAGAGACACCACGATTGATGAAACATCGATACTGAGATTTGAAGAATTTGACATTAAGTGTAGTAGTAGTAGTAGTAGTAGTAGAATTAGATGTCTGTAGGGAGGAACAAGAAGAATGTTTAAATAGCAGAGCACAGGAACCACCAGTATGCATACCCTTCATCATCTGCTAGGGGGACTGAGCACAAATGAAATGAGGGACCGGAGTACAATGTTGGTTCCTAACAAATAAGCAATAACCAGTATATTGTAAGAAGCAACTATGGAGGTTTTGTAGTGGAGTTGGTTATCCCAATCCATATAGGGTCCAAGTGACCCAAAAGCCATCCTGAAGTCAGATGTGTCAGGCCCAAAGGTGCAGATATCACAGCTAAGCTGTAAAACATGACACAATGAACTCCATTCTCTGGACTACATCTTCCTTATCTACAAGAATTTAAGATCAAACGAAACAGAAGAAGATGACGAATTATGAATGCAAACCTTACATTTTATATTTTACTGGTGCTTTTATCATGAAAGCATATTATCAAGTCTTGGTTTGATACATCTAAAGATCTTACTTTGATTCTTCCACAGATGACTTTCAGATGTTGGCTGCTGATAGACATCTTCAACATGGGAGGACTTGGTCAAATCACTGACATCCTGCTGTTTGTCCACAATCTCACTTTGACTTCTGCTATGAAATGTATTTGGTTTTGTCTGAAACTGGTCAGATGATAATTGGTGTGAACTGCCAAATGTATTATTTTGGGGATGATTATTCTCAAATATATTTTTGTCTGTAGATGCTGCAGACAAGCTTCCATTGCTATGAAGACTTCTCTCTTGATTGTTGGTTGGCTGTCTGCTATCTTGTAAAAGATTGTGAAGCATGTCAGCACTTGTGTATTGCCTGTCCAAGCTGTTTGTCGCTGAAGTTTGTCCACTGACAGTTCTTCCAGTATGACCAGCACTAAACTGTGGCTCAGTACTAGAGTTTAATTCCAACTGACTACGGAATGGTCGAGCTGTTCTGTCCTGGTATGGAGTGAATGGTTTGGGAGCCATTAGTACCAAAGATGACCTCCGTGAACTGGGGGCTGAATGGATCTCCGGTACAGCAGAGGATGATGAATGCAAATTTTCATATGAGGGATGCCCAGACATCCACTGAACTGGCACTGTTACTTGACTTTCACCTGGTGGAATTCGTGCATGGATGATGGAACTTGTCTGAAAATAACACACAAAAAGTTGGGTGCAAACAAAATACAAGGCAACTAAACATAATAATAGGAAGGAATATGATACTAGATGATCAGTAACGTGATTAATGATTATCTCAACCAACATTTTTACAGTCTGGGCACACCCACACATGTTCCATCTCTTTTAACAGGTGACAATGTGTATCAACGCTGATAATTTCTATGGTGCAATAATTTTTATATTTCCCTAGTCCTACCCATCAACCATCTCTCTCTCTATCTACTATTTTCTTGAGTAATTTCACACTCCACCAATCTCTTAATAACAGTCTTATTAACTATGGTGTCCTTGTCCAATATACGCGTATATATGGAATTTACAATGTCTCCCCCTGTCCAATATCATCTGTCCTGACACATGTACTTTTGATGTCAGTCTGTCAGCTCTCATTACCCAAACTCCAGCATTATCAAGGAAATATATCCACGTAAGTCCCTGGAGGTGTGAAACCCCAATATACTCCCATGCACTCATGATACAGCAATCCATTCTGAACTTTGTGGATCATGGATCGAGAGTTTGACACAATAACAGTCTTGATTGTTACGGTTTCTGAGATCCATTTTAAGGCCTCCTAAAATAAATCAACAATGATTGTAGTCAAGTAAAATGTACTCTAGACCAATTCTTCTCAACCTGTTTCACCCATGGCCCCTTTTTCAAGGCATATTTTCTTCCATGCTCTCCCTGGGACCTAATAAAAAAAAAGCTTAACAAACATTCTTCAAATCTTTGTTATATATTTTATTGAATATTGCCAGAAAGATTACCTTTTTGTGACTCCCACTAGATGGATTTTGTAGTCCAGAATTTATTTTGTCTTTGTGACACCCCTTCTCTTCCCCCCCTCAAGCACACAGGTTTCACCCTATTGGTTATGGTATATGGCCAACATTAAGAACCACTAATCTGGACATTTTAGTTGTATTATTTGTCTATTTGTTATGAATTGACATCATTACACTCAGGGAGACCCATTGGTGCTCAGATGGCAAAGAATATGCATACTGACAGTTCCCATAGCTTGCTAGTTGACTAAGTTTCTCATCAAGCCCCACTGGCATCCATTTCTACTAGCTTCACATTTAATACAAAATTCCTCAAATCTCTGTGTCTATGTTTCATCAATTGCAGCGTCCAAATCTAACATGTGCTCATAAAGCAGTTTCAGCACACCCTTTGTACTATTTTATGAACATCTGAATATCTGAACAAAAAGCGAATACCTGTCAGTGAATACCTGTACAAAAAGTGACACCAGGTTAGAAGACAAGTATACATAACGACCTAAAGGTAGTATTGAATATAAAAAGCATGACTATAGCTATTCTGCATAAATTGAGCAGATCAACAACAAACAAATCAAGTCTATAGAACAAGATTCCCTTAGTGGAGCCGACCAGTCCTGCAAACATTTTCTAAAACTGTCAAAAAGTTGAGTGGTCATCATGTCACTGTAACCCTTTTTAAAACTGTCAGAACACCAACTGATCAGCATATCACTTAATTGTGTGTGCCAGTCATAACGGCCATTTTATAAAACTGTCACAAAGCTGACTGATCAGTATCTCAAATAAATGAATGTTGCATCCAGAGACCAAAAAAGTCTTGAAACTTAAGACTTGTACTATTTGCTTGTTAGGACCATTATCATACACTTGTGCAAAATCATTTTGTGCTTTTATATCTTCCTATACAGAAGATCTTTTCAGATCACAGATACAAGTACACAGATACTGTATGACTAGCCAGTGTCTCAGATGTCTTACTTTCTACTGAAGTTGTCTTGTTACTAGAACTTTTTCAAATGCCTATATTTGTTGTCTGGCCAGTGGATAATCAACGTACACTTTCTAAACTATCATGGGTTCTCCAACAAACATAATTTGCACACAGTCCAAGTTATTTATCTGTATCCAATAGAACTAGACATATGTGACACTTCTCTAAGTCCATGGTTACTTAGTCTTCTTCTTTGTCCGTTCCCAAATATGTGCACATCAGCAGGATGTAGTCGGAGAACAGAATGTGATGTTCCATGGTTTACAGCTTCACTGCAATATTTGTGCATTTCAGCCAAACATCCAATTTCAGCATGACTTCTAGGTCACTTTGACCTTTTATGATGCGGGACAGTCAACCACAACCAAAAACTTCCTTAGTCACCTCTTACAACATGCATAGCAGGGTCAGACTGTTGCTATTCGCTGCTCCCCTTTTGGATCCTGTCGACTTAATTCATGTTTTGTGTCACCAATGAGTCAAACTCAGAATATTCAGATTGAGAAACCAGCATCATCAGCAGATTGAAACTATATGTGTAGAAAAGTATGACATTCTTGAAGTACTGTGTGATATTCAAAAACTGGAGACCACAAGCTAGAACACCTCATTCTTATCAACAATGCAATGTTAGCTAATGTCACTAACCTCACTGTCCACATCGCTGACTTGAAGTTTGATTTCTGCAACAAAATTGTAAAACTGATATTTTTTATTTCAAGCTAGAAAATATCATAATATTATAATATTATAATAGAATGATTTCAAGCTTGAAAATATCATACTGATATTATAATAATATAATTTCAAGTTTAAGACTGAGCCATGCTGATCCTAAATATAGAATGATTTTATGTATAAATATTAACTATACTTATAATAGTTATCAGTGTTTAATATCTAGTCATTCTCAAGTGTCACTCTGTCCATTAGCAGCATAGAGAACAGAATGTGTTGTTCTGGTTTACAGCTTGGCTGTGATAGCTGTATCTTTGTGCCTGATACATCTGACCTCAGCATGGTGTTTTTGGGTCACTGTGACCTTCATGTCATGTGATATTCAATTTTGTACCAAACCTGTTTAGTTTCTTCTTATGACATGCATGACAGATCAAAGCATTATTATTGTTTGATCCCCTTTCAGGCCCAATCAAGGCATAATTTTTCATAGTTGATTCTCCAATGTATAGAATGTTCTTCTCACTGCCATTCTATAACTGATTCCAGCCAGAGAGACTTATACAAGTCAGTAAACCGTATGTCTTCTGGCCGGAAAGACTTCTATAAGTCATACTCCAATGACATTCTTGTTGTTGTTTTTGGTATTTATATCAACATAAGAATGTTTCCAATCGAAAGTGTAATATGTCTACATTACTTCTTGCAATATTTTTATGTGTATTGATATCAATTTTGTTAAGTTATTGATAAGTTTTGATAATGGGGGTCTGTGACGTCATTTTTCCTTATATGTTTTATATATATTTTCCAATTTACTTATTTTCGTAAAATAATAACTATTTTATTTGCTTTGGTCTCATTTATTATGAAATCCAATCTGGCAAATGCTTCTAGCATCATGTTTGCAAATTTACGCCATTTTGCAAGAAAAATTAGCCATATTTTCATTTGAGTTTCGTGTAAAGTTAAGTCTACTGTTTTTGATAGATGTCGAAATTCTTTCTAAATAATACATTTTTGACGCACTATGCATATATATTATACATTATTGTGTTCGTAATTGGATTATCTATAGAAATGATACAGTTTGAGTGGAATTTATTTATTCAAAAATGCGGTAAGGTCAAATATCATATCTAAAATAATATTTATTTGTCATTTACATATTTTCTTTTCTGTCTAAAATAATTTTTATATATTAACATAATTTTTTTTTCAAAATGATCTTGTGATAATCACATTCTCTGTCCATTTCTGTTTCGAAATATATATATATTACATTATAATGTAAATATACGAGGCGTGTTCAAATGAAAACGGGACTTGTTACACCACGCGTGATAGAGCGCACTGATATTGATGACATTTTGCACTAGTAATGAGTATCCAATAATTTACATACGGTCACGTGTTCATCTTCCCAGCATGCATATGTGCTGCAGAAGACTGTTAACAATATGGCGGATGTGATTCCGAACCCGTCCAAAGTGAATCAGCGTGCTGTGATCCAGTTTCTTTCATTTGAAGGATGTCAAGCAGTAGACATTCATCGGAGAATGAAGGCAGCATATGGTGACAAATGTTTGTCGAGGACCAGAGTGATGGAGTGGGTGCGTATGTTTAAAGACGGACGTGAGTTAACGGCAGATCTTGCACGGCCAGGTCAGGCGCATATTGTTGCAACCGAAGAAGCCATAGCCGTGCTTGATAAAGCAGTACTGACTGACCATCAAGGCTAAGCGACCAGGCAGAATTTCTCAAGGTGTGATTCTTCTCCACGACAACGCTCGTCCGCACGTCGCGAAAATTGTGCAGGAAACATTGGCAAAGAAGAATTGGGAAGTTCTTCATCACCCAGCCTATAGTCCCGATTTATCCCCGTGTGATTTCCATTTGTTCGGACCGTTGAAGAAAGCACTAAAGGGACAGCGATTCAACAGCGACGCAGACGTGAAGACAGCGGTGACCACATGGTTCAGAGAACAGCCACGCAACTTTTTCTCGGACGGCATTCGACGTCTACCTAAACAGTGGGATGCTTGCCTAAATGCATACGGAGATTTTTTCTGATGAACCCAGGTGCATTCTTATTCACAAGTGGTTGCTTTGTTCAATTCCGTTGAAAATATTAAATTGCGTATGATACTTTTAAAATAAATCCACAAGTCCCGTTTTCATTTGAACACGCCTCGTATTTAGAAGTACTATTTCTTGTTTCCGTGATGCATGTGCACACACAAAAATCGAACAAAATTTAATTACGTTTAAACGCTAAAAATATTCTGGCCGGAATCAGATAAACCTCTCAATTCTATGCTAGCTGTCCTGTGCTACCTCAGCATTCTGTTATTCTTTGTGACAATTGTTCTCAAAATCCCGCTGGATTTCGTGGACAATAGACCTACTAGATTTCTGAAAGATTTAGACCAGGGAATGAATATTCATTGTATCACTGCTTTCGTTGTACCAATGGCCCAACACATCTGACTTCAGCAGTGACATCTAATATATTCAGTGTTTTACTAATATCAGTGAATGGTGGATGTCCCTTTTCATTGCGCTATTAGGCCAGCCATGTGTCACACAGCATTACCCACACAGCAAACTGGCAAATCATAATGTAAGCAGCAAATGAGATTTCTTCTTCTTCTTCAGTGTTCCTTCTCAAACTCCTGCTGGATCTTTCTTGTAGCAGGACGTAGTCCAAAGAATGGAAATGCGTTGTGTCGCCATTTTATTTGAACCAATGGCTCGACACATCCATCTTCGGCTGGAAATGAGATTTGAACCAGGCCCGTTCTGATGGCACACACTTGCTTCACAATTTGAGTTAACACTTTTTTACAACTTCAACCACACAGCATTCCTAAAAAATACCCGGTATGTGATTTTCATCAAGACTTTCAACGTGGACACTACATATATATTTTCAAGCTGATATGAATATGAAATGGTTGATCGGCACACAAAGAACAACAACACACGCACTGCACAGGTATGTAAATTCATTGAAAACAACAAACATTTAACATTAGTACATGCCAGAAAGCCTAAATACTAAAAGGACCCATTAAGCTTATTTGTAAACATAAATAACAAATAAACATAACCAAGATTGCTTCAGATTTGACATGGGTAAATAAATAATATAATATACAAGCAACTAGGAATTATTATTAAAGAAAAATCATAATGAAGCAAACAGGATTTAAATCATGTCCTCTCAGATAGCACCTATTCGCCTCGCAACTTGAATCAACACATTTTCTATCTTGGACCCACACATCCACACAAAAAAAAGATGCAAGGTTAATCAAGACTTTCAATGTGTATATTCTCAAGCTACTGTGAATATGTACTGGTCATTAACACAGACAACAACACACACACACTGCACGGGTATGTAAATTCTTCCAGAACCACAAATATTTAACATTAGCGAACTGGCACTGTTCACAAATCTTAATGCTATCCATGTTCACCAATGCCGTATCTTTTTCTACCATTATCAGGGTCGCTATTGATCTTACAAGATACCCACAGTTTTATAATACCTTTATATTTGCCTATTTCCCTTTTTGTGATGTTTACCAAATTCTTCCGTATATCCATATTTTAAACACATTTCACCAGTGTTTCCAGGGAATGAAAGGGAAACAAAGCATAGCAATGATGTCACCTTCCATGCATGTCATAAAAGGCAATTAAGGAGGTTTGGAAATAGTGTTGACTGTCCCATCATATAGGTCAAAGTGACAAAAAGTCATGCTGAAGTCAGATTGTGCCAAGCCAAAAGGCACAAATATCACAGCAAAGACAAAGAACAGGAGACCCATTCAGTTCCCTGGACTACATTCGGTTCATTGGACTACATTCGACCAACCAGCAGGAGTTTGAAAACAAACACAGAAGACAACAGACATTAAGTCTGCCCTCCCAGATATGATGTGTGTTCATTCAAGTTTCTAAACCACACATCAATATAGTATATATGATGTACACATGTTACCAGGCCCAGAATGGGAGCAAGGGATAGTAATGCTGCAATCTTTCATACATTAACGGTTGTGAGATGGATTAACTACCAAGTCCCAGAGATGGTCAAAGTGACCCAGTATCTTACTGAAGTTGGATGTGTTGGGAAAAAATATGCAAATATCACAGCTGACTTTAAACAACACAATGCATTCTATTTTTTCCATTTTCTTGAAGACATCCTGCTAAGGAAGTACACAGAATAAGAATATCTATAGCAGGTGACAACTCTCAATTTGACTTTTTCATTTGACTTTTTCATTTGACTGCACACTCGTAACTTTCTCATACAATTGAACCTGTTCTTAGTAATTTCTATTCTCATCATAGACTTGAATATTTCAATCTCCTGCTGCTGTGCACATCTGTGGCTATGATGATTGAGATGCAAGATGGCGACAAAAGGTCACGCATTCATAACCCTGGTTAGCTTTGAACATGATAACCAGTGGGTAGATACAGGTACCAGTTGTCCTGTACGGCTGGCAGACTATACTATCGATATAGTTACAGACGTCCAACGTTCAGTGGAAGTGGTAAAAACACAGGATGGATTAGTTTCCAAAACTGAAGTCGGATGTGTTGGATCATTCGTGTAAATAAAACATTAACACAATACATTTCTCTGGGCTACATCCTGCTGGAAATCTTGTAAGACCCACTGGTTATAAGAGAGATCTGGTGGAAGAATGAATGAAAAAATTCATCACCTGCTAACATCTATGATTGAAATCTGTTCAGACAGCCATCATAAGACCATACTGTGATCAAGACAAGAACACAAATTACAAAAACAGAGAAGAAATATGTGCTAACCTTGTCCATCATTATCATCATCATCATCTTTTTTTCCTTTCTCTCTCTCCTTCCTCTGCTCTGACTGCCTTTTGACATCTCGGACTGTCAAACTCTTAGGTTTCTCTTTCGGAACCAAACCTGTAGGTTATGGGAGATGATGGCAAGTTAAATTTAGCAATGTCAACTATACAGTCACCTCACCTTATATCCCACTTATAAACTCAACTTAAAGATCACAACACTCAACACACAATAGCTATTCTTTGTAAGATATTGTTTCATAAGCTAATGTTATAGCAATACTTGGCAGACCTATAGTTCACAACTTCCTCCATTCCAGGCAGACATATAGTTGCATAATCTCCCTTCTCCCCACCCCCCACCCCCCCCCAAGCAGAAGAGGATCATCGCTGATGGTTCCTAACCTATTCCGATCAATCTTCTTCTTCTTCAGCTTTCTTTCTCAAACTCCCACTGGATCTCTCTTGTAGCAGGACAATGTCCTACTAGATTTCCAGCAGGATGTAGTCCAGAAAAATGGAAATGCGTTGTGTCACCGTTTTATTTGCACCAATATCCTGACATATCCATCTTCTGCAGAATTCCAATCAATCAAATCACTATAATAGCTTGAAGAATTATTAGTCAGTCAATCACTCACTAAATATATATAAAATAATTTTAATGTGGACTTGCTGTACTTAATTCATTCTTTCCACCCGTGTGTTGCCGGGGCCCAAAGAGCAAAGAATAGCAACACTGTTTACCTTCCACGCATGTCGTAAAAGGTGACTAAGGAGGTTATGGGATGGAGTTGGCTGTCCCATCCCATATAGGGTCAGTGACCCAAAGCCATGCTGAAGTCGGATGTTGTCAGGTCAAAAGGCGCAGATATCGCAGCAGTGCTGTAAACTATGACACAACGCATTCCGTTCTTTGGACTACATCCTGCTAATCTGCAAGAGTTTGAGAACGAATGCAGAAGAAGAAGAATTCTTTCCATCTTCCTTGGCTTATGAGGATAAGTGAGAATCAACCAATTACTTCACGCCACAAAGCCTAGTACCGCTTCAACATTGGTGGATTTAACCTACTTTAAGTTTGGGAGTCCTACCCATAGATAGATTGCCATACTTGGCTAATGTGTTCTATCTACACTTGACCTCCACCACTGGCTTGTCTGCCATTCAATTATGCCAAGTTTGCAGCTTTCATTACTGTTACTCTTGTAGATGTGGATGACATCTGTATGACAACTATTTAGTAGGCCCTGTTGCTTACATATGTCAACGGGATCATCACGTAATGAGATTTGTTAGCCAACACAGAATTTATTTTTCAGTTATTACATACACAGGGATATTTTGAGGAGACCTATGCAATTCTTCATTTGTTCTCAAACTCCTGCATATTAGCAAGATGTAGTTTGGAGAATGGAATGCACCTTGTCATGGTTTACAGCTGCGATATCTGCACCTTTCAATCTAATACATCCAACTTCAGCATGGCTTATGGGTCACTTGAACCTCTATGGGATAGGATAGCCAACACTCCTAAGCCTCCTTAGTTGCCAATTATGGCATGAAGGGCAAGAAGAGTGTCACTATTCTTTGCTCTTCTATTGGGTCCCAGAAACATACTGGTATTGTGCACTTATAAACTGAAAGCTTCATGTGACAATGCTAAGTAGATTCAACTACCTGTGTGATCATTCATAAATATGGAATGAACAAGGCCACCTTGGTTAAATTTGTTCCAGCCTGACCTTATATATGAGAGCATGTATGTGCGCATGTGTTTTCATCTTTTGTAGTGATAGCACAACGCCCAGTCACACTCGTGCAGTTATCTTTTTCTGCATTAGTTCTTACACTCCTGCAGATTAGTAGGATGTAATCCAGAAAACTGAATGTAAGGGTGTCATGGTATACAGTTTTGCTGCGATATCTGCACCTTGTGGCCTGATACATATGACTTCAACATGGCTTCTATGTCATTTTGATCTTATATAGGATGCAACAGCTACACCCCATAATCTCTTTAGTCGCCTTTTATGACATGCATGAAAGGTAAATAGTGATGCTATTCTTTATCCATCAATACATAAACGTGTAGATATCAGATCTTCATTGTTAGTTTTTTCAGTTGTCAATACACATGTTTAGTATAGTTCTATAAGTGTTCAACAACTGTCATGTCATTCAATATTCTTCAAGCATCATATTGAGCAAATCATTGCACTCATCACACACACACATACATCAAAGAACATAAATAAATAAATGGCAATAAGCAATGAAAACTAAACAATAGAAACATAACCCACCAACAAGATGCAAACAATAGAAACACACAAGCTATGATACTCCAACACAATCTATAATACATGGCAGAGATCTTGACATAGACAATTTGTTGAATTTTTGGCTTGAAGGGTTTGATCAACTAGAGCTGAAATTTGTTGTGTTCAAACAATATCAAAGATGGCTGTGAGTTTATGTTCGACAAATGAGTGCTGTGTGATTGTTGTGTTCAACAATGAGTGCTACGTGATTGATGTATTACCAATGAGTGTTGTGATTGTTGTGTTACCAATGAGTAATGTGATTGTTGTGTTACCAATGAGTGTTGTGATTGTTGTTTTACCAATGAGAACTGTGTGATTGTTGTGTTACCAATGAGTGTTGTGATTGTTGTTTTACCAATGAGAACTGTGTGATTGTTGTGTTACCAATGAGTGTTGTGATTGTTGTGTTACCAATGAGTAATGTGATTGTTGTGTTACCAATGAGTGTTGTGATTGTTGTTTTACCAATGAGAACTGTGTGATTGATGTGTTACCAGTGAGTGATGTGATTGTCATATTCAACAAATTAGTGATGTGATTGTCCTATTCAAAAAATGAGTGATGTGATTGTCCTATTCAACAAATGAGTGATGTGATTGTCGTGTTCAACAAATGAGTGATGTGATTGTCCTGTTCAACAAATGAGTGATGTGATCATCCTATTCAACAAATGAGTGATGTGATTGTCATATTCAACAAATGAGTGATGTGATTGTCGTGTTCAACAAATGAGTGATGTGACTGTCGTGTTCAACAAATGAGTGATGTGATTGTCATATTCAACAAATGAGTGATGTGATTGTCGTGTTCAACAAATGAGTGATGTGATTGGAGTGTTCAACAAATGAGTGATGTGATTGTCGTGTTCAACAAATGAGTGATGTGATTGTCGTGTTCAACAAATGAGTGATGTGATTGTCCTGTTCAACAAATGAGTGATGTGATCATCCTATTCAACAAATGAGTGATGTGATTGTCATATTCAACAAATGAGTGATGTGATTGTCGTGTTCAACAAATGAGTGATGTGACTGTCGTGTTCAACAAATGAGTGATGTGATTGTCATATTCAACAAATGAGTGATGTGATTGTCGTGTTCAACAAATGAGTGATGTGATTGGAGTGTTCAACAAATGAGTGATGTGATTGTCGTGTTCAACAAATGAGTGATGTGATTGTCGTGTTCAACAAATGAGTGATGTGATTGTCATATTCAACAAATGAGTGATGTGATTGTCGTGTTCAAAACAAATGAGTGATGTGATTGTCCTATTCAACAAATGAGTGATGTGATTGTCCTATTCAACAAATGAGTGATGTGATTTCCTATTCAACAAGTGAGTGATGTGATTGTCTTATTCAACAAATGAGTGATGTGATTGTTGTGTTCAACACATGAGTGATGTGATTGGAGTGTTCAACAAATGAGTGATGTGATTGTCATGTTCAACAAATGAGTGATGTGATTGTCGTGTTCAACAAATGAGTGATGTGATTGTCCTATTCAACAAATGAGTGATATGATTGTCTTATTCAACAAATGAGTGATGTGATTGTCGTGTTCAACAAATGAGTGATGTGATTGTCGTGTTCAACAAATGAATGATGTGATTGTCCTGTTCAACAAATGAGTGATGTGATTGTCCTATTCAACAAATGAGTGATGTGATTGTCGTGTTCAACAAATGAGTGATGTGATTGTCATATTCAACAAATGAGTGATGTGATTGTCGTGTTCAACAAATGAGTGATGTGATTGTCGTGTTCAACAAATGAGTGATGTGATTGTCCTGTTCAACAAATGAATGATATGATTGTCATATTCAAGAAATGAGTGATATGATTGTCGTGTTCAACAAATGAGTGATGTGATTGTCGTGTTCAACAAATGAGTGATGTGATTGTCATATTCAACAAATGAGTGATGTGATTGTCCTGTTCAACAAATGAGTGATGTGATTGTCCTGTTCAACAAATGAGTGATGTGATTGTCATATTCAACAAATGAGTGATGTCATTGTCCTGTTCAACAAATGAGTGATATGATTGTCATATTCAAGAAATGAGTGATATGATTGTATTGTTCTATGAATTATAACTGTGAGTAATTATCAGATAACGTCTGTTACTTAATGTGACATGACAAAGAATGTTGTAAGAAACAAAGTCTATCTGTTGGATAACTCAGTTAATTGACTAATAATTGTGTTTTCTTCTGTAAATAAGAAACTTCATGTCTAGTCAGAACTGGTGGACAACTCTGACAAGATTACTGATTATGTTGGTGGAGTAACATTTCTTGTGCTAAACCAAACAAGCAAACAAACCAAAGAAGCGTTTAGTGTTCTCATCTGCATTCTCCACATCCCAGTCTTCGGAAGTGTTTGCATTCTGAAAGTTGTTAAAAGTTGGCCAACATTATGCTGTACAGAAAGCAACTGAGAGATGTCTACAAGAAATCATAACTCGTCACACACATTTACAGAAATGAAAATCTTATCACTGTTCTTAGCTGTTGGATATTCTTTGATCTTATTTGTATGTCTATGTACAAACTATGCCAGTTTTTATAAACAAATCTGTAATTTCTTGCCCAACCTGAAATCTTATCACTGCTCTAGCTGTAGATTTTCCTCTGATCTTATTTGGCATGTACAATCTATGCCAGGTTGTCTAAAAAAATCTCAAATTTCTGGCAACTAGAAATTTTACCACTGTTCTAATTGTTGCATTGTTGGATATTCTCTGATTTTATTTGTATTGTCTAAACAAATCTCAACTTTATAGCCCAACTGGCACACAAAGCCGTCATCGTCACTTCCCCAACTAGAAAATGTCTATTTTACCTAGCTATCTATTTAAAAAATGTAAGATCTACCTAAGATCTAAAATCTAAGATCTATATATGTAATACATTTACAGAACATTATCATCATTGCCACTAGGTAAGCCTTTCAGTTCTGTGCAAGCTGCCCAACCTCTTTGAATATCATGTTCAGAAGCTCTGTGATATCTTGTGTCCATTGCCTGCCTCTTTTCATCTTTCCTGGGAAACTTTTCCCTACATGATTAATATTTCTAAACCATTGTGTCTATTTTATATGATCAAAATGTTAGCTTGCATTTTTTTATAGTTTTGAGTTATTTTTCTGCCCATGATATTCTTAGGACCTTTCTCTAACACTGCATTGCCAATTTTTGTTTCCATGTGCATGCCATTGTCTTCATCTCACAACCAAATGTTGCCACTAGAAAAATATAATTTATATTTTATCTACCATCTTTCATATTTGTATTTGTTCCCTCTCCTGCAGCTTCTCATCACTCTCCAGAATACTCTTCTTCAATATACTCTAGTCCTACTTGTAAACTGCCCAGCTTAATGTCATTGAAAGACATGTACAACAAACTATACAAGATTATGTGTGCTACATTTCAACACTCTCTTACTCTGCAACTAATTCCCTATTCTAAATTAAGTATGACTGATTAGTTGTATTAGTGTTTCCCTTCATTATTTATTTTATTTCTCTCTCTTTCTCTCTCTCTCTCTCTTTCTTTCTTTCTTTCTCTCTCAATACATATAAACACATACATAAAACCTGATAGAATACTGGTGACACTATCTCTGAGTCACAGTATCAGGCATATATAATTATTTAATGTTTGGTCACCATAAATACATCCAATCGTACCACTAGTACAATGTGGACAATCAGCGCTCAAACCACTGGTTAATTTCAACTGAGTTGCATTTGTGAGGCATTCCCACTATTAACTCTACGACAGAGCTGACATGTATTTTGTACAGCAAACTTGTACCATGTCTAGATCTGTAACAATATTGTCATCCATGGTATTATCACTGGTATGCATATTGTGGAGGAACTATTGAGACAATTAAATAGTTATAGCTCATGTGAACTCGGCTGCTACATCCGGCGTAGATCAAGTCATTGCAGTAACTTTGGCAAAATTAATGAAACATATAACTAGCAGTGTCTAGAAATGTCAGCATTAGTTATAAAGCAATATTCTATACAAGATTTACTTAAGTTATTTATTATTAGGGTATGAAATATAGATATTGATGAAGTGCACTAATGACTAGTCAATATGTAGATTTAAATCTAAGATCTACAATCTGTCAGATCCAGGATCAAGTCAGTCGGTATCAAAATACAGAATCAAGTCTGTCAATATCAGAATACAAGATCAAGTCTGTCAGATTCAGCATCCAAATCTGTTAAATCTGGATAAAAGATCAAGTTTGTCAGATCTAGGATACAGGATTGTATCAGATCCAGGATCTCAAATTCCTCAGTACAAGATCAAGTCTGTCAGATCCAGGATATGGGGGGGATCAAGTCTGTCAGATCCAGGATATGGGGGGAATCAAGTCTGTCAGATCCAGGATCTCAAATTCCTCAGTACAAGATCAAGTCTGTCAGATCCAGGGATATGGGGGGAATCAAGTCTGTCAGATCCAGGATATGGGGGGAATCAAGTCTGTCAGATCCAGGATCTCAAATTCCTCAGTACAAGATCAAGTCTGTCAGATCCAGGGATATGGGGGGAATCAAGTCTGTCAGATCCAGGATATGGGGGGAATCAAGTCTGTCAGATCCAAAATATAAAATTAAGTCTGTCATATCCAGGATACAGTATCAAGTCTTTTATACCCAGGATACACGATCAAGTCTGTCAGAAGAAATATTTTGTGCCAAATCAAATATCAGGTCTGACAATATCAACTGTCTATTCTGTGTAAACTCAACGATCTAGTCTGTGTGACAGATAAATGATCTAACCTGCAGGCACCCCATCTCCTTTACAATACAGATAAGCATACAACACACTTTGCTCAACTGAGAAGCTACAAACAAAAACACAATCTCCCCCCCCCCCCCATGAGAACAGAAGCAGCAACAAAATAGATAATTTTCCAAACCACCACGCACAGAAATAAAGCAGAATAAAATCAGACCTATACTGACCTGCCTCTGATGACCAAGGACCTGTCCAGAGTTGTACCCTTCAGGTGAGATTCTATCCCTGGCACTAGCCAGGTCAATCTGCTCACCAGTATCTATGTCTGTCTGCAAGTACGTGCCACCTTTCTTCTTGCCTTCATTTGTCTCTGTGAAGAGCAGAACAGGACATGACATAAACCTAATTATCAGAACTACAACATATAACTAGTTTCAGCAGGTACACAACACTGGATTGATCATTGATAACAGAAGCGACTTCACAACACTCCAGGAAGACCTATAGGTTCTGAATCTATTTCAGCAAATGCTAACGGTATTAGTACACCACTCAATATTCTTACCATGCAACATCGACCATTGAGGTTTCTCATGACTAGGCTCTAAATATTCTCAACACAAAACATAAAGAAATGAGATCTATTACCCGCCGAAGACGGATGTGTCGGGCCATTGGCGCAAATAAAACAGCGACAACGCATTTCCATTTTCTGGACTACTTCCTGGAAATCTAGCAGGACCATGATCCAGCTAGATCCAGTTGGAGTTTGAGAATGAACGCAGAAGAAGAAGAAGATCTATTAACACTAAGAAAAGTGGTTTTTCAACACAAAACACTGAGGTTTCTCACCACACAACACTAAACATTGTGATCTCTCAACACAAAACACTGAGGTTTCTCACCACACAACACTAAACATTGTGATCTCTCAACACAAAACACTCAGGTTTCTCACCACACAACACTAAACGTGATCTCTCAACACACAACACTGTTGTCTCCTCTCAAAACACAACATCAATTAAAATTGTCAACATGTATTTACCAAAAGAAGATGCCAGCTGTGAACTTGATGAAGATCTCCTGATGGTACTCATAGCCTGGGACAATCTGGCTCCTTCTTTACTTAATCCTTGCATTAATCCTTCCACTTTAGCCAATTCCTTCTCCATCTTTATCTTGGTCTGCACATTCTGTGAGGTCTGAAATATTTCCAGTTATGTTTGTCAGATGCTATCTATGGAAAAACTTTGATGACTGACTTCATTAAAGTGTCTCTAAAAGATTTCAACATTGATTTAACCTCCTGGGAATCTGTTGGTCAGAATAACTGAATGTGGCACAACACCAGCAAAGATGATCATATCTTTGAGAAGCATCAAATTGCAGATGAACAAAGAAATACAAGCTGACTGAAAAAACAGAAAAGCAAACAAACATATGTCCATATACTATACAGGTCCCAAATGTGGCATGGAACTATATGCCAGAATTGGGCTTTTAACAGATCAGAGAGATGCAATAATACAAGTCTGAGACTTGTTCTAGAGATATGCAATAATACAAATATGAGACTTGTTCTAGAGATGTGCAATAATACAAATCTGAGGTTTGTTCTAGAGATATACAATAATACAAATCTGAGGTTTGTTCTAGAGATATGCAATAATACAAATCAGACTTGTTCTAGAGATATACAATAATACAAATCTGAGACTTGTTCTAGAGATATGCAATAATACAAATCTGAGGTTTGTTCTAGAGATATACAATAATACAAATCTGAGGTTTGTTCTAGAGATATGCAATAATACAAATCAGACTTGTTCTAGAGATATGCAATAATACAAATCAGACTTGTTCTAGAGATATGCAATAATACAAATCAGACTTGTTCTAGAGATATGCAATAATACAAATCTGACTTGTTCTAGAGATATGCAATAATACAAATCAGACTTGTTCTAGAGATATGCAATAATACAAATCAGACTTGTTCTAGAGATATGCAATAATACAAATCAGACTTGTTCTAGAGATATGCAATAATACAAATCTGAGGTTTGTTCTAGAGATATGCAATAATACAAATCAGACTTGTTCTAGAGATATGCAATAATACAAATATGAGGCTTGTTCTAGAGATATGCAATAATACAAATCAGACTTGTTCTAGAGATATGCAATAATACAAATCTGAGGTTTGTTCTAGAGATATGCAACAATACAAATCAGACTTGTTCTAGAGATATGCAATAATACAAATCAGACTTGTTCTAGAGATATGCAATAATATAAATCTGACTTGTTCTAGAGATATGCAATAATACAAATCAGACTTGTTCTAGAGATATGCAATAATACAAATCTGAGGTTTGTTCTAGAGATATGCAATAATACAAATCAGACTTGTTCTAGAGATATGCAATAATACAAATCAGACTTGTTCTAGAGATATGCAATAATACAAATCTGAGGCTTGTTTTAGCCATTGCCTGTAATGGATGTCTATTATTATTTATGAACTCTGGGAAAATACAAAAGTGTTCAATCTCTCCAGTACATGTCACACAATATCATGCTAATGGTTCTTATGAATCACCTACACTTCATTACCAACTCAACAATATAGATAACTTAGAGGCATCACAGCCAGATCATTGCTGTAAAGATGGGGCTTAGTTCAGCCAACAAAGGCTGAAAACTAAGACTGGCCAGGCCCTCCTAAAATAGAGCAAGACCACAGTCTGCCCTAGCAAGTACAGATGCTGAAGATGGAGGCAACCATTCAAGAGGATCACCACAGCAATCAACATGCCATGCATCAACACATGCAATGAAAATATGTTTATATCCAACTGATAAACTTCAAATATAAACATGTTCCAGGCAAACAAAAGAAGACAAGGCATCAAAAACAATAAGGTGAGAAATAAGTATTATTTAGTGAAAATATATCATAGTATGATTTAATAAAATGATGACTAAACTATTGCTTGGTTAAGTGAGTTGACAATAGCTAGTTTCAATCATGACACATGATGATAGTGATGATATAGTGATGAGAATAGTGATATGTGCCTTGATTAGTTTTCATAAAAGGAAATATATGTTGCAAAAATTATCTGGCTAAAATTTGAAAAACAAGAAGAGTCACCTACCAATGAAGGCACACTCTTGCTGCGGGTTAACTCTCCGTGCACTTTGTTACGGAGAAGAGCTACATCATACTCAAGTTTGCTGTTTTCAGCTGTCGTCTCCTCCAACTCCTAGAACAGTGAAGACAAAAGTTAACATGGCAAGCTGTAGTCACTGAGCACCATCAGTTCCATGTACAGTTATAATAGTACCATACTCTTTGATATGTTTTAAATATAAGTTAGAGAGTATGGGAATATTGTATGAGTGAGAGAGTGTTAAACTTTCAAATAAACACACACTTGCAGGTGTAATCCATTCATTGTTGCAGAATTGCGACCGTCGCTAAGCAATTTTGCAACTATGATAAATAAATTTAATTTGGTGTTTTCTTGCAAGAAAAAAGTTACAGCTCTTTAGCATTCAATCTAGGGTCATTGTTGTTCAAGGTCATGTTCAAAACTACCAGCAAATTGAAGCATTCTCAAAGTTTTCATTATCATGTTACTATCAGTGCAAACCTTGTTGGAATGGAAGCCTAATGGATTGTGTTTGTAATCAATGAGGAATTGTTGGGAATTGGTTTATTATCAAATAAGATATTGTGAGCACGTTAGTTTAGTTATAAAATGACATTGTCAACATTAGGCCTAGGCATTCTGCATTGAATATCAGGGCCTAAATTGTCACATTACGAAGAAATTTTCATAGATCTTATTAGATCTAATCAATATTGGATCAAGAATGTTAGTGAAATATAAGTGTTTTATTTAATTTTAACACATGATATTAACATGCTTTATTCAATTTTAACAGACTTCTTCTTTCGTTCACTTAGAATTTTAACAGACAATATTTATGAACACGTTAGTTTGGTTAACCCTAACCCTCTGGATATATAATAATAATAATAATAATAATAATAAGACCCATCACCATCAAGGTCATAGAGATGCCACACTGGAGACATCAGCAAAAAAACACCTCCTAACACCTCTGTCATCAGCCATTTGAAGGAATGTAAAAAAACATTCTGCCGAGGACATTCCTTGATATTATTAATCCAGGTGTTCTTTGTTCAATTTTTCTCCAGCCACCCTCAACGAATGAGGCTGATAGATGTATTACCTATAGAGGAGATTTTATAAACTACATACATTTTCTACATCCTCTGATGCATTGGTTATTATTATATATTTTCTAAGAGTAGACAATATTTATATGTCGCCATTGATATTTGAAAGTTGCATGTCCAAAATGTCTGCGATCTAACAGGTTCAGAGACCTTCCAACCTTGTTTATGAATGAGTAAATGGACTACAACAACACATGAGATGTTTTCAAGTAAGAGTTTAGCATCTTTGAGGTATATATTTCATTAGAATTGTATATGTATAAAAGTTTATACATGATATCTGAACACCAGAGTAGTGTGTTTATGTATATGAGTATCTTGTGTGATATAGAGGCAAGAAAGAAGAGCAAAGAAATAATAACACAGCTCTATGCATGTCGTCAGAGATAACTAAGGAGGTTGGGTGCAGGTTTAGTTACAACTGTGATCTCCCATGTGATGAAGTCTACTGAAGACCCATGCCTGAACTATTAGGATGACATCAACCCATTTATCTATAACATGACTTGAGATTGCAAGAAAGTCACATCTGGAGTAGAGAATATCAAGCTTATCCTACAGCCATATTTCAATTGGTCATCCAACGCTTTGGAAATTTCCTCACAGAAAAAAACTAGCATGGCATGGTGCTGAAGTAAAATGTCACCGCCTGGTATAGAGACCAAAAGTGACAAACTAATATTTTTCTTCTGTGTTAGTTCTCAAACTCCGGCAGATTAGTAGCTTGTAGTCCAGAGAACAGAATGCATTATATCATGACTTACAGCTTGGCTGCGATATCTGCATTTTTCGGTCTAACATATCAGACATTTCAGCATGGCTTCTGCATCACTTTAACTATATATGGGATTGGACAGCCAACTCTACCCTAAAGCTTCCTTAGTCACCTCTAATGACATGTATGACAGATAACAATCACTATTCTCTGCTCCCCTTTCGAGCCTGACAACTAACACATGTCTATCTTAACTGCAACTATTAAGAAGACAAGCCCTTCAGTCATTCTATACTTAAATATAACAAACCTTGGATGCTTCTGCTAGTTGTTGTGTCACTCTAGAGATTTCCTTCTCCAGCATTCGTTGTTGCTGTGTCAGACGTCCCATCTCCCGAGGATCATTTCTGCTGACATCTTGTTGTTTGAGGACACCAGTCAGAGCTTTTTCCATCAGTTCCTAGACAACAATAAAATATATACCAGACTTTATAATAATCATAATAAAAGATATCAGATGACAACTTCAAAAATGTCATTCTTTCTTCAACTTGTTGATTCTCAAACTTCTGATTAGCAGAATGTAGTCCAGAGAAAGTAAATGTATCATGATGTACATCTTGGTGGATATATTTTATTTCAGCATGACTTCTGGGTCACTTTGAACTATGAGATAGGACGTCCAACTCTCCACCACTAAACCTTCTTAGTCATCTCTAAATACATGCATGGCAGATTCCAGTGATACTATTCTTTGCTCTCCTTTTAGGCCCTGGCAACATACGGGTGGAATATACATAAGTGTTTGCATCTCAAGTGAAGTGATTAGCGAGATAGTTGAATAGTCTCAACTCATGTGAGCTTGGTTGTGGTTCAAGTGCTGGGTTAGTTGAGCCATGTCACATAATTCTGGAAAAGTTAATGAAATATATAAGTGGTGCCTAAACAAATTTGGAGCACAGAATAGTGACACTGTTACATGCACATTGTAAAAGACAACTAAGAAGGTGTTGGGGGTAAAGTTGGCTGTCCCATCTCATAGAGGGTCAAGTAACCCAGAAGTTATGCTGAAGTCAGATGTGTCAGGCCAAAATTTACAGATATCACAACCAATCTGTAAACCATGACAATTCATTCCATTCTCAGAGTGACATCTTACTAATATGCAGGAGTTTGAGAATGAATGCAGAAGAAGAAAAAGTTAAAAAGCTATATCCTATACAGAATATGCTTCAATTATTTATTTACCAAATGTAAGAAATGTACTCATTTTCATCTTTGACAACACTGGATCAGGTTAGTTGATACTTACCATCAATCTAACAGTCTTCTTCTTCTTCTTCTTCTTCTTACTGTCCATGCAGTGTGGCGTTGGTTATCATTGTCTTTCCACAATCTTCTATTTTGTGTGCTGTCAATCATTTCCGACACTGATGTTCTTCCAAGTCGCAATGCCAGGTTGTTGAGCATTTTCACTCTTGGTCTTCCCCTACACCTCTTGCTCTTCAACTTGGCTATCGTTATAATGTGTTCCATCTTTCCTCTACTCATGATGTACAGTTTTACATGAGAAAAAAATGTGAACTGTCTCTTTCAGATGCATGTAAGTAGCCCTCTTTTTGAATTAACTACTTTCATGATATCTTCATTACACTTTTTTATTAGTCCATGGTGTTCTTAACATTCTTCTACAAAACCACACCTGTGCTGCCTCAATATAATTTTTTACCTTTCCTCTGAGCATCCAAGATTCACTTCCATACATCAGAACTGGTTCTATATAACTTCTAAGAACTCTCTTTGTCACTTCAATTGCCTTTGCCTTGGCAATTCTACATTTGACTTCATTAATACATCTTCCATCTGATGTTATTAATGTACCTAAATATTTGAATATATTGACTTGCTTCAGACTGATCCCATCTACTTTGATGTTGCATTCTGGAGGACATTTATTCTTTGATATTACCATTACTACAATTTTTCTGCTATTCAGACTAAGCCCTTTCTGACAGTATTACAACAGAATTTGGCCATATTGAAGCCATGCAGTTTGATTGTTTGGTCAAAAGTGGTCAACATTGACACCACTAAGCAATTTGCAGACTTTCATGTGATTGCATGCCTTCTACATACACACATAGACTCCCTCTGAGTAGGAGGCTTCTCAAAGCATATCATGCTGCTGAAAATTGGTGTCTTCTGGGTATGAAAGACAGCTCTTGAGAAACCCCAATTGAACACAAGAAATGAGAGCTTCTCTCATAATTCATAATAAAAATTGGAAATCAAAACTAGCAACAACCTACATGTTATTTATATAACAATAACAACATGCTGCCAATACTTGATGGCATAGAATAAAATAATGTGGGACTGAGAGTAGCATGACGTTATGCATAACTTAGAGCCAATAGTCAAATATGTTTCATATGTTCATTCTCAAACTACCACTGAATATTTTTTACAGCAAGACAATGTTTCTATTAGATCTTCTGCAGGATGTAGGTCAAGGAATGCTGATGTGTTGTCTTACCATTTTAGTTGTACCAATCGTCTGACACATCTAACTTCAGCTGTATCAGTGTTTCAACTAGAATTCCTTCATTAAGAACAGGGCACATTTCATCAATGCACAAATAGAGTTTATAGAACTAAGCAAGTAACACAGCAATATGGACTTTTTAATCATCAATAGTGTAGAGAGTATCACTAGACTTGTCTGCCAAACACACAGGGAAAAAAATCAAGAAGCAGATTCTGAAAGGACTATTGGCAACAAGAGCAACACTGCACAAACCTTGCCAAGAAAACACTGGCTAGTCTAGCGCTAGTCAGACAAACAGTCAACAATGTTCCTCTTCTTCTATGTTAGCTCTTAATTCCTGCAGATTAGCAGGATGTAGTCCAAAGAATGGAATATATTGTGCATGGTTTACAGTTTAGCTGTGATATTTGCAGCATAATTCCTGATTAGGAACAAGCGTCAGCACTGGGGGATTCCCATATGTGCTCTGCTTGCTGTTCTGTCAGCCATCTAAAAGTGTATAGCTCAGTGTCCCAGTCAGTTGCTGAATACGCATTCTTCTGATCTTTCCGGAGAGGGAGCACTTTCTCCCATCACCTCTAGTCCCTCCCATTTCTACCATTCTCTGAATGTGTACATTGTCTCATTTGACCTCCTCCTCGTCTTCTTGTAGAGTATCCATGACTGCTCTAATCAATTAAATCTTGTCTCTTCTTCTTATCTTGGTACATACCTGACTTCTCAGCTATTTTATTGCCACGAAGTCTGAGTCATTTTATTGCCACGGGAGTCTTGCAACCAAACGGAATGAACATTAATCACCGTTTTGTTTGAGTTACCCACCTTTTCTTTATACCCTCTACTCCCGTATTGCACTGATTCTTGTAATTATTTGTCTTTGTACACTTTCGTGAATAATTATTATTTTTGTGTTTGCCGTTCTTCTATATAATTCCTTTATGTCTTCTTTCGTTTGTGTATGTCAATATGTGATTATTTTGTACTCTGCCATTTTGTTATTGTTAAATCATTTACATATTTAGATTTTGATTTCCTCGTTTTTATTGCAGTTGTCTCTTTGATGGGTGCCCACACATATATAGTTATTTGTATATGCATTTCGTTTTACATGGTTCTATGTATCCACACAATTACTTTGGGCCACACATTTGTATGTATACATATGCAGTTGTTATAGCATTATCTTTATGTGAACGAACGTTTATATTTCCATTAATATATGTATATGTTTCTATGTGTATGAATGTTCATGTTATTATTTATACGAGAAAGTGTTTATGTGCATGAATGTTCATATTTGTGTATACATATATATATGTATATTTATGTGAGCGCTTTTTTATGTTAATGCACGTATCTCCATTCTGTGTCAATGTGTATACCTATTCTGGTGTGAGCCCTTTCCTGTGTGTGGATACATTTACATGCCTGTGCATTTTGTGTGGGTATCCTTCACACATCTGTGTCCATCTTGTTATGTGTTTCTTTCTTGACTCTTGGTGTGTGTTTACATTTCTATGTATGTTTAGGTTTGGTTTTATATATATGTTTATGTCTATATTTGGTTTCACATTCATTCCATGCTTTTTCAAATGTTGATTCTTCTTCTATCCTTCCTTCCCCAAACCCACTCACCCCACCACCACACAACCTCATCATTACTCATCTATCATTGTCATATGCCATTCTTGTTGGCGTAGGTGACCATGGTTCTCTGTTCACAGTATTGTTATCAGGATCGTTGTTTCCAAGCCTTGCTAGGTTGTCACATGAATATTTTCTCACGTCCCCATCTGTCTCTGTTCCCTTCAGTCGTGCCTGTTGTGACTATGTTCTTAAAACCTGCCTGTCTGATAGAGTGACAAAAGGGGTATTTTTCTTATCTTTTTCTTTTATTATTCTTGCACTCATCATTAGTGTCTCTAATTTCCCACTTTCGGTTTGTTTATAATGAATGCACGCATTTTCACCTTGACTAGATGCGTTGCCATCCCTGCGCTATTATGGAGACGAGGGCTTGATGAAATATAGACATCTATTTATTTTTTTATTTTGTCGTTTTCTGTTGTTTGTCTCTTGAAAAAGGTTCAATTTGAGCCGATACGTTGAGAATTGTCCTGTTTAGTTTTATTGTATGTTTTTTGTTTTTTTTCTTAAAAATATATTTTTATTAATAGGCTAGGTAAGTGTTTTAGTAACCTTTTTACATCATTTTGCATTACTATTTGTTCATTAGGTTACTGCGGCACCATCCACTTTGTCGGACACCCTCTGGCCATTTGGTTATTTATATTTTATTGCCATTTTGGTAGGCCACGAAACTCCAACCACACCTGTTTTTTTCTTGTGTTACTGAGCTGTCTGTGTAAATTATTTTATCATGTGGTAGTATGAATTCTTGGACAATTTCCTCTGTTCTGTTGGCAGCCCAGACACAGCACTCTCTTCCCATCTGTATCACTACTGTTGTCAATAACTTTCTCTCTTTGCCAAATGTCCCCAATTTGCACCTTTCATCTTGACACATCCAACTTCAACATGAGTCACAGTGACCATATATAGGATGTGACAGCCAACTTCACCCCAAAACCCCTTAACCACCTCTTTTGACATGCATAGAAGGTAAACAGTGTTACTATTCTTTACTCCACTTTCAGGCCCCTGCAACCTATTGACAATAAACAATGTTGTGAGATTACCTAGATTTATCTGACATTTTCTATATCTGACCTTATCTTCTCTAAAACTTGACACTCGGACACTCTGTTCTTGAAGTCTGCGGTCAAGCTCATTAAGGCGATCAATTTTCTCCTGGAAATACAAATGTTCAGAAAATGGCATCTAAAAGGGTTTATTAAAAAATATGTTGGCATCTTGTTCTCTCTCTCATTGTTTTTTTCTCGTTGTTATTCAACTCTTATTGTCTCGTTTCCTGGACAATGTTCATAGAAAGTGAATAGTTATATATAAAATCATCAATAGCCTCTTCATTCCTGCAGGTCACATGTTTTTCCATAATGAACTTTTCTTTACGGATATTCTGAATGATTCACAATTCTGGGCAAGTGCAACTGTCGCAGCTAAAGGCATGTTTAAACAATGAGATGTCTCTTTTCTCTCGTCGTCTTGGGCGGCCCATACTCATTACCAGCAGCCATACCTTCCATTAAAATTTGTCCATGCTGGTTATGTCTTTTTATATGATCAAAAGCTGAGTTATCTTTTTACAGAGTTGTTTATGAGTAAACCCTCTTCAATGTTTACTTTTCTTATCACTTCTTAATTCATTTTTTTTCAAATCTATGATATTTTCAAAATTCTTTTGTAGCATTTTATATCAAAGGCAGCTATTCTCTTTGTCCTGATTTATTAAATATCCATGTTTCACAGCTGTAAATTGCAACTAGAAACATGCTTGCTCTAATCTGATATAACTTTTATTTACAATAGCCTTTAGTAAGTAATATTAATACAGAGACAAGAACATATTCTAAATTATGGTCTTCCCCCCCCCAAAAAAAAAATAAAGATTAAAATGAACTGCCAAATTTACAAGTATATGAAAAAAATATAATACCATTGCAAGAAGTGCTACACACTGAAACATACCTTTCATACACCAACTGATTTAGACTTACTACACACTGAAACATACCTTTCATACACCAACTGATTTAGACTTACTACACACTGAAACATACCTTTCATACACCAACTGATCGTGGTTTACTACAAAGACATACCTCTAGATATACCTCCTCAGATGACAGCTGTCTGATCTCCTCCTCTGTTTTCTGGATTAATCTTTCCTCTTGCTGCTTTCTAGAAAATTCCAGCATTTTCTTTGGAGGCTGATACTGATCTGGCCGAAGTAAGTGCTGGGTAGAGAAAGTTTTAGAATGGAAGTATGTAACAAATATATGTTGCAGGCTGCAAAGGGAGGTCTAGTTCAAACAGTAAACTACACATTTATTTTGTTGAAGGTTAGATTGCTACGGGTGTACAAGAAGAGATATGTATTTGCATCCCAGACTGCACACAATATAGAGCAACATTTTCCAGCTGAAGTAGTCCGTCAAAGTTAGTGGTCTGACAGTTCTCTGACTGGTCATGCGCTGTCCCGACAAGCTCTGCCAGTTCTTGTCTAGAGATGGATGGTCAACACTGCAATCTAGTGAATGAAAATACAAATGCAACCATCCCTTTTATCAAACATCTGAAAGGAGGATTTCTTACCAGAGACAAACATCTTATACATAGAATCTGAAGAGATGATTTCTTAAACAGATTATACTGCCAAGGAGACATATTCAGTGTTGAAGTTCACAGACAACAAGCATCAGAGACAAACAACTTATACCTAGAATCTTCTTCTACAGCATTCAATCTCAAACTTCCACTGAATCTCTCTTGTAGCAGAACAATAGTCCTACTAGATTTCCAGCAGGATGTAGTACAGAGAATGTAAATGTGTTGTGTCACCATTTTATTTGCACCAATGGCCCGATACAGCCATCTTCGGTGTGTCCTAGAATCTGAAGAGATTTCTTTCCCAGGTTACACTGACAGAGATGGTTGTGTAGTTAACACACAGACAATAAGCAGCAGTTACAAACTCACAGCCAGAATCTGATTAGAAGATTTCTAACCAAGAATTACCCCCTATACAACACAGTACCAGATGTGATTTAGCCACAAGAAATACCCCCTATACAACACAGTACCAGATGTGATTTAGCCACAAGAATTACCCCCTATACAACACAGTACCAGATGTGATTTAGCCACAAGAAATACCCCCTATACAACACAGTACCAGATGTGATTTAGCCACAAGAAATACCCCCTATACAACACAGTACCAGATGTGATTTAGCCACAAGAAATACCCCCTATACAACACAGTACCAGATGTGATTTAGCCACAAGAAATACCCCCTATACAACACAGTACCAGATGTGATTTAGCCACAAGAAATACCCCCTATACAACATACCAGATGTGATTTAGCCACAAGAAATACCCCCATACAACACAGTACTAGATGTGATTTAGGCACAAGAAAGCCTCAGATGAAAACTATCCATACATGATACCAACTTGGGAGAGACTTCTTATCCAGAATTATACTCTCAGGATAATGGATTCATTATATTAGGGAACATATATCACATCTGCAATTAACACACCAGAGTAAATATATCCTTTTAATAGGCACCTGTGGCTATGCTGATAGCTACACAAACAGTGGCAGAAAGGTCAAGCAAATATGATCTTGGTTAGCTTTGTGACCATCCGGTCGTGTGAGAACCAGTCCTCTTGTACAGATGGCCTCATATCATATTGTAAAGATATGGTTACAGATGACCATTATTCTGTGAAAGTGGTAAAAACACTGACCGTATTAGTTATCATAATCAACGCTCAATGTGGCGGCCCAGTGATACAAATAAAACGACGACACAATGCATTTCCCATTCCCTGGAAAAATTCTGCTGGAATCTAGTAGGCCCATTGTTCTGCTACATGAAATCTGGTGGGGGTATGAGAATCAACACACACACACAAATGTGTTTAAAATATACACATTCCTACTACACTTCCAGTGAAATGTGAAGTATAGATACTCATGTCTGGTTCTGTGGCGACGTGGTATAGAGCGTATCTGTGATGGTCAAGGTACTGAGCGAAACCCGTCTCAGGCAATTGTGCATCTGGACCATTCAGAAAGTAGTGGCAAACTACTGAACGTATTTATATTATCTAGAAAATCACAACAGCCAAAAAATGCTGTATTGGTGGCTACATCCTGTACAGGATACACTACCAATTGTTTGTTTTTTTAGATACTTGTTTAGATCAATCATTGTGCATATAGTCTTTGTTAAGTATATAATTCTGTGTACATGTGTAAAAGTTTAATCACGTGTGGATGGATGTGTGGACCTACCTTCCTGTACTGAGTTGCTAACATCAGGTTATCACCTCCATACAAACTACCCATGGTGACCATGTTGTCCAGAAGGTTGATGATTGGTTTGTAGACCTCCAGCTGTCAGAAACAAACAATGAGACATCTCAAACAACTCACTCCATGATTCAAATCTATATATATATATCAATATTAGCTTACATTAGCATATGTTTAGAATTGGTTGTAAGTTTCAACAACAATTAATAATACCAAATGGCAAAAAATGAAAATAACATGACAGCAAGAATTGAAAATAATGAAAACAAATAGCAACAAGATACCAACAATGCAAATGAAATAACGAATAACAATCAGAACAGATAATAAAAGCAAATTACAATAACTAATACAAAATAGAACATGCATTTAAAAAAATACAAATACAGTAGAAGCAATAAAAGGAAACTTTTTAACAATGGCAGAAACAATAGAAACACTAACACATAATACAGTGATAACTATCATGAAATTTCTTTACTAATGAAGTTTTGCTAATCACTGGTAACACACAAACTTGCAACTGGGTAAGGAAGTTTTGCTAATCTCTGGTAACACATATAGTAACATACAAACTTCGAACAAGTAATGAAGTTTTGCTAATCACTAGTAACACATATAGTAATATACAAAACTTCAAATAGTGTAATGAAGTTTTGCTAATCACTGGTAACACACAAACTTGCAACTGGGTAAAGAAGTTTTGCTAATCTCTGGTAACACATATAGTAACATACAAACTTCGAACAAGTAATGAAGTTTTGCTAATCACTAGTAACACATATGGTAACACACAAACTTGAAACTTGGTAATGAAATTTTTGCTAATCTCTGGTAACACACAGATATAGACATGTTTCAAGTGAATGAAAGAAGAAGAACTGGTAACACATGATAACACACACACCATTTTTTTCATCATTTATACTCTTCCGGGCTCATTTATCTTGTCTATTTATCCACTATTATATTAATGTGGACAGTGTCATTGTTTACTTCTCGTGTTATGTGCTCTTGATAAAGGTTTTTTGTCTGAAACGTTGATTTGTGTGTTATTAAGTGTGCTAACCGGTAATTAGTAAAACTTCATTTCGCTGTTATAAGTTTCATCTGTTGGAAGATGTCAAGACACCTGGAGGAAGACTGTGTCCTCAAAAAGTGACACAAAACTCAGACACCTACCAGAAACAATATATAATATCACATACTTTGTTCTCAATTTCCTCCATGTGACCTTTAGCCTCTGCGTACGCCTGATGTTGCTGCAACAATTGTTTGTCTTGAACACGTCCATACTGGTGCATTCTGATCATGGACAATATCGAAAATAATCTGTTTAACATGATATCATTTTTGGCTTTCACTCATGAAATTTCTTGACATACATCAACTACACAGCTCTGTCAAAGTAGCCAAATCAAAGTAACAACTCATTGCAATAAAATCTTGCTAAACTGATGATAGGGCTCAATATGCCCTTGAGAGTAATTACTTATTGGAGTACAGTCCCTCAAGCGTTTTTCTCTCAATACAATCTCAATACAATGTATTGTGATTCAAAACAAACTATTTATATATCTAAATATGCTGTTTTATCATTCCATTTATTTTCAGTCCTAGTTGTTTGGTTTCATTCTCACTCATCCAGCTTTTCCCTATAGGTTTCTACTATAATATATCACTGCTACAGTGGTCTTTGTTATTAAATGTCTAGTCTAGTCTATTTACAATATTATTGTTGGTTCATTACGGAGAGACATGGCCAGATTCAACTTTTTAATATATTGCGCACCTTCATTCAGTTTTCATGACCTCGTCCACCTCAGATTAAAAACTCGATAGGTCTGTTTCGATGTGTATGCTATGCACTGAGCCCCCCTCCCTCGTCCAACAGGGTCATACGGGGAGGGGGGCTCTCAGTGTGTAGCTGGTGGATCACTGGATCCGCTAATAGTCTTAGCTACTGTGATTTGCGTCTTCATCAATATTTCATTTCATTAAATAATGTACGTATTTGTTTTGTGAAAAAGTAGCCACAGCTGCCCATAATGTACTTTATTGTTTATTTCTGATTTCTCTTATATTTTTTCCTGATAAAGGCCTTTCAGTTGAAAATTTGATTCAGTTTCTTTTGTGAACACTTTTACTATTACTAGTCCCATAAATTGTGAATCAAATCAACCACACACTCATAGTACCACCTCCTGCTAACACAAACACAGTTCTGGAAATACAGCCAGTAACAACTGAATAAGTGATAAGAAGCATAAGGAACGATCTTACAAAAAATAATTTCTATGTTGCAACCAAAGGCCTTTATTAAACAACAAAATACAGAACAAAAACAGTAAATTGGAATGGAATCACTGTCAACACTAGATATTTGGTGATGCAATTCACCAACCATTGCCAAGTATTGTACCAATATGAAAAAGTATTATCTCTTATTGTCAAGTATTATATCAACATAAACAACTATTACCAAGTATTGTGTCTATATGAACAACCATCATTCAATCATCAAGAATTATACCAATATGTATGCAGAAAATGGATGTGCTAGGCCAAATGATGCAAACTAATGCAGCTCCGCTGTGAAACTGACAGCACAACATACTTCACGCTCACGGCAGAAATTACACAAACTCTCGTGTTAGTTATCAGAGAGCAAACACAGAAGATACCAATATGAACAACCATCATCCCATCATCAAGTATTATACCATTATGAACAACCAGCGCCTCATTATCAAGTATTATGAACAACCAGACCATCGCCTAATTATCAAGTATTGTGCCAATATGAACAACCATCATCTCATTATCAAGTATTGTACCAATATAAACACAAGTGTTGGTAGATGGAACAAGTCACTCACAAAACATTTAATAAAAATCAGCTTACTACTAAGATTTCACACAAAAAAGAAGTCTTACTGTCTTCTGTATTCCTGCTCTGCTGGCCTTCTCTGTTCTATCTGAGACCGGTGGACATCGCGTGTCTTGTCTAAGCCAGCTTGGTTTCTCCTTAGCTGAATCAACAGCAGAACTAGCTCATCATGCTGAAAAACATAACATTTTACTGATGTGTACATATGTTTATATGACATCACAGTGTACTTAGGTGTTCATGTGACATCAAGGTGTACACAAGTGTATGCATTGATGTCAACTATTTGGGCTCACTTTTCAGTCAAATTTTCAAGGAGCTGAGGTAGTCTCATGCTAAGTAATTTGCCCACGGACCAGCAAACACTGATTTCTAATCCACTGGCTATTTGTGGTTTGATGATAAAGTTTACTCATGTGTTTCACCCAGAACCTCAAGTACGATATCAGGGTTCATGCTATGGGAAGGTCGAGAAATGGCGCTATTGATATTGAGCAATTTCTGTAGGTGATGCTAGTCAGGTAGCTTCTGATCAACCACTGACTAGATAGCAGAGCACTTATGGGAAACCGTGTGTTATGACTCAGGTTTTTATTACCTTTACCTTTCAGTCAACTGTTTGGAGTCATCTTATGCATGTTATGAGAATAACTTTGGTAGACTCTACATTCATGCTTTTATCTGAACAAGAAAAGAAGAGAATTTGTACCATATTTGTTTATGTTAACCTGCCTATGATAGTTAAGATAAAAGATTATAATCACATGATGATGATGAAGTGAGCTGGTTATTTTAATATAGAGCATGCGAGTGAGTGTGAGAGAGAAAGAGAGAACTTACTGTCTTGCCAATGAGATCACCTGCAGATATGCTCATCCTCAATCTTGGACCACTCAGAGGGTTCTTCTTGGCAATTTTCTCAAGGTTAGTTTCCTAGAAATGATTGAGTGACATGTATTTGAATATACACAAACAAGACAACATAGTGCTTCTAAATCATCCAGTGGATTGGTTACTGATTATCATCTGACATCACTGCACTCTGGGAAACACATATGACTTGTGTTCCTATATACTTGTCGAATAGTACATGTGGCGCCCTGGTTCAATACTCTCTTCAAACTTCTCTGCTGGTGCCCAGTTCTACAGGTACTACAAATTTAATACGTAATTCTCTAACTCGCAGTCTAGATATGTCCCCACTTACAGTGTCAGCATCCAAGTTGTTAAGAATCTTAATTAAGTTTACTTTTACCTGGCATTGTTCCCAACAATTTTTACATATACAATGGACAGCTAAAAAAACAAATCAAGATGTGTTACGATCAATACACGTTTTGATGGTATACGTAAAATTCTTCTGTAGCATCTCATTTGGAAAGCAGTGATTATCTTTAAAACTTTAGAAACGGCTCTGTAACAACATCCTAGCAAGTAAGCTGTTTTTTTTGGTCATATAAAGAGACATAACAGCATGGAAAGATTAATAGCTGAAGGCAGAGTTAATGGTAACAGGGGAACAGAGCGACCAAGACAACAATTCTGCAATGATATATCAGATTGTTTAAACATATCTCTAGCCGAGACAGGTCAATTCGTCCAGAATCGCGGACCGTTCAGAGAATTTATAAGGAAGACCACATTCTGGAAAGAATGTCACATGATGATGATGTCTGTGTTATTTTAGTTGATATTCTGTATTCCTTTCTGTATGCCAATACTTGCCTGTATAAGATCTCTGTATATGTGTACAAATTTACAATACTACTTCGCTCATGTATTGCCTAAGCCCTAAGGGGAAGCAAAGAATAGCTACACTGTTACCAACCACGCATTTTGTGGGTGACTAAGGAGGTTTTAGGGTGGAATTGGTTGTCCCATCCCATAAAGCATAGAGAGACAGTGACCCAGAAGACATGCTGAGTGACCTCGAAGCCATTCTGAAGTTTCAATTGTCAGGCCAAAAGGCACAGATATCGCGGCTAAGCTGTAAACCATGGCGTAATGCATTCCGTTCTCTGGACATTCTGTTAACCTGCAGGAGTGTGAGAATGAATACATACGGAGAAGTATAGCACTTGATTTCTTCTGCATTCACTCTCGCAGCCCTGCTGGTTAGTCTAATGCAGTATAGAGAACAGTAAGCACTGTATCTTGTTTACAGGCTGACTGCAAAATCTGGGTCTTTCGGTCTGACACATACATATGACTTTAGCATGACTTTTTGAATCCTCTATAAGATGGAACAGCCAACTTAACCCCAAGTCTCCGTAGTCATGTCTTATGACTTGCATGTCAAATCAGTGTTGCTATACACTATTCCCCATTCATGCACTAAGCACTGCCAATTTCTAGGGTCAGCCTCCACATTTTCCAGGCATTTAGAAATACTGGACACCAGTACTGGTAGTAATAATCTGATTAAAAGATGTTTAGACAACTTACAAACTACGGTTGTCTCTGCAGGACCATAGATATGTCTTTTGTAGGAGGGAGAGCATGCATTACATCTGCCTATTTTTATTGCAACAATTACTTCTTTTTCATGACCTTATTGCAGAAAATCGTTGGGGAGGGTGGTGCACATCCACCCTTTTTGGCTAAGTTCCTAATTCCTAATGCTAAAATAAATATAATGATTTCCTGGGGGAGGGGAGTGTAATGAAACACCCCCCCCCCCCCCGGGCATACAGGCTTGGTTGCCTGGAATTCAAACCTACATTCACATCTTGCTCTTTTAATTAATGCTAGCACATCACATTGTAGCAGTATAATTATGATGCAGAAATCCAGGCAATTAGTGTGGCAACTAAACAACTGCTGAACTCCAACTCTGGCCTACAGCCTGTGGTATTCCTGACAAATGCAAGGTCAAGCTCTCCAGTCTGGAAAACTAACAGACTTGAAAAACCTACTTAGCGAATTGTTGTACCAGTACAGGGTAACCATGCAGTGGATACCCTCTCACTTTGGAATACCAGGAAATGAAAAAACAGATCAACTAGCTAAGGAAGGTGCTGCAAAAGAACAACCAGATATACCAATCACCTACCATCAGAAAAAACAGATGATCAAGTCAATAAGAAAGCCACAAACACCAACACAAGATGACTATCACATTATGAACAGATCAGAACAAGTTATAATTCTACGTCTAAAAACAGGACTCAACCGACTCCGCAGTCACATGTATACAAAGTTCAAGATTGGCAACACGGCCATGTGTACATGTGGACAGGCAGCACAGAGTGCCAAACATATACTTCAAGAGTGTTCTGAGCATGAAATGCTGAGGCAGACATATTGGCTAGAGGAAACAACACTGGAATCAAAGCTCTATGGGACACTGTATAAACTACAAAAGACAGTGAGTTTTATTAAAGAGGCAGAATTACAGATATAGACATGTTTCAAGTGAACGAAAGAAGAAGAAGAAGAATTGTAGCTGTAGCTCCCAAGAAATTATGAGTGATTAGCTCTTACTTCCTACATGCAGTATGCCGGTCTTTCCAGAGCTTTATTTCATAACAGAAGACTTCAACTCTCAGTGGCAAGCAATGCTTTGAGAAGAAGTCTCCTACTCAGAGGGGTTAAACACTAGCAAGTCGATGACAGTACACTAGTGTGATACCAAAGAGATGTCATTGACTCATGCAGTGATCTTGAATCATCAAATCATGAGTAATCAAGTACATGAGGTCTCCATCTGATCAAGTACATCTAGAAGTGATAGACAGAAGCAACAGATAACCAATCACATACCAGCACATCTCTGTCAGACATGTTAGGATCCTCCTTGACAGTTTGAATCTGCGCAGGCTGTCTCACAGCTGGAGCTGTGAATGTTCAACAAAAACACCCCATGTGATTTACATTTCATGACAACAATGGGTGCTGTGATGTGACTTTTACTAATAGAATAATACAACTTTCATTACATGTTTTCCTGTTCAGGAAGGATTTTTTAGAGACAATGTAAAATATAGTTTGCTTCATCTTGATTCTTGATTAGGAACAAGCGTCACAGCACTGGGGGTATTTCCATATATGCTCCGCTTGCCGTTCCGTCAGCCATCTAAAAGTGTATAAGTTCAGTGTCCCAGTCAGTTGCTGATTACGCGTTCTTCTGATCTTTCCGGAGGGGGAGCACTTTCTCCCATCGCCTCTAGTCACTCCCATTTCTACCATTCTCTGAATATGTACATTGTCTCATTCAACTTCTTCATCACCTTCTCGTAGGGTATCCATGACTGCTCTCATCAATTTAAACCTGTCTCTTCTTATCTCGGTGCCGTTCACCAAGGCTTTACCAGCCAACACATCAGCTCTTTATTTCCCCTGACCCCAGCATGACCTGGACAGTAGATCCTGCGTGTTGTTGATAAGAGTGACCAATTCAGTTCTCATCATACACTTTTCTATCTTGTGCAGCATACTTTGAGAGTCCGATAGAATCACTGAGTCTGTTGGTGGTTGCATCGCCAGCAAAGTGATAGCTGCTGTCACCACTTCTATTTCCATTCTCATACTCGATGTTGTAGTGGCGTACGCAGCTGACATCTCAGCTAATTTCTTGCCATTTTGGTAGGCCATGAAACCCCCAACCAGCTCAGTTTGTTTTGTCATTATATAATAATAATATGACACATAATTTCTGTCTGGGGGGGGGGGGCATGTTGGAATCATCAGCACATAATTTCTGTCCGGGTAGTAGGGGCGCATGTTGGAAACATCAGCACATAATTTCTGTCTGGGGGGGCACATGTTGGAAACATCAGCACATAATTTCTGTCTGGGGGGGGGGCACATGTTGGAAACATCAGCACATAATTTCTGTCTGGGTGGTAGGGGCGGGGCGCATGTTGGAAACATCAGCACATAATTTGTCCAGGTGGTAGGGGGGCATGTTGGAATCATCAGCACATAATTTCTGTCTGGGTGGTAGGGGCGCATGTTGGAAACATCAGCACATAATTTCTGTCCGGGTGGTAGGGGCGCATGTTGGAAACATCGGCACAAAAAGCCCACCAAACACTTCTGTCCTCAGCTTTTTAGCTGAGTATAGAAAAAGTATGCTTAGACCATTCCTTGATGATGTCAATCTAGAATTTTCTCTTTCCACCTTTTCTCCTTCCATCCTCAACATTTCCTAAATTTTTTCCATAATAGTCGCCACAATGTGCACAGGAGGGATTTTTAAATACAATATCAAGTATATACAATTTACTTGATATACAATATCAAAACCTTCATATAATAGAAGGTTTCTGACAGAGAGGTTAGTGAGTTACCATCTAAACTAGTTTGAAGGTCAAAGCAAAGAATGATTGAGTTTGATCGACAGTTGACTGCTTTGGATATACTACCAAACATATAAGTGGATCTAACAATTAAACAATATTTGAAAAGTATTGTCTTATATATATGCTTCAGTTATTATTTTTATTTACCAATGAGAAATTTATGGAAGGATAAAATAGATTATCAAATCATGGAGTTGAAACGTGGGCTTAGCCTGACTCAATTCTCAATCAGTCGAAGCTACAGAATTGCTGATCTATCATTGGCAGCTCCTACTGAAAGAGACAAATCATCTATAGTGCACATCATCAATTCGATCTAGTTTTCAAGAGACTGGTCACTTATTTCAATCACAAGTGTCATTCCACTTTAACCACTAGTGTGTTGACAGGATCTGAAATAGGAGCAAAGAACAGCAACACTGTGATCAGCCATGCAAGTTGTAACAGGTGACTAAGGAGGTTTTAGGGGGTGGAGGTTGGCTGTCCAATCTTTTAATCCTAGGTCAAAGTGATCCAAAAGTCACGCTGAAGACATGCGTTAAGATGTTAATTCTCACACTAGTACATTAACAAAAAAGGTTGGAAAGGCGTAAAAAATTGACTCTTTTGTACACTGAGTTACCCAATATATACGTACTGTCCTTTTCAACTAAGAATCATGCCATCTGCCATGAGTACTAGTCATAGCACATATCTCCGTAGCTTTAGCTATAAGCCCCAGGGATTCAACAAAATCTACTTTGTAAATAAGACATAGTAAGCAGGATTTGATCCCGTGAACTTTTGAGCAAACGGCGAACTGCAACTCTCAAACCTTATACACACTAGTATGCAATAGTGACATACCTTTATCTGGAGCCATCCTCAAACTGTGTACACGTTCGTATGCAAAGCGCAGTTTCTGAGCTTCAGGATCCATCATGTTTGTACGAGAAAAAGAATCTTGCGGTGACTGTGGGCCATCATTTCTGTCAGTACGAGGGGGCTGACCTGTATGACTGGCATTGGAGAGATGAGAGCTTAGCTGGCTATGCACACGTGCAGGAGGTTGGGGTGGCTGCTTCTGAAAAGGAGTTACTCTCTGATCCATGGATTGCTTGTTAGTCTGCTGATCCTATAGTAGTGGAAAGAAAAATGTTCCTGAAGAAATGTGTGTGACAAAATGTCTGAAGAAACACAACTAAAGAAGAATGACTGCAGAAATGTGATCGCAGACATATGATTAAAGAAATATGATTGAGCAAATATAACTGAAGAAATATTAGTGAAGAGATGTTGGAGAAAGAAATATGACAGTTGAGTGGTCACATATGGTCATGTGGGGAGCAAAGAATAGCAACACTGTTTACCTTCCATGCATGTCATAAGAGGCAACTAAGGAGGTTATGGGAAGGAGTTGGCTGTCCCATCCCATATAGGACCAGTGACCCAAAGCCTTGCTGAAGTCGGATGTGTCAGGCCGAAAGGCGCAGATATTGCAGCAATGCTGTAAACCATGACACAATGCATTCCATTCTCCAGACTACATCCTGCTAATCTGCAGGAGTTTGAGAATGGATGAAGAAGAAGAAGAAGAAGAAGAATACAGGCATGTCAATAGTGATCAAGACAATGGCAAAAAGAACAAGCAGCAACAATGACTGTGGTCACAGTTTGGATGAGTGACCTAAAGGTTAGCATACTGTGCGAACAATGCTGATAAATAGTATAGACCTGCAGGCTGTTCTACTTGTAATATAGCTATGAATATCTACCATTCAGTGGAATTAGGCAAATACTTAACATATACATATCACTGCTGAAGTCAGGTGTGTCTGTATTTGGCACAAATAAAACCACAGCACAAAGTATCTATATTCTTTTGACTACAATCTGCTTGAAATCTTGTAAGTCCAATGTCCTGCTACAAGATAGATCCAGTGGAAGCTTGAGAAATAGTGCTGAACAAAAGGACTGAGGAAATGAAGTGAAATAAACATAACAAGATATATGGAAGAAAAAATGTAAGGAAAGAAATCTGACAGCATAAATCCAACAGAAGAAATGTGAGAGAATAAATCGAACAGAAGAAATGATTACTTTCACCAACACTATACAACATTTACGTAGAAGCAATCATGAGACAAGTGTTAGAGGAATTCCATTCAACAACATCGATCGGAGGTCGCCAAATTTCTAATTTGTTTCGCTGATGACATCGATCTGATGGTGATAACAGAGGCAGAGCTACAAGAGTTAACAAGACTAGAAAAATCTAGCAAGAAACTTGACATGGAGATCAATGCAGATAAGAGTAACATTTTGGTGAATAGGAGTACTAAGGTAGTCCCAACCAACATGAAGCTTAACAATTAAAGGCTTGAGGAGGTTTCAACATTTACTTATCTGGGAGTCCAGATTAGTGGTGATGTTGAATCAACAGCTGAAGTTAAGAAAAGACTGACAATGGCCATGGGAGCCATGGCAAGATTAACCACCAATTGGAAAAGCAGGATCACCACTGTGCATCTTTCCTCCGACAAGGTCTTCACAGCTAGTGAACTGTTTCTCATGTAGGAAGACCATTCCAATACCTCCCTTCGTGTGCCTAGGTACCAGACCTTATTTCTTCTGCATTAGCTATGTGGGAATAGCGACAGATGAATTAGACTCAGGGTTGATACACCTTCCTAGGCAAGGTGCTGCTTCACCAAACAAGTCAGGGTCTGAAGTTTGACTGTTCATTTCTCACACACTTGCTTCAATGTGGCCTGTGTTTTGACTGTTTAGACAGTTCAGTTAGATTAGGTTTACAAGAACAAGGACTTGCTCCCAAACTACATAGTCCACAGAGTCCAAGTCTCAACACTACTTAAGTCATAAATGTGAATAATGTGCTCCCTGACATTTGCTCATTGCTTTTCCGGTTTATGCTAGGCAGATGTGGCCTATTTTTTTTTAACGGAACTAAATATAGTTTCATTAAATTAATGTAACTGGCGTTAATGTACGAAACTCAGTAGCAGATAAGCAGTGTTAATAAAAACATAGAATTTATTGTGTCCCTTTATTCGAGCACACTTGAGGAATATAGCTTGGAGGGGACACAGCGTATTTTAGTTATTTTTGGGAAGGGTGGAGGGTTAGTTAGTTGTTGGGGGAAGGTTCGGGGGGGGGGGGGGGAAGATTGGTGTTAGATTTATAGATTTTGGAGAGATGATGTTAGTTGTTGGGAGGGGGGTGCAGGGTTAGGATTGGTGTTAAGACTGTTAGTGCCGATATTACGTACATGAGCTTGCGATGTCGATTTCTATTGCATTTCCACTGGATGCATCCATCATTATAATTATATACGGTCATTGGGTGACCGTGACTGCATATCTCTTCTGGATGTAGCAGTCCTTGAGTCTGTAACAAACATACATCTACTAGATGACGTGAGGTTTCTGTGATCTGTGATTACAGGAAAGATGCGCAAACTATAACAGAAATTGCATGGTTGTGCGCATAACATTATAAGTTTCAAACGTTTGACTGTTATGTGATACGCCCACTTTTGTCTAACATCTACCACTTTTCCTTTGTGCAATAACGAGCTGTATTCAAAGCTTGTTTCCATACCCAGGAGTACATGTTCAAGTTGGAGCTTCCAATACTCGGGCCATGACTCCTACTTTGAATGGAGTCAAGTGTTGTGGGACATGTAGGCTTCTGTGTGTTCTCAAGCATGAACAGCATTTTCGCCAGTCTCTTGCTGGACAATTGTAGCTTTGCTGCCACTATATTGTTTCACATATACAACACCGCCCTCTAGTATGTGTTGTATTCTCCAGATTCAATGTGTACTCTTAGGATCATCATATTCTAGCGAAATCTACCCATATCGGGACATTGATATTGGCTGCCCTTCTAATGTTTCTGCATTTGGCTGACCAAGATGAAATGCACAAATGCTTTATGTTACTGTGTGTCGACAGTGCTGCTGATGTTAGCTTAGAAATCTCAGAGATACTCTTTGATTATTTGCAAACAACTATCTACAGCTTCCACATCCATGGACACAAGTCTAAAAGTGTTGGCCAGGGACAAAGCAAGAGCAGCACAAGAGCAATGCCCTTTGCACTCCAGAAAAATAGTGATAATAGCTCATTCTCTCTCTCTCTCTCTCACACACACATGTATGCACACACACACACACACACAAGAGAATCTATATATCACACACAGATACTTACACGAGGTGACGGGTACTGGAAGTAAGGTGGTTGTTGCATCCGTTGTGTGTTCATTTGATTAGAAGTCAGAAAATCTTTTTGTGTGGAAGGCGTCTTTGTCTGGGCCATTTCTTCTACTATCTGTTGTCTGACAGCTGTAGGGTAAGGAGGTCGGGCTGGTAATGGGGTGTTGGGAGAGCTTTGAGAATCACTGTGGGAATGCTCAAGATGTTGGTCTCTACTGGGCAAGTTAACATAAATATGTGGACTGTTCTCCTTTTGGGAATTGTGTAGATTCTGTGATTGAGGGCCCAAACTCAAATGCAGATCTGGTCTCTGATGTGGAAGTGTCTGTGACCTGGGCAATGAACCTTGTTGTGGCTGTTGACGGGGATCACGTGACAACTGTTTATGTGGCACACGTTCATTTAATGATAAACTGCGACTTGCTGGACCTCTGCTGCCTGTTGAAGAGTTTGAAGCTTGAGATGTTCCTTGTTGTTGAACATGTTCTTGTGGAAGCCGAATATCTCTAATCAAACAAACAAGGTAGTTAGTGAACATGTCTTTAAGACATTACAACAATATATATATAATCTACATCCAAAATTCTCATCAGCTGGGCCGTGGCAACACATATCTACCGAGTTTCTCCTTGAATTATAAAGTTATTTGAGTAAATAAAATTGGTACTTTGCCATTAAGTAGGCACACACATTTGTGTTTTTATGTTTAAAAAATGATACCTTTTTTGAAACTTTGTGCCGATGACAGCACATGTCGGTATGACATAATTTTTCATTCATAAAACAATGAGTTCTCTGAATGTTGCTAGTGCTGATATTATGAGCCTTCTGCAAACCAAGAAAGCTTACCAGAAACTGTTGGTTTCTAATTGTTAGTCAATGACCGATAAAACTTTTTTGATTCCAAGATTGAAGTAAACATACTATGAAGTGCCTATGTGACAGCGTAAAATTGACAAACAAGAAGTATCGTGGGACATCTCAAAAACAATTGGAAAGTTAGCTAGGATGGTGCAGATAGTGATTTCATGTGGAGGTTATGGCTAGCTGCAAAGCTAATATCCAGAAAATCATCTGGATATTCAGTAGGGGTTTACTCCCTTGGCCTGAGGCACTCCCGTATTAACTAGCCTGTGCTAGCCCATACACAAAAATACAGTGTTGTTGGCTACTCCCCCTATGATCTCTGCTGTGATGAAGCTCTATGGCTGGACTGCTAGGAGGGAATCAACCCTTTCATCTGAAACCTGCCTCAAGAAAGACACTGCAGTGAAGTTCCTTTCAAGAGTAGAAGATTTTCTAGCTTGTGACAACTCTGTAGTCCCACTGAGTCTAACAGTCATCAGGGACTTGCAAAGCTCTGGAAATCCACCTTATCAAAAAGAATGCCAGAGATACCAGTCTAGAGATGGAAAAAAACCCACCTCTTGGCACAGGGAACAAGAGTGACAAACATGTACTCCCTCTGGATTCTATCATCATCATTGGGAGCTAAGTGTTGAACTCATCAAGAGCATCAAGTGTTGAACTGTATTCTTATACTAACTGCATGTTACTTTTAATAGTGAATTGGACTAAGAGTTAAAAGATATGTGAGTATTTACTAACCTGGTATCTCTTAGAGAGCTGTGTATGTTCCTAGTTGGTGGAGCCTGTTGTAACCTATGCTGAAATTCCTTCTGTGGTTGATAAGGAGGAATGTACTGAGAAGCTGGCACACGGGAACTGGCAGCAGAAGAAAGTCTTTCATGGTTTATACGCTCTGATTCAGGTCTATGGTATGTTTGAGCATCTTGTGAACCTTGGCGTTTCTCACTTGGAACAAACTGACCAACACTATGAGGCTGGTCAAGATTTGGCGTAACAGAATTACCATATGCATTCTGCTGATGATAATCACCACCAGAGTTCAGTTGTTGCTGTGGTGGATGTCCACGACGAATATTAGAAAAGTTCTCCTGAGATTTACTGCGTACATTATACACATTTCCTTTTCCTGGAAGATTTGCTTTTCGGCTATCTAGAAGGTCATCAAAGGAACCGTGCATGAAATGTTCCTCGCCCATGGTAGGGAAGTTCTGATCCCATCTGTTCAGCTGTTTGACCTGGTTGTCATTGATGTCTGAGTATGAGTCTTGTGCAGGGTTATCTCTTGACTGCTGCTGCACATCAACATAATTACTTGGCGGTAGCCCTGAATGTTGCTGCTGTCGTTGCCTCTCTGCTTGAGGATATTGATTTGAGCGTTCTGAGCGATTAGATTCTGAATGAGTTAAGCTATTTTGTGCAGAACCAAAAGAAAGTCCATCTCTCAAGAGTTGCTGCTGCTGCTGCTGCTGATGTGCACTAGAGTATGTTCTTGGATCAACACTAGCATATATTCTAGGATCTGATCTCAAGCTTCCAGAGTTTTCTGCAACACTATCAGACTGGTGATACAAGTTTGGTTTGTAGTAATTGTCTTCCCTGATAACTGGATGGTGCACAGATCCTCCATTAGATGGTGCATTTGGAAGTGAGTGCCGGTTAACCCCATTCTGGTTAGGGTTGCTCTGTCTGAGATGCTGGACAGAAGCATAGCTGTTGTAAATGGGATTCTCATAACTTGTTGGCAAACCCTGATCCCTTTGTGTAGATGAGGAACTGGAAGATGGATCAACATGCTCTCTGTAATTTGGAGGCTGGTTGATGTTAGGAACAATGTTACCACTACCTTCATGACTTTTGTCTCTTTGGGAGTATGGTTGATCTCTAGGATATTTGTTTGAGTCACCATACACAGAAAACTGGTGTCCATCTTGAGTGTTAGTGTCCAGTGGAAGTTTAGGATATGGTTTCATATTGTTATTAGCCTCTCTGTGGAACCTGTCAAGGCAAATGTGTTCCTGATTAGAAAGAATTATGTTCATTAACACACTTTTTGTTTACTTAAAACACAACCTGGTTGTTTGAATGTTGTATGTTTAATTTATTCGCAATACTGATTTTATTCAATTTGCATATAATCTTTTTCTTCTGCATTCATGCCAATTAACCTGATGTAGTCAAGAGAATGGCACTAGGTGGCCAACCCATGGTATATCCACCAATAGTGGTGTGTTGCATGATTTTTCTTCTGCTTTCGTTCTCAAACTCCTGCAGATTTGCAGGAAGCAGTCAGGAGAATAGAAAGTGTTGTGTTATAATTTACAGCTTTCCTGTGACATCTGCCTTCCAGAATGATACATCCTTCTTCAGTATGACTTCTTGGTCTGCTTGACTCTATGAGACAGAAAACTCCACCCCATAACCTCCTTAGTCACCTCTTATGACATGCATGGAACAGTGTTGCTATTCTTTGCTTCCCTTTCAGGCAACAGAAACACCCAAGCAGCATGATTACACACAAGTACTGAATATAAATTTTAAAGACCTTGACATATAATAGGTACTTTTTTTTCAAGATGATTTAGAAAGTACAGATGTTCCAAACTGACCTTCATATAATAAACATATCTGGAATTCTCATATTAAAATTTATTTCAACACAAATCTATCTTCCTATAAACACAACTGAAGTGATTACACACATGCAGTGATATCAGTTGTACCACTACTAAAATCTAATTCAGATTCACATAATCTTGTGTCAGCTCCTTTGACCACCAATACATGAACACACTAACGTCTCTAAACATCAAATGAGTATTTATAAGCTATGTGCCAAAGCAAAGCGAACAGCTCTCTTTACACCAATAGCAGATCAATTGCAACTATCTCTAAGATTCAACTGCATCACATGTTCATTTGAACAGAGAAGAATAGAGCACAAAACAGCTTTTTTTGGTTTAGAACTTTGGATGCAATAATCATGTCTTTTGGTCTACACCTCTAGCTTCAGCATATTATTTGCACATTAATTATTCAATTCTACAACTGAAACACAGAATATTCTGTCTTCTAATTAATTATTCACCTTCTTTGGTCCATCACAATGAAACTAGTCATTGATGCCAACATAAAAATCTCTTTTGAAATGATATTTTTCATTTAAGAATTGTTCATGGTGTTTGAATGTCCACATGACATAGTCAATCTTTGTGAAAGACTTACCCCTTACTGCTATGCATCATGGCTGCCTGTCTGAGAGCTGACATCCAAGACACATAATCAGAGTTTTGATCACTGGCAAAATAGAGTGTTTTCGTATTCTCGTGTTCAACCTTGCCATGGTAGAAGACAGAAAAATTAGCATTGCATGCAAAAATAAAATAATACTAATAATGATTATGTGTGCACACATGTAGAACATGATGATGATAAAGTAATCTTTTTAACTGTGAGCAGGTAGCTCTTGACAGCCCATAGGATTTTTAACAAAAGGATAGGTCCTCCTCAGTTCAGTAATTGAGGTGACACTCAAATTCATAATGTTTGCTGTCTCAAAAGCATCACTGTATTAGGGGAGTTATGGATGCATGTCTAGTCCCCATAGGGAGGCATTCCAGCACAGCAATATCTCTGGATCATCCCATCCTGCCAGGAGCACAGTATATACATCTGGACAAATCTATTCATCATTTTTCTGTAAGATCTGTAAGATCTGCTGAACTATCTGGAGTGATGGCACACTAGCTTTTCCTGCCACCCAGGAGTCTGCCACAAGTGGACAAATGTGCAATGTTCACTGGCCAGCATCATTCCATCATACATGGGGACCATTTTACAGAAGACAAAAATAAGAAATCAAAACAAGGCATACAATGACAATGATTTTTTCACATGTGGCAGGTTCTCAGCTCATCCACCAACTTTCTTTAGTTGCCTCTAACAAGTCTGGAAAGTAGGCAGTGATCTTAATCTTTGCACAACAAACCAGAAGTCCAGGCCCCAGTTAGACGTAAGCGGTAAGGAATGATACACACTAGAACAAAATTTCTTTTTATCTTCTGCATTTATGATTCTTTTGGTCTTTATATATTTTTGAAGTCAGTGGCAACTGATGGCACACACATACTAGTCAGAAACAGCATCTGTCAATACAAAATACATGTGTAATCTACCAACCTTAAAGACAAAATTGCGTTTGATATTGTCTGCCTCAGTGCAAGGATTGATCCTGTAGCTAGGCAACAAGATGGAGGTCAATGTTACAACTTCATCCTCATCTGGGTTGACAATAAAAGATCAAAGGTTATATATCCAAACTATGTGACCCCCAAACAATGGATATACAAACTATTGTTGATATCTACATACAAAGCGCTCAAAAGAAGAAGATGTGCGATATACTTATTGTACTTGGGTTACCCCATATGAACTCCATGATTCTCAATAACGCAGCATGTTGACTACCGAGAGTACCACTCACAGCACATAACCTCATAGCTTCAAGTAATAATCCTCAGAAATCTCAGAGAAAATCCACTTTATAAATAAGATGTCTTTAGCATGATTTGAACCTGCAATCATTTGAGCACAAAGTGAGCAGCTTAACCACTATGCCAAGGAGGACCCCTTTCTCCAACCTGTTACATAAACATTATGTGGGCAAATATTAATTGTGAACTCAAAAACAGCCCTCGCTCAAACTAGCTCATGGTTCAAATCCCAGCCATCTATATTGTCTTAATGATACACGTAGATATACAAGAAGTACAAGTAGTGGTGCCAAAAAATTCCAAAATTGAAAACAAATTTCCTATATAGAATATGCTTTCACTATTATTTTATAATAATGAACATTTTTGTTAGCACACTGGCTAAGCTTGTCCTGTGGTTCAAATTCTATTCCCAATTCAGTGAAGTTTTTTCTCTACCCCAAAAGATATATTCCAGATCAATTCAGATTCAGGAAATTGTTATCAGAACACATGTTGGACAGTAAAGACAACTGTCCATCACACCACTAGTAGCTTATAGTTGTTCAATAATAAACAAGATTGTATCCCTCACTACCATTTACTACTACTAATTTGACTACACCTGTAGGCACCCAGCAGGACATTGAATGTCTTCACTTCACCCACCTCAGACGCTCCAACATCTTCCTGGCCAAGTCTCACATCCGTAGACAATTTTGCAGCTGTAATGACATTGACATCAAACCGGCTGATTGATAAGGAGGGACTCTGTTGTCGTCTGGCATAAGAACCTCTATCATCAATAGTATCTGGGACAGCTGTTTAATTCCTTGTTCTACAAGGCCAATACATACAAGAAAAACCCAATTGTAAATCACAACAGTAGTCTCTACCACCGTCAAGGTCTTGATAGATGACAACCCCCTCCCACTACAGCAACCTTTCCATTTTATTTGAAGCAGTTTTGGTAAGCCTGAATTTCATGCTACCTAAATTTCACAAGCCATACAATTCTGGCACACCTATTGTCTCTGCTTGTTCCTGCCCTATGAAATGCATCTATGACTTCCTGAAGAGTGTCTTTCAATCATACCTGTTTCGATGTGCCCCGTTCACCAGCACTTCTACCAAATCAGTGGTGTTGCCCATGGGCACCAAGATCGGACCCAGCTATGCCGGCTTGTTTATGGGCCATCTTGAGCACCAGGTTTGGGAATTCTATGATGGGCCCTTCTCATTGTTCCATAGGTACATCAATGATCGGATTGGCATCATGGACATGTCTGAGGCTGATCTGTCATGTTTCATACACTTGATCGACAACTTTTACCCAGCCATCAAGTTCACATCCGAGAACTCTACCTTCCATGTCAACTTACTTGACATATTCATCACCATACCCTTGAGTCTAAGCACATTGGTACACTACAAACTAACTGATGTTCATAGCTTTCTCCTCTACATCTCCTCTCATCTCTCTGCCTATTACAATTCCCTGCCATTCTCTCAACTTCTTCGCCTGCAATGCCTGTGTAATGCAGCAGAAGACTTTCTCAAGAAAGCCCATGAGATTATGGATTTATTCTGCTGTCACCTATATCCTGAAAGGATCCTCAGGCCTGCCCTGTATTGAGTGTGAGTCTCTTCAGCCAGGATACTCTCAAGAACTCTCTAAGGTCTCTGAGGTCTTTTTTCATTGACAGGGTCAAACTTATTCTCACCCTCCACCCCCATATCTCATCTGTCCCGTCACATCCTATTCTGGCACCTTCCTCTTCTTCAGTTGGGCCGGGATCCCAAGAAGCATAATGTGTTCTGTGACACACCCCCCTGTAGTTACTTACAGACGTGACCAAAACCTCGGGGATATGTTGGTCCGGAGTCATCTCAAGCCTGATGTTTATAATAATTTTGGCACTATCAGCTGCAAACATAGTAAATGCTACATCTGCGCCTTTGTCACGCAGACTCGGTCTGTCACATTCCCAAAGTCACCTTTACCATTGATGAGAGTTTCACTTGTGTCCCGCTACATCACCTATGCCATAATAAAGCGATGCACCATGACGCACATAGGTGAGACTGGAAGATGAATGACAGACCAATTCTGTGAACATCTGTACAGCATTAAAAAACCAGCCTGTTGCTGACCACTCCTATGGTATGGGCCATTGGGATGTACAGCATTAAAAAACCAGCCTGTTGCTGACCACTCCTATGGTATGGGCCATTGGGATCCAAAAATATTCAGGTGATGGCCATTAAGTTGTGCTTCTCAAATGACTAGACCTTTAACATGCTTGAAAACTGCTATATATTGCTCGATTTAAGTTTTGCTGCAGTGAATACATACTATCGAGATGTCATTCAGAGATCTTATTCGTCATGTACAAACAAATATCTTTCCTCCTCAATCTACACTGCCCAGACATGATCCATAAAATGTTAGCCAGACTGCTTTGAACGAGCTTTGAAGCAGTATGTTTCCAAGGTGCACAATAAGAAAGTGCTTTGAAAGAAATCTTGGTTATCTGCTAACCCTGATTCTGCACGAAAGCAATGCAAAATCCTTTGTACCCATCCCCCTCTGGGTTCTATCTTTCATCATTTATGAATCATAATATAGCTGATAATTCTGTGAGAACATCCATTGGTTATTTCTAATACATGTCTCTAGAATGTAGAAACAAAAGTCAATGTGTCACTGTTACAAGTTTATATTATGCACGAAGCATATTTGTAAATTTACCAAAGTGCACACTATTCATCTACTCACTTTTGTAAACAAAGAGGGCAAAATCTGCCAGAACACACCATCTCCTCTTCCAAATCTTGGAAATGCCACTGCTTTCCTGGAAAAACAAGATATATAACATTACTAGACTCCAATACATAGATGTAAGGTGGACCAGCTTTACAAACTTCTCTATGAGCTGACTATCAATTTTAGCTGGATCAACTGGAGTCTGGAAGTTAATCATGTCTTTATTACTGTACTTGCAAAGCAGAAACCCTAATTAACCACCTGATTGTTTGTTTTGATCCCCAGTAATTACAACTGATAAAATCTTTGTACACTGGGAGCTTTGTGGATGATGATTCCTTTTCAATGGCCAGGATTAAAGATCAGGGTTCGAAATGTGGTGTCGCTAGAAATTAACATTTTGGAGGGCACAGAAGAATGATGGTCAACCAGCATAGGACCGGTACTGTCAGCAGAAGTATAATGGTGGATACACTCAGGGAGAGATCGGAGCAACTATGGACATGTCCAGTTTGCAGTGATGATGATGATCAGACGACTAACTAACTGACTAACCACTGTCCCCCTACAAAATGTAAACATACACCGTTTTCCTTCTCTCCTTTCAACAGTTAAACATATACAACTTCTTACCAATCGATACAGCCAACTCCTCCTCACAACCTCCGAGTTTGGATTTCGTTTGGCTGAAGGAGCTTTGACACTTCTGGTAGAATATAAAAACCACAAATCAATAAATCCATGAGTTTCATTCAACTACTGGTCAATATTAAAGGCTACAAGAAATCAATTACCAATCAAACCAGTATCTAGACTTCATAATCAATACAGTCTTGCTTTGAAAAATAATCAATAATAAAATCAACAATGGGTTCTCTATCATAAAATCAACAATGGGTTCTCTCAGTCATAAAATCAAGTGAGGATCCATCTTCTTCTGCATTTGATTTCAAACACCTGCAGATTAGGAGGATGTAGTCCGGAGAACAAAATGCTTTTATGTTATAGTTTACAGCTATGCTGCAATATCTGTACCTTTCAGCCTGAAACATTCGACCTCAGCATGGCTTCTGGGTCACTTTGATCCTATTTTGGATGGGACAGCCAACTCCACCACAAAATCTCCTTAGTAAACTCTTATAACATGCATGAAAGGTAAACAGTGTTGCTATTCTTTGCTCCCCTTTCAGGCTCTGGCAACATACAGTTTCACAAGGTCTATGACACAGGGTGTTTCTTTTCTTCACTGAGAAAGAAATATCTAGATTAGATCAGTAGACACTGCAGCAAGACAACTGTGAACAGAGACTTTCTTATTATATAATGCGGTGGCATAATAATTAGACTATTTCTATCAAAACAGATGAGTCAGTTCTTTCTTGACAAATGCAACTACCGGGTAATCCATTTTCTGACAAAATCATTAATGGAGACTCCTTGATTTATTATACTTCATGTTTCACCTCTGGTTGCCGTAGCAGAGTCAGACCAAATTACTCTGCAGGCCTTAAGGGATGTGAGACAGCTAACCCCACCCCAAAAAGTGTCCTTAGTCATTTCTTACAACATGCATGGCAATTCAGTGTTGCTATTCTTTGCTCCATTTTCGGGCAACACACAAGTGGCACATACACTGACTATTGCTCATTAAGTTTTATAGAATAATATTTGAACACCCCAAACTTGACAACAATATCAACAGCCGAGCTGACTATTTCATTGATCATTCCCAGATATGCATAAATTTGCCCGTCAATGTGCATAGACCTGTATCTCATTAAATCTGAAGTATATCTTGTGTTGCTTTATTCACTCTCAACTAGCATAATTTTTGTGTGATTTAAGTTGGAGGTGTGAGTACATTGTAATTCAGTTTTAGTTGTGCAATATAGGCCTGTGGCATCTGTTTTTTTATGCCTTTGATGTGGGTAGGTTTTCCTAGCATGTGACATCCTCTCAATCTGGTAACAGGTGTGGAGAGTGCACCAACTCATGTCATGACAGCTTACCACCCACTGTACCCTTGGACTTTAGAAACAAAGTTTGGTGACAATTATTGACAAGCTGTTGTCATTGTACCCTGGACAGCGACAGTTTCATAAGCTGTGTAAACAGAGAAGCAGAGATCAAAGATATTGGTTGTTTGTGTGCAAATAGTTCTCATTTTATCCCCAGTCTACACAGACTGAGACTGATCTCTAGAGCTTTGGCCAAGAGATTTGAACTGAGCTTTGAATCTACACGTCACATAGATCCACCCTGAGGAGTAGCTTGTATGGTTTCATCTATTTGCCAGTCCTGAGAATCTTTAATATCCTACGTTGAACTATGAAAGCAAAGAATGCTGATACCTCCAATTTAATAATTGTGTACTTGTTTGTACTTACCTCTGTGCAGGTTCCCCTCGTTTGAAATTATCTTTATTGTGTTCCCAATTAGGAGCTGTCTGTGTTATATGACTTGTTTTGATTGAACTGAAAGTATATGATGCAATTATTCTAGTCTGAACTGAAAATATAACAATTGTTGTAGTCTGAACTGACTCTATAAAATACAATTATTCTAGTCTGAACTGAAAATATAACAATTGTTGTAGTCTGAACTGACACTATAAAATACAATTATTCTAGTCTGAACTGAAAATATAACAATTGTTGTAGTCTGAACTGACACTATAAAATACAATTATTCTAGTCTGAACTGAAAATATAACAATTGTTGTAGCCTGAACTGACACTATAAAATACAATTATTCTAGTCTGAACTGAAAATATAACAATTGTTGTAGTCTGAACTGACACTATAAAATACAATTATTCTAGTCTGAACTGAAAATATAACAATTGTTGTAGTCTGAACTGACACTATAAAATACAATTATTCTAGTCTGAACTGAAAATATAACAATTGTTGTAGCCTGAACTGACACTATAAAATACAATTATTCTAGTCTGAACTGAAAATATAACAATTGTTGTAGTCTGAACTGACACTATAAAATACAATTATTCTAGTCTGAACTGAAAATATAACAATTGTTGTAGTCTGAACTGACACTATAAAATACAATTATTCTAGTCTGAACTGAAAATATAACAATTGTTGTAGCCTGAACTGACACTATAAAATACAATTATTCTAGTCTGAACTGAAACTATAAACTACAATAACTCTAGTCTGAATTGAAAATATACCATACAATTATGAACTGAAAATATAAAATTATTCTAGTTAGGATAGAAAATATACAGAGAATTAGCCTAAACTGAAACTATAAAATACACTTATTCTAATCTGAACTGAAACTATAAAATACACTTATTCTAATCTGAACTGAAACTATAAAATACACTTATTCTAATCTGAACTGAAACTATAAAATACACTTATTCTAATCTGAACTGAAACTATAAAATACACTTATTCTAATCTGAACTGAAACTATAAAATACACTTATTCTAATCTGAACTGAAACTATAAAATACACTTATTCTAATCTGAACTGAAACTATAAAATACACTTATTCTAATCTGAACTGAAACTATAAAATACACTTATTCTAATCTGAACTGAAACTATAAAATACACTTATTCTAATCTGAACTGAAACTATAAAATACACTTATTCTAATCTGAACTGAAACTATAAAATACACTTATTCTAATCTGAACTGAAACTATAAAATACACTTATTCTAATCTGAACTGAAACTATAAAATACACTTATTCTAATCTGAACTGAAACGATAAAATACACTTATTCTAATCTGAACTGAAACTATAAAATACACTTATTCTAATCTGAACTGAAACTATAAAATACACTTATTCTAATCTGAAGTGAAACTATAAAATACACTTATTCTAATCTGAACTGAAACTATAAAATACACTTATTCTAATCTGAACTGAAACTATAAAATACACTTATTCTAATCTGAACTGAAACTATAAAATACACTTATTCTAATCTGAACTGAAACTATAAAATACACTTATTCTAATCTGAACTGAAACTATAAAATACACTTATTCTAATCTGAACTGAAACTATAAAATACACTTATTCTAATCTGAACTGAAACTATAAAATACACTTATTCTAATCTGAACTGAAACTATAAAATACACTTATTCTAATCTGAACTGAAACTATAAAATACACTTATTCTAATCTGAACTGAAACTATAAAATACACTTATTCTAATCTGAACTGAAACTATAAAATACACTTATTCTAATCTGAACTGAAACTATAAAATACACTTATTCTAATCTGAACTGAAACTATAAAATACACTTATTCTAATCTGAACTGAAACTATAAAATACACTTATTCTAATCTGAACTGAAACTATAAAATACACTTATTCTAATCTGAACTGAAACTATAAAATACACTTATTCTAATCTGAACTGAAACTATAAAATACACTTATTCTAATCTGAACTGAAACTATAAAATACACTTATTCTAATCTGAACTGAAACTATAAAATACACTTATTCTAATCTGAACTGAAACTATAAAATACACTTATTCTAATCTGAACTGAAACTATAAAATACACTTATTCTAATCTGAACTGAAACTATAAAATACACTTATTCTAATCTGAACTGAAACTATAAAATACACTTATTCTAATCTGAACTGAAACTATAAAATACACTTATTCTAATCTGAACTGAAACTATAAAATACACTTATTCTAATCTGAACTGAAACTATAAAATACACTTATTCTAATCTGAACTGAAACTATAAAATACACTTATTCTAATCTGAACTGAAACTATAAAATACACTTATTCTAATCTGAACTGAAACTATAAAATACACTTATTCTAATCTGAACTGAAACTATAAAATACACTTATTCTAATCTGAACTGAAACTATAAAATACACTTATTCTAATCTGAACTGAAACTATAAAATACACTTATTCTAATCTGAACTGAAACTATAAAATACACTTATTCTAATCTGAACTGAAACTATAAAATACACTTATTCTAATCTGAACTGAAACTATAAAATACACTTATTCTAATCTGAACTGAAACTATAAAATACACTTATTCTAATCTGAACTGAAACTATAAAATACACTTATTCTAATCTGAACTGAAACTATAAAATACACTTATTCTAATCTGAACTGAAACTATAAAATACACTTATTCTAATCTGAACTGAAACTATAAAATACACTTATTCTAATCTGAACTAAAACTATAAAATACACTTATTCTAATCTGAACTGAAACTATAAAATACACTTATTCTAATCTGAACTGAAACTATAAAATACACTTATTCTAATCTGAACTGAAACTATAAAATACACTTATTCTAATCTGAACTGAAACTATAAAATACACTTATTCTAATCTGAACTGAAACTATAAAATACACTTATTCTAATCTGAACTGAAACTATAAAATACACTTATTCTAATCTGAACTGAAACTATAAAATACACTTATTCTAATCTGAACTGAAACTATAAAATACACTTATTCTAATCTGAACTGAAACTATAAAATACACTTATTCTAATCTGAACTGAAACTATAAAATACACTTATTCTAATCTGAACTGAAACTATAAAATACACTTATTCTAATCTGAACTGAAACTATAAAATACACTTATTCTAATCTGAACTGAAACTATAAAATACACTTATTCTAATCTGAACTGAAACTATAAAATACACTTATTCTAATCTGAACTGAAACTATAAAATACACTTATTCTAATCTGAACTGAAACTATAAAATACACTTATTCTAGTCTGAACTGAACCGTCTACAGATCAATGTGGACATAAGTGAATTTGTGAATGACTGAATGTAGGAATCATGTGGTCCTCACTTCAATGTACACATACAACATGCTTATGGCAAGTCATTGCAACAAAAATAGTTCTAATACAAAAATGAAGGCCCTAATAACATTGAAAAATAAAGTGTTATGTCCCTTGTCTGTGACGCTGTGTGCTAAAGCTGAGGTGCTTAGCCATTTCCCAGATACACCGTGGTATCCATTCTTGCGGTTAAATCAACCTAGAACCATTTATGGTCTTTTTCTTCTTCAGGGTTCATTCTCAAACTTCTGCTAGATCTCTCTCTTGTAGTAAGACAATGGATGGTCCTACTAGATTTCCAGAAGGATGTAGTTCAGAGAATAGAAATGTGTCGTGTCACAGTGTTATTTGTGCCAATGGCCTGACACATCCATCTTCGGCAGGATTTATGCTCTAAACATTTTCATTCTCGCTGGGATTCAAATCACTTAGAGTAGTAATCCAGTGGATACCTTCACACTGCAACATCGAAGGCAACAAAGTTGCAGATGACTGGCCAAAGAGGGAGGGAACTTCCCCAAGAAAACTATCTGGTCAGATATGAGGAAGTGAAGACCACCATCAAAGACAAGTACAACAAATGATGGAAAGAAGACCACCATCAAAGACAAGTACAACAAATGATGGAAAGAAGACCACCATCAAAGACAAGTACAACAAATGATGGAAAGAAGACCACCATCAAAGACAAGTACAACAAATGATGGAAAGAAGACCACCATCAAAGACAAGTACAACAAATGATGGAAAGAAGACCACCATCAAAGATAAGTACAACAAATGATGGAAAGAAGACCACCATCAAAGACAAGTACAACAAATGATGGAAAGAAGACCACCGAAAATATAACTCAGATGATGAGCATTACCAACTATCCAGAGGAGACCAGGTTATCTTGTTGCACTTCAGACTAGTCATAACAAAATGATACATCACTTGTACACCAAATTTAAAATAGGTGCAAAAAGGCTTTGTCATTGCAGCCTTGCAAATATGACAGCAGAACATATCTTACAAGATTGTCCCCAGTATGAATATCTGAGGAAAAAGGCATGGTCCACCCCAACCAGCATCAAACAGAAACTGTATGGCAGTGTGGAAACTCTGAAACAGACAGCAGTCTATATCATTGAATCCAGAGTCACAACCTGAGTGATGATCACCAAAGAAGAACAAATAAAACCACTGATCACAAGAGCATCAATCTAGACACAAACATTGTACAGTCTAAGCTGTTAATAAAAACAGTAATGATCCTATACATACCCTTAGTGGATGTCACTAAGCTGATGATGTCATGTGTTTTTTAGCATTTATTCTCAAACTCTCGCTGGAACTCTCTTGTAGCGGGACAATTGTCCTACTATATTTCCAGCAGGTTGTGGTCCAGAGAATAAAGATGCAATGTGTTGTCATTTTATTTATATTGATGGCCGAACACATTTGACCTTTACGGGATGCCGCTGAGTTAAGACTAAGTACCAAATAGATGTCAAAACTTACCTAGTTCCGTTGTCAGAAGGTCCATATATGGGATGGTCAAATGTTGTCAGGCGTCTATTGTGGCTGGAGAAGACAATCAAATTGTTTACCATTGGTAAGAACAAAGTTCTTGTGTAGCACTAATATGTCTGGATAAGGAGATCTCTATGGCACAGTGGATAAACCATTTGTCTTGTGTTCAAGATGCATCAGTTTGATCTCTTGATCTATCCCTATTAGCAACTATGTAGGTTTTTTTCATGAGTTCCCCATTGGTGATTTTATCATATGATTTCAAATCTTCTATTCTAAGCAGGCATCTATTGATGAATTTTTACAGTTTTCTGGTTTTTCCCTTTTTTAGTTCTGTGTTTCTGAGCCATACAACAACTACAACAACATATTTAATATGTGAGTTCAATATTCTTAATGGTAGTTATTATATTTAATGTACAGGGTATTTTCTTTTGATTTCCATATATTTCCTAGTGCAATAAAGAGTACTATACTAGTACAGACCAACACATATTAAACAAAACAAACTTTAGTGAAACGAAGATTACCCATAACTAGGGTACAAGGGAACATAAAAACATATTATACAAGGGACACAATCAGAAACAATGCAATAAGTTTTATTAGGACAAGTAATCTTGCATAAGAACAAGGGGAACATGTAATGTAGTGTCTGTGGTTGTTGTCCTTGATGTCCACATAAATTCTGCATAATACCTTTTAACTCTCTATGTCCACCTAGCCGCTAATATCTACTATGCCGAAAAGCCGCTTTAATCTACATTTTAATATGAATTTACTATCGTGTTCGGCATAGCAGGAAAACCGTACGGAGACAAAGACTTAAGATGCTATAGAGATGTGACATGGTGTGTAATGTTTCTCCATTCCACACTACCCAACACTTGTGCAATGTGCCATTATTTTGCTTGTGCTTCTGTAATGCGCAGATAGTAAGACGGCAATCATTTATACTGAGCTCTCATTATTTCTGCACGCTACACACTGAGAGAACACCCCCACCCCAGTGTGTAGCACGCAGAAGAAATGTAGAATACAGCTATAATCAACAGGTAGTACTTTTTCTGCCTTGTAGAAACACAACCTATTCCTGCTTATTTCTGGGAATACTCAAACCGTCATGATTGAGTTAGCAGCAGTCATATTTGTTGTTATATGTAGCAATAAATGCCAGCGACTTGTCATGACTATCTAAAAAGTGTGATTAAAAACCTCAAATGTGTATTGGCATCTACTAGTAAATAACCCAATAAAGTTTTCTCTCACTTTCTATATTTTTAACCTGGCATTCTTGTCTGTTCTTCCTCTGTCAATGTTGCTGCCTTCTTCTTATTCTTCTTCTTCTTCTTCATCGTTCATTCTCAAACTCCCGCTGGATCTCCCTTGTAGCAAGACCATTGTCCTACTAGATTTCTAGCAGGATGTAGTCCAGAGAATAGAAATGCGTTGTGTCGCCATTTTATTTGCGCCAATGGCCTGACACATGTCTTCAGCGGGTTCTTATTCAATGTTCATTGTCAAACTCCAACTGGTTCTTATTTGTAGTAGAACAATTGTCCTACATTGTCCTACTTTCCAGCAGGATGTAGTCCAGGGAATGGATATGCACTGGGTGACTTATTTGCAATAGTGACCTAACTCATCCATCTTCAGCTGTAAATGTTGCTGCTAAAGGTATGTGTATGAATCTACCTCCTGTAGGTCTGTTCACTTAGTGTAATCTGGTTTGTTATCTGCATTTGCCTGGTCTTTATTTCTCTTAGTAGTTCTTTCTTCATATTAAGTGTTTTAGCACCTCTTTATTTATTTTCTTCTCTTTCCATGATGTTCTCCCTATTCTCCTATATACCCACATCTCAAAGGCATCAATTCTGTCATCTAATTGTTTATTTCGTGTCCATGTTTCTGATCCATACATTAATATAGAATAGATTGAGCATTTTATAATTCTCATTTTAACTTGTTTGTAATTTGTTTAGATGTTACTATTTTCCTCATGTCATTGAAGGTACTTTTGACCATTCCTATTCTCCTTTTAACTTCCGTTTCACATCTGCCATCATTTGTGACTGTGTCCAAAATATCATGACACATACCGTGCATGATCAGTTCTTTCAAAAACCTGCCTTTTCTTCTATTATCTATTTGTCTAAAGCATCCTTATTTAGAACACTGGTAATCCTGTTTAGTATTTTTCCTGGAACTGATAATAGCATTATCCCTCTGTAGTTTGTCCAATTCTTTAAATCTCCCTTCTTAGATAATTTGACAATATGTCATTCATTCTTTCTATTTTATCAGTATGTGCATTTTTCTTCTTCTGCATTAATTCTTAAACTCCTGCAGATTAGCAGGATTTGGTCCAGAAAACATAATGCATTGTCATGGTTTACAGCTTAGTTGTGATATTTCGCCTTCCGGCCTCACACATCCAAAGTCAGCATGGCTTCTGAGTCACTTTGACCTTATAAGAGATGGGACAGTCAACTTCATCCTAAAACCTCCTTATTCACCTCTTATAACATGCATAGAAAGTACTCATACAAGAAGATGGAAGCCAGAAATATGTGTATAGACACTACCCATGCAGTCAACACTCACAATACCCATATAGACAACACTCACTACACCCATAGACAACACTCACTATATCCACACAGACAACACTCACTACACCCATAGACAACACTCACTATATCCACACAGACAACACTCACTACACCCATAGATAACACTTACTATATCCACACAGACAACACTCACTACACCCATAGACAACACTCACTATATCCACACAGACAACACTCACTACACCCATAGACAACACTCACTATATTCATACAGACAACACTCACTATATTCATACAGACAACACTCACTATATTCATACAGACAACACTCACTATATTCATACAGACAACACTCACTATATTCATACAGACAACACTCACTATATTCATACAGACAACACTCACTATATTCATACAGACAACACTCACTATATCCACACAGACAGCACTCACTACACCCATAGACAACACTCACTATATTCATACAGACAACACTCACTATATTCATACAGACAACACTCACTATATTCATACAGACAACACTCACTATATTCATACAGACAACACTCACTACACCCATAGACAACACTCACTATATCCACACAGACAACACTCACTACACCCATAGACAACACTCACTATATTCATACAGACAACACTCACTACACCCATAGACAACACTCACTATATTCATACAGACAACACTCACTATATCCACACAGACAACACTCACTACACCCATAGACAACACTCACTATATTCATACAGACAACACTCACTATATTCACACAGACAACACTCACTATATTCACACAGACAACACTCACTACACCCATAGACAACACTCACTATATCCACACAGACAACACTCACTATATTCATACAGACAACACTCACTATATTCATACAGACAACACTCACTATATTCACACAGACAACACTCACTATATTCACACAGACAACACTCACTACACCCATAGAAAACACTCACTACACCCATAGACAACACTCACTATATTCACACAGACAACACTCACTACACCCATAGACAACACTCACTACACCCATAGACAACACTCACTATATCCACACAGACAACATTCACTATACCACTACAGACAACACTCACTATATTCACACAGACAACACTCACTACACCCATAGACAACACTCACTATATCCACACAGACAACACTCACTACACCCATAGACAACACTCACTATATCCACACAGACAACACTCACTATATTCATACAGACAACACTCACTATATTCATACAGACAACACTCACTATATTCACACAGACAACACTCACTATATTCACACAGACAACACTCACTACACCCATAGACAACACTCACTATATCCACACAGACAACACTCACTACACCCATAGACAACACTCACTATATTCACACAGACAACACTCACTACACCCATAGACAACACTCACTACACCCATACAGACAACACTCACTATATTCACACAGACAACACTCACTATACCCATACAGACAACACTCACTACACCCATACAGACAACACTCACTATATTCACACAGACAACACTCACTATACCCATAGACAACACTCACTACACCCATAGACAACACTCACTATATTCATACAGACAACACTCACTATATTCACACAGACAACACTCACTATATTCACACAGACAACACTCACTACACCCATACAGACAACACTCACTATATTCACACAGACAACACTCACTACACCCATAGACAACACTCACTACACCCATAGACAACACTCACTATATCCACACAGACAACATTCACTATACCACTACAGACAACACTCACTATATTCACACAGACAACACTCACTACACCCATAGACAACACTCACTATATCCACACAGACAACACTCACTACACCCATAGACAACACTCACTATATCCACACAGACAACACTCACTATATTCATACAGACAACACTCACTATATTCATACAGACAACACTCACTATATTCACACAGACAACACTCACTATATTCACACAGACAACACTCACTACACCCATAGACAACACTCACTATATCCACACAGACAACACTCACTACACCCATAGACAACACTCACTATATTCATACAGACAACACTCACTATATTCATACAGACAACACTCACTATATTCATACAGACAACACTCACTATATTCATACAGACAACACTCACTATATTCATACAGACAACACTCACTATATTCATACAGACAACACTCACTATATTCATACAGACAACACTCACTATATCCACACAGACAACACTCACTACACCCATAGACAACACTCACTATATTCATACAGACAACACTCACTATATTCATACAGACAACACTCACTATATTCATACAGACAACACTCACTATATTCATACAGACAACACTCACTACACCCATAGACAACACTCACTATATCCACACAGACAACACTCACTACACCCATAGACAACACTCACTATATTCATACAGACAACACTCACTACACCCATAGACAACACTCACTATATTCATACAGACAACACTCACTATATCCACACAGACAACACTCACTACACCCATAGACAACACTCACTATATTCATACAGACAACACTCACTATATTCACACAGACAACACTCACTATATTCACACAGACAACACTCACTACACCCATAGACAACACTCACTATATCCACACAGACAACACTCACTATATTCATACAGACAACACTCACTATATTCATACAGACAACACTCACTATATTCACACAGACAACACTCACTATATTCACACAGACAACACTCACTACACCCATAGAAAACACTCACTACACCCATAGACAACACTCACTATATCCACACAGACAACACTCACTATATCCACACAGACAACACTCACTACACCCATAGACAACACTCACTACACCCATAGACAACACTCACTATATTCACACAGACAACACTCACTATATCCACACAGACAACACTCACTATATTCATACAGACAACACTCACTATATTCATACAGACAACACTCACTATATTCACACAGACAACACTCACTACACCCATAGACAACACTCACTACACCCATAGACAACACTCACTATATCCACACAGACAACATTCACTATACCACTACAGACAACACTCACTACACCTATAGACAACACTCACTATATTCACACAGACAACACTCACTACACCCATAGACAACACTCACTACACCCATAGACAACACTCACTATATCCACACAGACAACACTCACTACACCCATAGACAACACTCACTACACCCATAGACAACACTCACTACACCCATACAGACAACACTCACTACACCCATAGACAACACTCACTATATCCACACAGACAACACTCACTACACCCATAGACAACACTCACTACACCCATAGACAACACTCACTACACCCATACAGACAACACTCACTACACCCATACAGACAACACTCACTATATTCACACAGACAACACTCACTATATCCATACAGACAACACTCACTATATTCACACAGACAACACTCACTATATCCACACAGACAACACTCACTACACCCATAGACAACACTCACTATATCCACACAGACAATAAAAATAAAAGTACAATGAGCACACTGAGAAAGATGCACGGCGATAGAGGGCAGCGGCATGTGCAAAGAGAACGGAAAACGGTTCGAAGAAATCGGAACTAAAGTGTTGTTTTCTCAAGACAAGCTTCTAGTTACCGGTGATCCTAGCCTGGGCCCAACTCTACTGTCGAGTTTTTACTATACTGGAATCATGCTCGCGGAGAGAAAAGGTTTAGTACCCGATGGGCACATGCATATCAGTCCGAGGTGACAAGCACTGTTCAGCTCTAGAACAAAAAGCTAGTCCCTGACGCCCCAAATATGTGTATAGACTCGGACTTGGACGAGTGTTTCACGACGTTGGTGTACAACCCTTCGGCTAAGAGTTATACAGATGGGTTACACGAGTCCAAGCTCAACTCTTCCGTCGAGTTCTTCCTAAACCGGAACCAGGCTCGAGGATGAGAAAAGGCTCAGTACCCGATGGGCGCGGGCACAATACGTCTAATTACACGAGACCAGTGCACTGGCGGCGGAGCACCTCGTGCAAGATAGATGTGAAGGACAAACGGTCTCGACGTAGAGTCAGTACACATTCGCTGCCTGGTGACAGATAGGAAGACTGTCACAGGCTAGGGTAGCCCACCCGAAATGTCAAGGCATGCCAAAATCTGATGTGCTGGGCCTACAAGGCGCATAACGGTGGCACAACTAACTACGCTCCCGGGGGAAATCACACGAATATATGTGCTGATTACAATGGAGCAAACGAAAAGCAAACAAACACAATGCTTATATAGAATGCACTCACACATACAATGTTTGCACAGACAGACAAACACAGAAATACATAGCAGACAATGTTTATAGATAGGGCTCACACAAACGGAACTTACACTGAAAATATTTACACAGACAGCACTCACACAGACAATGTGTACACATATATCACTTACATATGTACAATGTTTACACAGACATCACTCACACACAGACAATACTTACACAGACAGCACTCACACAGACAATGTGTACACATATATCACTTACATATGTACAATGTTTACACAGACATCACTCACACACAGACAATACTCACACAGACTGCACTCACACAAATGTTTACACAGACTGCACTCACATAAATGTTTACACAGACTGCACTCACATAAATGTTTACACAGACTGCACTCACATAAATGTTTACACAGAGTGCACTCACACAAATGTTTACACAGACGGCATTCACATAAATGTTTACACAGACTGCACTCACATAAATGTTTACACAGACTGCACTCACATAAATGTTTACACAGACTGCACTCACATAAATGTTTACACAGACTGCACTCACATAAATGTTTACACAGAGTGCACTCACATAAATGTTTACACAGACTGCACTCACATAAATGTTTACACAGACTGCACTCACATAAATGTTTACACAGACTGCACTCACATAAATGTTTACACAGACTGCACTCACATAAATGTTTACACAGAGTGCACTCACACAAATGTTTACACAGACGGCATTCACATAGACAGCATTCCCACAAAGGCAGCACACGCGCAATGTACACAGAGAGCACACACACAGACAATGTTTACACAGACAACGCTCACACAGACGGAACTCACACAGACAATGTTTACACAGACGGAACTCACACAGACAATGTTTACACAGACAACGCTCACACAGACTGAACTCACACAGACAATGTTTACATAGATATACTCATACATTACACCAAAGAAGATTCACACAGACAGAACTCACACATTACACAGGCAATGTTCACATAGACATTACTCACACGGGCAATGTTTACACATATATCACTCACACATTACAGTCGAGGTTAACACAGACAGCGCTCAGACACAGGCAAGATTCAACAGTATGAATGACGTCATCCCTATCCCGGCACACGTCACGTGTTTTAAGCACTGTGTGAACCAGCCCTATAACGCCCAGACTATATTTACCCACAACACGAAAGTAAACAAACATGGCATGGTCGCGTTTCATAACCACGATCTTTGTCACACACAAAAAAAACTGTGACGAGATTTGCAGGCACTCATTTCCCTAGGGAAAGGACGACGAGCGAATAATTCAATACATTACCTGCAGGATATATTACCAAGAGAAATATATGTGCACCGATTCTTCTCAAATGTCACATATCTCAGCGGAACGTGTCGATATTACCAATTCGAAAAAACGCCATAAAAAGCACCGCTTGTTTGAACACTGATACAACTGGTGCAGTCTTCGTCTTCAGCGTTCGGTTCTCAACAACCGCTGGTTAGCAGGATGTAGCCCAGAGAATGGAATTCGTGATATCAATATTCATAGATGACATGCGATATCTACGTGTTTTGGAATCCAATGCATTGAGTTCTTCACATTTCTCTCCTTCCGCGTTCGTTATCAAACAACTGCACATTAGCAGGATGGTGTCCGGAGAATGGAATACTTACGTCATGGTTTACAAGTATATGCTATATTTTGCGTTTCGGCCTGACACATCCGACTTCAGCCTGGTTTATGAGTCATATATGGGACAGGACAACCAATTCCACCCCAAAACCTTATTAGTCTCTCTCTCTCCTCTTATGACATGCATGAAGGTAAATAGTGTTGATATTCTTTGCTCCCCTTTCGGGCTTCGGCACCCCACGGGTTGGTTAAAATGTAGTTCAGAAAAGGCAATCCGTGTCATGATTTCTAGATTAGGCCCTACATACGATATCTGGCGCCTTTTGTTATCCAACTCTAGCGGGCGACATATTTTAGTCAATCTTACCTTGATTCTTGATTAGAAACTGGCTTCACGTCACCTGGGGCATTCCCATAAATACTCCCGTCCTCCGTTCCAGCAGCCATCCCAGTGCATGCAGACCCAGAGTCCCGGTCGGGTGTTTGCGTGATCTTCTGGACTTTCCAAAAAATGTACTTTTCCCTCCTTCCCTTCCAAACACCCCCACCGCTGACACTTTCTGCATGTGCGCGCTCCCAGCCCCACTGACACCATACCGAAATGAACCTATTACTGCCCTGATCATGTCTGCTTTAACTCTTCTCAGGATTGTGCTGTCTATCGCCGCATTGCCTGCCAATAAGTCGGCTCTCTCGTTTCCTCTGACCCCAGCATGACCAGGCAGTATATCCATGCAATGTCCCTGACAACTGAGCCGTTCAACAAGTCTCACCACTTTTTTCCAAGAATGTATTTTCCATCTTGCGCAGCATGCCCCGAGAGCCCGCGAGTTTCACCGAGTGTACTGTTGTATCAGCCATCAACCCACTAAGTGCTGCCGCAACTCCTTTCATCCCCATCCCCACGCTCGATGCGACAACGAAATACGCCGAAGACGTATTTTCTCATTTTACCTTAGATACAGTAGTCCACCTCACACGCAACCCATAATTAGTTGTTTCTTACGACTTACATGGCAGGTCATAGTGCTGCTGTTATCAGTGGTTATGACATGTTTGTGTTCCTCTCAAACTAATCGTTTAGTGTACAAATAGAAATGTTTTTCAAGCTTCTTTGCGATTTTTCGCCTGAGTTACGTGCTCTAGGGCGTATCGCCGGCAGCTAGCTCGTTGCTCTAGTGAGTCATCTACTACTTCCACAGCGACCTCCATTATTTTGTATGTCCACATCTCTAACATAATCAATATGCATAAACGTCTGTGGTTGACAAGAACGTACCATAAGAGGTACACTTTTTACTCATCTCTCTCTCTCTCTCTGGCTTTCCTCTGATGAGAGGAAAAAAGTACATATTTCAAGAGTATAATGATGTCAAATAACCTTGAAACTTTGGTCTAGTAGTCTTGATTTATTCTTCTATGAGCAGACACCTAGTCAGTTCTGTATTATAATGTTCACGTTTAATGAGTTCTGTTGTGTTCCAGCAACACTATTTCATCTTCCAGCACCACTTATGACCATCCTGTACTGTACTATCGCTATAAGCTGACAGGCGTCTTGCTTCCGTGATGGTTTGGTTTAGCCAGCAGTGGTTATCAAAGTGGACTATATGACCCACTCCCCCAAGGGTCAGTGATTCTCGGGAGGTGGCAACAGATAAAAAAATATATTTTAAAATGATAGTTATATGAAGGTGTCTTTTGAACGATATTTCGCATGTGTTGCCAGAGTCTGAAATGGGAGCAAAGAATAGCAACACTGTTTACCCTCTAAACACGTCATAAGAGACGACAGAAGGTTTTGGGGTGGAGTTGGCTGCTTCATTCCATGTAAGGTTAAATAGACTCAGAAATCATGCTGAAGTCGGATGTGTCAGGCCGAAATGTGCAAATATCACAGTTAAGCTGTAAACCTTCACACAACGCAGTATGTTCTCTGGACTACATCCTGTTAATCAGCAGGAGTTGGAAAACGAACGCAAAGGACAAAGAAGAATGTTAACAAGTTTGTCATGTCCCTGGTGGTTTGGTTCATATAATCTCCACTCCTCGGGAGGCAACACTGATTCCCTTGATGTAATACGAAAAAATAAAATTCTTTAATTGAAAAATATTTGGAAACCACAAAAAGGTGATTTTTTTGATTTTTTTCAGAAATAGGTCGTTAACTCTGTGCTCAAAAGATCATGGGAGGGAGATTCCAGCAGATTATCGCTTGAAGCTACACCAGAGTACATACTATGAGTGTTACTCTCGACAAGCGACGTGTCGCTTCGTTACCTGAGTACATTGAAGTCAATCCTCTATACCTTCTGATCCCTGTTTTAATGGTTAATGGAATGTCTTGAGTTAGTTGGGTTGTTTTTTTTGATGAGTCAATGACCGATAAGGAAACATTAATAACATCTATAATTTAAGTATGATAATTACATGCACAATAAGAAGAATTGTCCAAGACCATAAAGGCAAGAAGACAAAGAAAAGACAAACATATATTCATCTGCATTCATCTCGGGTTCCCGCAGATAAACAGGAGATGCAGTCTGAAGTAAATAAGGTTTTGAGTCACATTTTATAGTATAAGTGAGATGAGATATATGCGCCTGTTGGTCAGACACATCTGACTTTAGTGATGCTTGTGTTCCAATTTGACACTTTATGAGATGGGATAGCCAACCCTCCCTAGTTCTCTTCTGACATGAATGTCAGGCCACTATTCTTTGCTCTTCTTTCAGGCCTGAAAACACTTGGCGTGTGGACTAACACATATAAGAATGATTAATGACAAATATGGCTCACCTGTGTGTTGTCGTGGCCCAAAAAGGGAGTAAAGTATAGCAACACTGTTAACTAACAAACATATCATAAGAGATGATTAAGGAAGTTTTGGGGTGAAATTGGCTGTCCCATCCCATATAGGGCCAAAGTGACCTCAAAGCTGTGTTGAATTCAGATATCTCAGGCCAAAAGGTTCAGATATCACAGCTAAGCAGTAAAATGACACAATGCACCCTGTTCTTCAGACTGCATCTTGTTGACCTGCAGGAGTTAAGAATGAACACTGAAGAATAAACATGACTTACTCCACATAATAAAGTCGTCCTTCGTTTGTAATGTCCTGCTCCCAGCCTGGGGGTAGATCTGGTAGAATACAAAATCATTCACACTGAGCACAAGAATAACATTTTAAGAAGTCAACATTAGAAAGACATCATCCACAGTGCCAAGTCGACCAAAACGTAAATATTCTCAATATGTTTGTATTCAATGTTAACCAATTCATTACAGTGTGCCCATCAATCGATGCGACTATTTTCAAGAACTGTCACAGTGCCAACAGATCGGCTTTTTTTTAAATCCATACAACGGAGTTGGGGATGTGGGGCAAAAGGACTCAGTGGTGAATAAGTTAACTTGCTTCTGCACGGAAATCATGGTACCAGACGAAGACAGGAAACTAGACAAATCAGAATAACTACACGAATATAACAAATATATATAATGTCCGTGTAGTTGTTCTATATATATATATATATATATATATATATATATATATATATATATATATATATATATATATATATATATACATTGAAGTTCTGAAATTACTGTAACTAAATGAAGGGTGTCTTCAAAATACCATCATAAGAATGAAACTACAGTATGTTGTACACTTACAGTGACATGATGATATCGAAAGGCTGATTCTAGAGGGCCAGGGAAGAGAAGAAGAGGAAGACGATGGACCAGTGGCATCAAAGAATGTATGCACATGTCTCTGGTCAATGCAGACGTGATTGCCGGGACATAGAGGCGTTCAGAGTATCCACGATGAAGACAGCGTTCTGAAAAGAATGGCACTCTATCAATCTATCTATTCGCTAAACCCTTTGTTGTCTTTCAGAGTCAGGGGTAGAAGAGTTTTCTGGAGACATCCCTCTTGTGTGCTGAGTATATTGTGGAATTTGTCGCCTCTTTTATTTCAGTGGTCCATTGTTTTTGTGGTCGGCCCTGACTGTATCTGTGTATCATAACTTGCTATGGTATGCTGTGTGATGGTAATCTGCTGATGTGTGCACACCATTTATCTGTTGTCTCTTAATATATTCCAAGAACCGGTGCCGGTTCTTTGTCTAACGTCCTCATTTCTTACTTTGTCTCTTATCGATATTCCTAGGATTCTGTGTAAGCATGTCATTTTAGCTATTACAAGTTTACGTTTGACTTGTGCTGTTGTCCATGTTTAGCATTGGTAGCACAGCATTGGCATAATAATCGTTTTGAATAGTGTTATTTTGATATTTAAATCTACATATTTGTTTCTGAAGATTGGCGTAATTTGCCCAATATATATATTAGCTCATTCATCTGGATTATATTTCAGTTGTTTCTGATAAAGTCAACATACCCATTTTACGTTAGGTGACTGAAGAACCAATTGTACCTTAAAATGAAATTGTTTATTGACGCACAATTGAATGGCACTAATAATGAAGCTACACAAAGTTATGATGAACACAAACTGCAGACACATAAGCGTACAAGTTAAATTCAGATACATATTACGAAAATGCGATACGCGTACAACGTGCTCCTTTCCTTGAGAGTTACAAACAATACAGCTCTTGTATATTTGTGTGTGTGCGTGTTGTTTTTGGCAAGAGGGGGAGAGGGTCTCCCGAGTTTTTCTCATACCCAGAAGGTTCCATCTATCAGATATGCAATGCTTTGAGAATCATCCTGCTTATATGGGACTAATCAGACCTTGTTGACATTAGACTGTCAGTCTTTAGGAATGTAAACACAAACGTGTTTGTGAAGATGAAATACACAAACACACAAATGTACATATACGAGAGAAATAAAGACAAACATACGTCTGCGGAGAGAACGAAAGATTTACACGTACGATAAGGTAAAATACAAGATGGTCAAATACAACAAAAAGGTAAAAACGCGAGAAGAAAATATAACAGCAACGAGAGGATAAAATTCAACGATATAATAAAATGCAACGGGGGGGGGGAGGGGAATAAAATACCAGAGGCTATAATGCCAGAACGTAAAATGGTAACTGAGTGGGTCAAAACAAAGTCACACACAACGTGACAGTCGACGATAGAAGTCCTTATTAATTCTGCGCAGAGGTCTTGCGCCAATTGGTCATGGTTGGTGAAAGGTAGGTCACTGTCTTTCTCTTTCAGACCCCTCCAACACACGAGGCATTAGCGAAAGACACAAACATACACACACAACTCAAGAAGATATAACCTACATGTAAGATATAAACTCCTCCCAGATAAGACACGTGTATACACACAAACACCTACGCTGTGGACGTGACAGAATGAAAGGTGTGGGCACATCTTAAACGCTTAGTAAGTGCTTACATGTTCACTGTGGAACATGACAAGGAGTGTTTGCGTTTTCTCTATTAACTCTTCAGATATAGTATACGTGTATTCACTGTGCATGTAAGCGGCACCGTGACCTGCCATACACATGGTAAGCGGCGGCGACTCCGAAGGTTTGAGGGTAAAGTTGACTCAATATTGAGTTCAGTCAATATCAAGAATGCGCGATTTGGGTGTGAGATTATGCGTAGCCCTTAGAAAAACACGTAACAAAAATTTCAAAAAGAAAACTGAACATAGAACCGGAACCATCAGCTGTTCTACTCATCAAAATATCAAGTGAGATTTACTGAAGCGGAGATCTGAGCACCAATGGACTTGTTCGGTGTGCGAAGAGGATAACATACCTTATACCTAAAGACAGGGGTAAGACAATGATGTATATTATATCTTCTTCTTCTGCATTCGTTCTCAAACTCCTGCAGATTAGCAGGATGTAGTCCGGAGAACGGAATGCGTTGTGTCATGGTTTACAGCATTGCTGCGATAGCTACGCCTTTCGGTCTGACACATCCTACTTCAGCATGGCTTTGGGTCACTGACCCTATATGGGATGAGACAGCCAACTTCATCCCATAACCTCCTTAGTCGCCTTTTACTACATACGTGGAAAGTAAACAGTGTTGCTATTCTTTGCTCCCCTTTCGGGCCCCGGCAACACACGGGAGATATTATATCTAATATCTACACAGATAATATTTTTAAACATAGAAGGAATGTTAGAACTTAGATCAGTGAGAAAATAAACAACCTGAGATATGCAGACGACACTGTTCTTTTAGCAGAAAGGGAACAGAAACTACAGAGACTGTAGATCAAGTCGATAAATCAAGTAAAGAATATGGACTGGATATAAACATCCACAAGGACAATAACCATGATGATCAGCAAAGTCACAGAAAGCCGAGGCCCAAAAGGGGAGCAAAGAATAGAGACACCGTTTACTTTCTACGCATGTTGTAAAAGGCGACTAAGGAGGTTATGGGATGAAGTTAGCTGTCCCATCCCATATAGGGTCAGTGACCCAAAGCCTTGCTGAAGTAGGATGTGTCAGGCCAAAAGGCGCAGATATCGCAGCAATGCTGTAAACCATGACACAACGCATTCCGTTCTCCGGACTACATCCTGCTAATCTGCAGGAGTTTAAGAACGAACGCAGAAGAAGATTATCAATATCTCTGACACTAATCACAAATGATGGCAGATGTGAAACAGAAGTTAAAAGGGGGAAAAGTACTTTCAATTACATAGGGAAAATATTGACATCTAAACAACTTACAAACACGCTAAAAATGAGAATTATAAAATACTAAATCTATTCTATATTAATGTATGGCTCAGAAACATGGGCACTAAACAAAAAATTAGAAGACAGAATCGATACCTTTGAGATGTGGATAAATAGAAGAATAGGGAGAACATTGTGAAAAGAAAAACAAAGAGGTTCTAACATCACTTCGTATGAAGAAAGAATTATTGAAGAAAATAAAGATCAAATAAAATATTTTGGACATTAAAAAACGTGACACCTTGTTGAAGACCTTACTTGAGGGTAAAGTCGAAGGGAGGTGAGCAAGAGGGTAGCAGAGATACAAGTGGGGGAGTAACATCGCGGGATGTACAGGTTATAGTCTAGCAGAGTGCACCACAAGACAAGAGACAGGATATGTTGGAGGTCTGTTGCAGCCAACCTTCGTTGCGGAATAATCGAGGATTGAGTTCGCTCACCCTTGTAGGTATAGATCAACTTGACATAAAAGCCAGGTTTAAAGACTCGGATATGGCAGCGCTTTGTGTTCTCCGAACTACACCCAGCTAACCATCAGTACATGATTCTGATGAAAGAGCACGTAATAGGTTTCTTTTCAATCGCCAAGGAATTCAAACATGACAGACGATTGTTGTTCGTGGAATTTATGAGATATGTTTGGATTCTCTTCATGGTGATCATACTTCTTTCACTGATTGGCTGTAGCGGTAGGTTCAACACTAAACAAAGTAGTTGTGTTACTTCCTGATAGATTGATCCTATGTCATTTGTAACATTTGCGCATGCGGTTGCGTCTGTGGGTCTCACCAATGGCTCACTAGACAAACCAACCATGCAACAGAAAACCTTAGTAGATGACATGCCTTTATATTGAGGTTAACTTCTTATAGAAGCTTCATGGCATGTCATCTATGCAATCCCGTAGTCGTAACCTTCGATAACAGTTACCATGTTGTTCCGACAGCGACGTTGTGCTTGAACTAGTTACGGGCATGACGTGGGTGGACGGAACAACAAAGAAACCTGTCGCAATGGCCAGAGTTATACCCTGATGTCGACGTCTGTTTCTGCAACATTGGAATCGAAAGACCATCGAGTCGAATGGCTGCTGGAACAGAGGCGGAGCACTTATGGGAATGCCCCACCTGCTGTGAGGCCAGTTTCTAATCAAGAAGAATCAAGAATCATTTATAACAAAATATGCCAGGAGTTCTTTATGGGGTAAATGTGTAATCTCATCTGCATATACGTTATGAAGTTCATTTTCTAGTAGATTGCTATCAAAGAATCAGTACTGTTTTATTGAACTATTCAATTTAATTCTATTGTAATTATTTGTTGTAATCTGTAAATTCTATTGTGTTCTTTGTTGTAATCTGTAAATTCTATTGTAATTCTTTGTTGTAATCTGTAAATTCTATTGTAATTCTTTGTTGTAATATGTACATTCTATTGTAATTCTTTGTTGTAATCTGTAAATTCTATTGTAATTCTTTGTTGTAATCTGTAAATTTACTCTCATTTCACTACTTATATACACTAGATAATTAATTAAATACAAAAACTAATAGCGCGTGCTTAGGAAGAGATAAAATATTTTAATAGATAGGAAATCCCCCTTTTTCGCCTCATCATCATCATTTTTTCCCCTAAGAATATGACTGGCCAGAGGCCAGCGCGCTTGCTATCTGCTAAAAGACAATTCGGTGTATATTGAAAGATCAACGGATTTTCTCACTCAGTCTTCTGCCGGTAATGATGTGACGCACTGTCATATTCATTTTTGTACGCCAAACGAATTTTGGTTTCAAACACGGTTGGGCCGATCTCGCTTTAGGCAAGGATGGATAACTTTCAAATAAAGAGTAAACCAGATATTATCTTTCAATGAGCGTTTCGCTTCGGTGTCTATTGACGCTACACCACTGGTAAAATATGACAGCGGAACATATATATATTCTTCTGCGTTCGTTTTCAAACTCCTGCAGACTATCAGGATGTAGTTCAAGGAACGGCTGCAATATATGCACACTTAGACTTGATACATTCGACTTCAGCATGGATTCTGGACCACTTACCCTATATTCTTTATTAGAAACTAGCTTCACAGCAATTGTGGCATTCCCATAAGTGCTCCGCCCTCCGCTCCAGCAGCCATCCCAGTGTTTGTACTCAGAGTTCCGGTAAGTGTTTATTGCATGGTCTTCAGAAAACATTTATTTTTCCTTCTCTCCCCTCTGGATACTCCTATTTCTGACAGTCTCTGATGTTTACGTTCTCAGCCTCACTGACTTCATCTTGAAAAGAATTTATTACTTCCTTGATCAAGTCTGCTTTATCTTTTCTCGGCATTGTCCCGTCTATCGCCGCATTGCCTGTCAATAAGTCGGCTCTCTTGTTTCCTCTGACCCCAATGTTTCGGCAGCATTAATCTCACTTACCCTATATGGGTTGGGACACCTAATTCTAACCCATAACGTCCTTAGTCGCCTTTACGACATGCATGGAAAGTAAACAGTGTTGCTATTCTTCTGCTTCCCGGCAACACAGTGCGATTAGGTCATCAATAATGTAAGATTGTGTACAAACAATTAGTAGACAACATGGAACAGTTTGCATGAATATTACAACAGGCTGAGGGCCCGCATTTCAGAACTAACTTTAAAGTATACACAGTAATAGTCCAAGTCGTAGCAGTTGCTAGTGGGAGGTGGTGATAGTAGTTATTGTTAGTAGGAGTAGTTAGAAATAATAGTAGTGATAATAGCAGTGGTAGAATTATGCCACACAAAATAGTAATGATAATGCATGTCACGTAAATACACACACAGCTGACCTACTTACTTATTGACATACAGATCTGTGTGTGTAGAAAACATTCAAGCCTAGCTAACGGAAGGTCCCGCGACCTGTGTTACCACGTCACAATGTCAGGAATTTGTCATAAAAGTAACGACATGTAATATGACCGGGGGGCGGGTGTTATTAATGCATATTGTAACTTCGATGTTTCAGGTATATTAATCTAAGATTGATACATTTCTTAGCTGACAGCAGTAATAGGTAGCAGATTGGTTAGTCTCTCGCAAACACAACTCGGTCGAACGTCCACACTGTACTGGCAGTAAGATTGGATGTATTAATGGTGCCTAAAAATTCAACAATAGCCGAGTAGCAATACTTTATACAGGATATGATTCAATCAATTATGTTGTTTATCTTATGTGATAATGACAGTTTCCGACTCAAAAGCTGATAGGATGCGGGTGTATTGCATACAAAGTTTAGAATCCCTGTAAGAAAACCACGCATGGGGAAAATGACGCTGTGACAGTAACATGCGGCGAGAGCGTAATCACGGAATACAGGTCTTAGATACGGGTAGGGTACGCTGTGTGAGCTTGAGGAATGGGGGAAACAAGAAACAGGTACTGAACAAAGCTAATAAGAAGAGGTCAGATGTAGAAAGAATGACGAACGTGGTTGGTCGCGGAACTATTTTCATTGGAGTTCATTCCTTTCATACTTGATCAAGACACAAGGGATGAAAGTTCTAGTGTCGGGTAACAACCCTAATAAGGAAATGGGTAGCTGGGGTAACACAGGGCAAATATCAAAATGAAGAAAACTAGGTATAAGTGTTACCAAAATAAGTCATAAAACAATCTAACAATGAGACACACAGTGACAGACGACGTTTCAACTAAAAAGCCTTCATCAGGACAACCACAGGGCGCCAGTAAACAAGTCTTATATAGAGACACACATGGTGGTGATAGGAAGGGAAAAAAAAGAGGGAAAGTAGTGAGGAGACGACGGAGGAAGCATATGACAGGGCAGAAGCGAGTGTGCGAGGAAGATGATTGGTAAGTGCACAGAAAAAGTAGAAATAGATACGATATATGGCAAATAAAATAAAAATGACTTAGCTCGATAGTAGTTTGCGGTGAAAAGAGTGGGAACTGGAGACACCATGTTTAAACAGCAAATGTGCTCCCTGTTACCACACGTTCAAGGACGCAGAGGTGAGAAAGACCTTCCGTGAGCTATAAGAGGCAATACAACTTGGGTGGACAAAGGCCTGATGAACCATATACAGGGAGTATAGAGAATACGCGACAAACAAGAACCTAAGCGTAAAGCAGGGCCGTAGTCGCCAAAAGGTGCAGGTATCCGTGGCCTATGATAAAAGATAAAAAGAGACAAGAAGGGAAGTGTGAGAATGAAGGAAAACGAAAAGGGGGTAAATAAAGAAGAGAGAGAGAAGAAGAGAAGTGAAAATGGCAGATCGACGTGGGCCCCAAACTAAAAGGGAGATACGTCACACAAGGGAGGAATACGGAGGTGGGATGGTGGTCAGGGAAAGCAAGGACGGCAGAGCTAACGAGGAGGGGAGCCATAACGGGAAAATATGTCGTATCAAAAAGAAGGCTGATATGGGAAGACTGTGCCTCAGAAAAGGGCACAATGAAGGTGGGAAATAAAGGGACAGGAGACGAAGGCCATGACGAAATGAAGCAGAGTCTGTAGCAACTCGTCTGTTGGCGCGCAGCCATAACATAGTCGTAAAAGGGTGGGGGGGAGTAAGTCAGTCAGCCATACAGTCTTTACATGCTCGGTTGCTGTAGGGGTAGCCAACCCAACAAGGCCACGGAAGACAAGCCAGAAAGTAGCTCAGAGTGATGATAGACCAAAGTGATAGTTTTGCGAGTGGCAAAGAGAAAATATCTGAAAATGGTATGGGTGGTGAGAACAGTCAATGTAGAGAAAGTAGGACGGGGAATCGTAAGGAGAAGAGATGAGGGAGGCTAGAGTGGATCGACCCATAGAAAAGAGTGAATGAGTATGATGGCTAGGAATGCAGATGAGCCAATCTGCAACAGACCCACACCCGATCCAGCCGCGCCCAGCAAAACCCAAATGTGTGATCACCCCACATACACGTGGCGAGTCGCCGTAACTCCAGCCCCTTAATGACGACACATGCCTAGCTGCCACAATGGAGTACAACAGTATATATATATAGTAAAGGGACGACAAGAAAGATGGATATGGGAAGGGAAGTAAGAAGAAGGAATGGAGGGGCAGCAGAGAGGATGAGCAGGTGGACGAAAGGAGGCAGGAAGTTATTGGAAGTATAGCTTGTCGTTGATGACATGGGGCCTTAAGAGTACTGAGATTAAGAATCAGTCGGTTCTCTAACGAGATACGCTTCCTGTCACTAGCGACCCAGCCAGTGACCTGAATGTCATATGCACCTCGGTGAGAGTTACTGTTAAAGCGGAGTGCAACCGTAGAAGAGTTATTGGTTACGGGTGTCCCGCAAACCTAGCGCTAGAGATCTCCCCGTCCACCGATGTACATCAGGTTGAATCGTTTGCACGTAATAACGTACACGACGCTGCGGGAGACACGGGAAAACGAATGGTGGATGTGGAATACACACTTGGGAAGCTGGATCGATAAGGTACGATAGATACACGGAAACGTGAGACACGGGCAGTGGCAGGAGGGAGGTCCAGCAGGACGGAGGTGAAGTTGAGAAAAGGAAAGGGAGTCATGGCATGAACGAGGGTGTGAATAAAGAAGGAAGCTATGAGAGTCGGTAGGTTTATAATAGACAGTGGTGGAGAGAAACTGGACCAATGGGGGCAGCGATGTCCAAGAAAGCGACAGAGGAAGCAGAAACTATGGAAGTTAATTTAATAGTCCGCCGAAGACGGATGTGTCGGGACATTGACGCAATTAAAACGGTGACACGACGCACTTCCATTTTCTGGACTACATACTGCTGGAAATCTAGTAGGACCGTTGTCTTGCTACAAAAGAAATCCAGTGGGAGTTTGAAAATGAACGCTGAAGAAGAAGAATTTAATAGAGGGATGGAAGTTAATGAGATGAATGCAGAAAGGTCATCAAAAGACATGTCCCTGGACTCAAAGTCATCGTCAATGTAGCGGCGGTAGAACTGGGGAATCGGACACTGGAAACGGAGAAGATAAGGTGCTCAAGATTACCCATGAACAGACAAGAATAGCTGGGACCCATTTTGCTGTCCATGGTTGCAGCGCTGATCTGGTCAAAGAAGGTACCATCGAACTCAAATGAGTTCATGGTAAGGACTCCAGAGAACAATGGAATGGTGAGGGTGCCGGTCAAGAAAGAACTGATGGCGGCGAGGCCGTCGTTGTGTGAGATAGAAGTGTCGAGAGAGACAACATCAAGGAGGAAGTGATGATAGGTATGATGAGGGAGCAGCTCAACCGATGCGAATGTGGTCAGCTCATGGCTGGTGTCCTTGAGGTACATCGGGAGAGAAGTGACAATATGTTGAAAAACACCACCAAAGAATGTTGAGATATGCTCAGTCGGCCAAGAACATGTAGACACAAACGGTCTGCCAGGGTTAAGATCCTTGTGGGTTTTAGGCAAAAGATAGAGGGCGGAGTTGCCAAAGTTGGTTTTAGAGATAAGGAGGGAGACCGCAGAAGACGAGAGGAGGTTTTGCCGAATGAGTCGTTTGACAATGCAGTCTGACGTAAGGATATGATCAAGATAGGGTCCGTAGGGAGAGGCTCATAGAAGGTAGCTTCTTCCAGTTGACGAGAGGCTTCCTGGACGTACAGATCACGGTGCCACACAACGACGGCGCCAACATTTTCCGCGGGTTTGATGACAATGTCGTGGCGAGTTCAAAGGTTTTTTTGTGGCCTTCATTAGATACAGAAATCTACGTGATACCCTGGTGCACTCTCACCTCCTTCCTACTGGACCTCCCACCGACACCTTCCCCTGTCTCACGTGCCCGTATGTCTTCCGTACCTTATCCATCCAGTTTCCCAAGTCTGTATTCCACATCCACCACTCGTTGTCCTGTGTCTCCCACAACGCCGTGTACGTCATTACTTGTAAACGATACAACCTGATGTACATCGGCGAGACGATGAGATCTCTAGCCGCTAGGTTTGCTTAACACAACACTTGCGGAACACTCGTTACAAGTGGTTTGTGTGATAAAGGCCGCATGCCCTTGCTGTGGCCACATCATGTTCAGCGTTAATTTTTTATTTTTTTTTAAATGTACACTCCCAATGAAAAAACCTAGTCCTTACTGGGATCGAACTTTGGACCTCCAGTGTGAAACCAAAGCTTTAACCTCTCGGCCATGCGCCACACAAACATATATGAAGTACACAAAGAAGCCATCTCCAGACAACTCTTCTACTTCAGACGTTGCAAGGCACAAAAGGAGTATAAATCGAAAAGATCTCATTCTAATGTTCATCATTCATCCACTACACAACAACAAATACATGATACTGTATTAGTAAACCAATTTTAGTTATTTTAATGTTATATCAAGTCTGATCTTTCTCTAGACATGGAGACAATTAGGGTAGTACTTGTCACAGACTGGTGAACACTTGTCAGAGACTCATTTGTCTAAGACTGGGGTATACTTGTCTGTGGCTTACTTGTGTCCTCACTTGTCTTCTTATTCTTCTGAGTTTATTCTCAAACTCCTGTATATAGCAGGATGTCGCCCAGAGAACGAAATGAGTTGTGTCATGTTTTACAGCATTACTGCGATATATGATACTTTTGGCCTGACACATCCGACTCAGCATAGCTTCTGGGTCACTTTGACCCTACATGCGATGGGACAGACAACTCAATTCAGAACTCTCTTTAGTCGACTCTTACGACATGCATGGGAGGTAAATAATGTGCCTATTCTTTGCTCCCCTTTCGGATCCCGTCAATGCGAGGATGTAATAATGGGACTAATGGGGAAAACGTCTTGGCTAATGGGGAAAACGTCTTCTAAAATTATTGATTTGATTTTTTCTTGATTTCATTGGTCACTGTGTACACAGCCAATGAAAAACGAGAAGTCAACGAAATTATTTTAGAAGGCTGTTTTCCAGTCGGCCAACAGGTCTTATATTGGCAATAAATCACGCTCCCTGACCCACGAATGACATTACAAAACAATACCCAAAATATTATATAATGTGTGCACAGGTCAACTCAGGACTGACGGTGACAAGCTGACATTGAATGCATGCAGAAATAGAGGTCGAGGGTCTGAGACGGTGTAGCCAGAATGAATTTTAAGAAAGAATAAAAGCGGTGTGCGTATGTGTGTGTGTGCACGAAAGTGGACCCAACGATTCACGTGAGAAAGTGTACAGTTCAGTCGAGAAGAATGCTTCTCGTAACTGTAAGAATGTGTTGTTTAAGATCAGAGCAACATATGACACAAACATTCATTAATTAGAATACCTGCCACCTACAATTACTACAGTCCGTTTGTAAATTCGCAATGACACATTCAATCGAATATCTCAGAAACTGTCTATTTGATTACAGAGATCTTTGGCATGCAATATTAGATTTTATCCAAAGCAAAAATACTTATATCATTTAGTCCATACCTGCTCTGGATTGTGCATGTCGGTGAAATTGTTTTAAGTTTTCGTTCCATTGCAAATAAGTGGTGTTAATTTTTAGATATTACAGTAAACATTTTACTGTCAAATAACATTGCACATTCAAAGGCTATCTTCTAAAATAATTGAAATATTAAATTCTGTATGCGATGTCACTCGTATGTGCAATAGTAAACGTTACTGCAACATGCAGCAGTTACGGTAGTCTGCCCTTCGGTCACCATTCGACCACATGGTTTATTAGCTGTACATATTGTATTATTTTAGCCAATATTGGATGAGATGTATTTTGTTGCCACTATATATGTATCTAATGGTGTGCTCAACATACACTTATTTTTGTAGGCCCATTATGTAGTATGTCCACGAAACAAATCTTCACAATTCCCAATCTGATTATTTCAAGAGGTTGTTTGTTGTTAATGGTTGCAGAAATTGTAATCCACCTCGGTGCCAGTAGTCATCTTCCTCTAGAATTACATGATTCAAACACTTTTTTTCAAAACTCGACAACTATTTTGGAGAGATACTCACATGTCATAGCTTCAACATCACACATTTTAAACATTGTATTCTGTTCAGCAACTTGTGCTTTGACCAAAGCCCAAACTTACCCAGGTTAAGGTGAGAATGATATGCTGTAGTCGGTAGTTGACCAAAGCCCAAACTTACCCAGGTTGCTGTGAGCATGATATGCTGTAGTCGGTAGTTGACCAAAGCCCAAACTTACCCAGTTAAGTTGAGCATGATATGCCGTAGTCGGTAGTTGCAGAGAAGTGTGGCCATGTTGTTGAATGATTTTATCAATATAATAATGTCTTATTTGTCTTCTTCACAAGCTGTAACAATTAGGGCTCCAGAAAAGTATTGTCGAAGTGGACATGTCTTAATGTCCTCAGTGGACATGTCCTCAGAAAGTCATGTCTTAATTTGGTTGTTTGTATTTGATGGGTTAGTTGGTTGGTTGCTATGCCCTTTGAACCAATGCCATTGTGTGATATATACATGTGTTTGTGAATTGTTTTTTTTTATATTCTGTATTTGATGCATTTGGTATTTTGTCTCCCTATGATACTGCATTGTAATAGGAAGCATTGTTCATCTAAACATGATAGTCCTGGAATTGAAAGAAGACTGTTCTCCATCCAATGCCTGAAAATATGTCCATTAATTTTAGTATGATAGTCCCTACCATCTGTACATTTTGATTGGAAAGTACATCCAGCTTCATTGGAAAACTAGGCTGCTGCTGATACTTCCAGTCTGCATGAGTATAATTCGCTGGCCGTTGCTGCTTTGAATGTTTCTTTTATGTTAATCGTTCACTGACTTCTATTCTTTAGTGTGGTGAGCATTGACACAAGATTCGTCTAAATATAGTCTCATAACCCTTACTTCTCCGATCCCAGGTGTCTCTGGTATTTACTTCGGGCAGCAAACAAGTGTGGCGTTTCACAAATAATATTCCTGTCACCTAAGGTTGTTTTTTTTAAATTAAGTATGTGGTTTTTACAATTTTCCACATAGAACTTTTAGATATTTCAATATCGCAATCGATCTGCAATATTACTTTTAATTTACGAAGAAAAACAAGTTCATTCTTAGCAATCATTTTCAATATCTCCAGTCTTATGACAAACTTATATCACACTCTATGTCAAAGTCGTCACTTTCATTTTTCTTCCTGCTTGATGCAAGCAAGTTCTTGAGCCAATCTTGCTCCATCCAAAGGGAAAAAGATGATCTATCCAGACCAAGAGCCAATGAGTTCGCTTTTTAGAGTTACTGATATCACAATATAAATGACCCATCTAAGATTCTTTGCAAAAATGCTTATAGCGTAAAACTATAATTTCCTGCATTGCAATAAATTTGCACTTCAAACTCATTTTGAATTATATATGAATGTAAATTGCAAGCAACTAAAACAATAACCACATGTCAAATGCGACTTTGAATGACAATTTCAAACTTACATTTCAAACAGATTTTGATGTTTTTTGCAAAAACCAAAAATTAAATTAAATGTACTTATTGCATCACTTCTGTTGGTCCACCTGATTATTTCAGTGATTTTTATTAGTATCTATGTTGATAACACGCTGGAGTGACCAATGAATAGATAATTGTTTCTACATGAGTGATGTATGGCCATCAATACAAAATGTTTGCACTCAGGAAATCGTGTTCCAACTCTGAAACAGGATATATTCCCGTGCAAAACAAGAAATTAGGGTGCCTAATTATTTTTTCAACACACAAAAATCTTTGTTTTTAGATCACACAACATAGCCCTGCCTTTAGATAGGGGAAACGATGTGATTGGTAACGTTCTTAATTTGTATTATGTCTTAAATTGGTCAATATATTTGTACTTTCCATCACAGCAAATCAAAAGCCCAAACAATAAACGAAATGTCACCAATACAAATGTGTTTCGATTATTTAGACAGTAATTTTATTTGGGTACACTCAAATAAATACTGTAAAACTACTTATATCCCACAAAATGCAGAGGGGTGCATATGTATATAAGTTATAGAGGAAACTTCTTAAACTACTCACATTTTTAGAAGAAGAAAAATCTTATCTTCAGTTTGAATTAAAAGTTAGATCCCAAAACTTTTTGTGATCAAACAGACAGTTTCCGAAATATTCGCTTGAATGTGTAATTACTAATTTATAAACGGACTATACATGAAACATAAGTTGCAACTACAAAACATGTTTCGTAATCCCCAACAACATGAGTCCTTGTAAGCCCCAATAACATGAGACCCTGTAAGCCCAACTACAAAAACATGTCTCCATAAGTTCCAAGTACAACACAAGACCCCTTAAGTCCCGACTACATCTGTCACTGAGTCCCCAATTACATAAAATATCCCTTATGTCCCAACTACAACACCTGTTTAGTCCCAACTAAAACACAAGACACAGTACTGGTTCCTAACTTCATTTGTCATTGTATCCCCAAAATAAAACACCTATTGTTATGTCTTCCAAACACAACATCTGTCACTGCTATCCTCAACAAATGCCATACTTAGGTGACAACTGGTATACTGGGGCTCCCACCAGGCCCTGGCTATACCAATCGCCCCCTAACATGTTTTGATAAACCTTGCTGCTAATTGCATAACAAGTCACTTATGCAGCATTGAAAACTCATTCTGATGTTTGGCACACAAAACAATACTCCTCTATGTCAGTCACAAGTTTCCAATGTGCCTACCACAGCCTCTCTTATGAGACAAGTGTACTTTGGCTACTGTCAAGTAAATTATTCTCTATATGCTAAACAATCTGGGATACATATTACAATCGACCTCACCGTGTTTTCAAAGGTGCTCCGCCCCCATTCAGCTTGTGCAGAACAGAATACCTGGTAGCAATTTTTCTAACATTCTCATAAATGGCATGAGTAACAATATCTTCTGTGTTTGTTCTCAAACACCTGCAGATTAGCAGGGTGTAGACCTGAGAGCAGTATGCGTTGTTTCATGGTTTACAGTTTTGCTGCAATATCTAGGCTTTTTGGTCTGACACATCAGAATTCAGCATAGCTTCTTCCCATAGAGGACAGATCCTTGCAGTGGAGATCGGGCTTAGTTCAGCCACAACCTTCTCCAATAAAGATCTGTCAACTAAAATGTACACATGACCTGGGGGGGGGGGGGCAGATTTCCTTGCAATCTATTGCCAAATAACTGCCAATCAGCCATGGTTTAGTCAACAGAGGCAGAAAACTAAGACTGACCATCCTAAAATCAAGCAAGACCACAGTCTGCCCCAGCAAGCACAGGTGCTGAAGACGGAGGCAACCAGCCAATAGGCTCATCACAGCAATCAGGAAAGATGCCACGCACCAACCCATGCAATGGTAATATGCTTATATCTGATATATGTTATGTTGCCTGCACTGTGACGGACAACAAGGTAGGAACAGTGCCGGACCCTAAGCCTTAAAAGGATCCAACCTCAGCTACTGGAAGTTCTCAGTTGCCCTGAGGAGCCAGGAGAATAGAGAAACCAAAAAACAAGACTACTAAAAATAATGCATGGGAATGATGAAGATAACAACAAAACAAGTGGAACTCAAGTATATCTTAAATGAAGAGCAAGTAAATTTATGCTGCTTGCAAGAAACCCATCTCAACAAGGATGTAGCTGTCACAATAAGAGCTTCCGATACTATCGATCATACTGAAAAGACAGACGATAAGGTGGAATACTGATGTTGGTTAAGAACAATTTCAGTGCATGACAGTTAGAAACATATATGGAAATAGCGGAATACTAGATACTCCACCTCAGGGCAGAAAGCACAGAATTCCACCTTCTCAACTACTACTATCATAACGAGCGCCCATTAGCACTGAAGTAAGAAAACTAATTGTGTACTGAGACTTCAATAGCCACTCGCAGAGTTGAGGCTATGATTAGATTGGGCTAGAGGTGAGGAACTAGAAAACTGGCAGGATGAACATGAACTTACCCTGATCAACTAACCAACTGACTTCCCCGCGCCCCTCACCCACCCTTCTACTTCAGTCATGGCATACCACCTCTACACCAGACTTGGCACTCCATTCACCAAATTTGGAGTGGAACATCAGTCAAATTGTTGGAAAACAGCTTGGAGGCAGCTAACACCAGTCAGACTTTCTGACTAGATAGCGAATATATTCAAGATAGCAGCACTCTCTCTAGGTGCAACTACAAGAAGGTAAACTGGACAATGTACAGACAATATACCAGTGTAATAGCCAGAGACCTTCTTCTTCTTCAGCGTTCATTCTCAATCTCCCGCTGGATATCTCTTGTAACAGGACAATGGTCCTACTATATTTCCAGCAGGATGTAGTCCAGAGAATGGAAATGCGTTGTGTCGCCGTTTTATTTGCGCCAATGGCCCGACACATCCGTCTTCGGCGGCATAGACAGAGACCTAACTACAGACAAAGATATCAATAAGGCAGTCAATGAATTATGTAGATGTGTTTTACAGGCTTCTCGCAATACCATCCCTAGAGGAGCTCGTAAACACTATAAACCTAATCAGAGTAGTGAACTAGAAGTACTGCAAAATGAAGTGCAAACAACTCAACAGCAGTCAGAGACAAGAAACAAACTTTAAATTAGAAGCAGTAGAGATGTGGTTCTATAGAAGAATGCTGAGAATACAATGGACTGCCAGAAAAACTAATGTGAGAGTGTTGAAAGAGTCAAATGCGAAATGGACCCTAATCAATAATATAAGAAAAAGACAATCTTCATTTTTTGGCAACTTCTTGAGACAGGCAGTTTTGGAGAACATAGTCACAACAGGCAAGATTGAAAGCAACAGAGACACAGGACAACAACGTGAGAAAATATTAGACAGCTTGACAACCTGGCAGGGCAGGGAAACAACAACGATCTTGATACATAATACTGTAGACAGAGAGCTGTGGAGAGTCATGATCGCCTACGCCAGTCGGCATGGCACCTGATGATGATTTTACAGCAAAGTTAAATAAATAATATCAATTTGTGTACATAAATGTGGCAGACAATGTCAAAACCAAACTGAATTATCAAAGTAACTGTAGTATATTCCATCTGAATTTGCCAAAATATTCAACAAGTAGGGTAGCCGGGGGTAAGATGGCGCGCGGGGCAAGACAGCGTTTCTGTTTTTTTCACAGAGTCTATGGATTTTTTCGGTAGGACACGTTACTAGATCTGGCGGGAAACGTCCATTCTATGACACAATTAAATTTGACAGTTCACGGATAGGTCGTTTTCCAACCATGAGGTAAATTTGTTTTTCATGGGTCGTGAATTAATTTTGATCCAACTTTTTACTTTTTGCCTACTGTTATCATTACTGTCATGTTTTTTTACATGTTTAAACTGAAACATATATTGTATTGTTAAGTTGTTAAGCACATTACATTGTCAAAATACTTTTTTTTGGTGACATTTTATTAAAGTTGCTAACCATATAATTTGGGGAAAGATGGTGCACAGTTAGTGGGGCAAGATGGCGCATTCAAAATGTTATGGAAAAAATGCAGATGTCATGGATGCTGATCTAAGTCTGGGAGAGACTGATATATATGGTTATAATGATCTAAGACTGGGAGAGACTGATATATATATGGTTATAATGATCAACCAACCTTACAAAAGCATTATTAGCTTTAAAACGGAACTTACATACTATTTTTCTTTTAAATTTTGTTTTCAGAGTAAAGTTACAAAACTAGATCTATCTATTTATTCTATCTATTCTTAACACACATTTACACACTGCCTGTGTGCTAGACCTGTTGTAGAGGGGACTGCCTGTGTGCTAGACCTGTTGCAGAGGTGATTGCCCTCATTTTATAATGGTTTGTATCTCTTTTTTTCCTGAGCCATCTTGCCCCCAAAAATGGGGCAAGATGGGTTTTTTTTACATGTGTTAGAAATTTCTCATTCTACTGTTTACACATAGTTGTATGTTGTCAATAACATCACAAATGTAAGATAAATGGATAAGCTATACACTGATACCAGTTTGGTCTCTCATAATTACGTCTAGTTGTCAGAATATGCTAAAATGTGAAAAGTGTGCCATCTTACCCCCTGCTACCCTATGTGTTTTGTCCCCAAATTATATATACAGGCCTACAGTAGAATCCCATTATGCCTGTGTGTTGCCAACCCGAAAGGAGAGCAAATAATAGCAAGACTGCTTACTGCCATGCATGTCATAAGAGGTGACTAAGGAGGATAGAGGGTCAAGTTAGCTGTCCCATCCCATATGCTGTCAAAGTGATCCAGAAGACAAGCTGAAATCGGACTATTAGTCGGAAAGATGCAGATATCACAATAAAATTGTAAACCATGACACAACACATTCCATTCTCTGGACTGATGCCTGCTAGAATGATCGTAGAAGAATAGAAGAACAAATCCCACACGAACTTGGTCAGGGCTCACAAAATATGTATTTAATACAGTATTTAATTATATATATCTAATAACAAAAATTTGTCTGTTGTATCATATATAAACAATAAAGAATACAAATTATTGGGTATCTTAAGTATCTATACTATCTTGGTTGTAAAATAGAGAAAAATATTTTTTATTAAGCATGCACTATAAATTAAATGATTCCACTGTGCTAGACATAACTTCCAACTGTTTCAAGTCTCTGCTTACAATTTAATATGAAGTATAGCAGAACTGCTAAGTATAATAGATAGCTGCCTATAATAAAATTAATAGTTCACAACGTTCTGAAAAAATGTCACTTGATATGATATAATTCTCTATCTATGGCCTATGTATGGAATGGTTCTTTCTTAAAACATTTTCATAATTTTATTTGTCTCTCTTTGAAGCGAACTAGACAAGACGTTATGATAGTATATATATTATGGCAATAATAATAGACTAATAGTTAAGTTATATAGTTGTAGTTAGTAGTCTACTATACTATATATATCAATTGAGTTAGGGGCAATTTTGCGATTAAAACCTACCTTTGGCAAAACTTTTAAAACTGCTTAAATTAAATTAAACTTACTATTTTAATACTGGTATTTAGGGTATTACAAATTACCTGAGCTAAACTGGAGACCTGTCAAAACGGGTTGTCCACTTACTGGGTGAAGCCACGATGTTGTTCGCTGTGTGTCACTGTGTTTAGGGAGAATAGAAACAGTTGAAACACACCTGTAGCTCAATTGTAACTCGGAGAACAACTTTTAAACTGTCACACACACTCAGCTACGACATAATACTTATTAATGAAATATATTTACAATCGTTAACTAAGTTACACAAGTTAATATTTCCTTGTACTGTCTGAAATATACGCACGACTTACTTTAGAAAGAATACCCTTCCGTCCTGTGTGACACCCAAGTGACAACTGGGAGGTAGTCTGTCCCGTAGTTCTGTCGCCATTTTAGCCCACTGTCTGCTGCTGGCTAGGGTCTGACTTGTTACCTCCCTTGCAACAAACAAATGTACAAACATGGGACAGATTCATGTCTCACCGGCGATTCTCACAGTTTTGCGTTGAAGAAGTCGCGGGTTCAAATCTCGCTGTCCGATGTGTAAACAAGAAGTGGAAAGCGAGATTGTGTTAACGGACTGAGATGGAAGAAAAAAAATAGCAGCACCTTTTACCTTCCAGTCATATCGTAAGAGACGACTAAGAGTTTTCGGGTGGATTTTCATGTCCCATCTAATATAGGGCCACAGTGACCTAAAAGCTATACTGAACCCGGTCTCAAACAATGACCGAAAGGCACAAATATCGAAGTTAAGTTATAACCATGACACAGCGCATTCCGCTCTCCGGACAACATCCTGATAATCTGCAGGAGTTTGAAAAAGAACGCAGAAGAAGAACAGCACAGTATCCTACAGAATATTTGTTGCAAGCATTTTTTAGCCTTTAGTGATATGCCTATGTTCATCTCTTCGTCCACTGACCCAAAGCTCATCTCAAAGAGCGTTTGTGTTAGTAGAACAGACAGAATAAGAAATAAAGACATCAGAAATTTTATAGGAACTATCACATGCATCAAATACATAGCTAACGACAACAGATTAAATAGTTCGTTCATCTTATGAAAATGACACCTAAACGCCTACCATCTATAGCATACAACAAACGATTTTTTTGTTAGGCTACAGAGCAAGAGAAGGATGGATTGATAAAATCAAAGATATGCTACAACTACATGGCATCACAACAACAAACTTAACAAATTTGGCGAAAGATCGAAGACTTAGGCTCCCCAACGACGTTTCTATGCACTTGTGGCTAGAAAAAGACATAGAAGTCTTAGGCTCCCCACGACGCTTCACAGCACTAGTGGCTAGAACAAGACATAGAAGACTTAGGCTCCCCAACGACGCTTCACAGCACTAGTGGCTAGAACAAGACATAGAAGACTTAGGCTCCCCAACGACGCTTCACAGCACTAGTGGTTAGAACAAGACATAGAAGACATAGGCTCCCCAACGACGCTTCACAGCACTAGTGGCTAGAACAAGACATAGAAGACATAGGCTCCCCAACGACGTTTCACAGCACTAGTGGCTAGAACAAGACATAGAAGACATAGGCTCCCCAACGACGCTTCACAGCACTAGTGGCTAGAACAAGACAAAACTTCTCTTAGTATCAAAGCATAACAATGATCTCTTCTTCTACATCTGTTCTCAAACTCCTGCAGGTTATCAGGATGTAGTCCGGAGAATGGAAAGCGTTGTGTCATGGTTTACGGCTTACCTGCGATATCGGTACCTTTCGCCCTGACATATCAGACTTCATTATGGCTTCTGTATCAATTTGACCCTATATGGAATGGGACACACAACTCCATCGAATAACCTCCTTAGTCGCCTCTTACAATATGCATGGAAATTAAATAGTGTTGCTATTCTTTGCTCCTATCTCGGGCTCCGGCAACACGAGGGCGGAAACTGGTTAAATAGTAATTTTACGCAGAACAATATGCATAAATGACGTTTCTACCAAAACGTCTTTCACAATATGGACACAAAAAAACATTACTGAATGAGCCCACCAAATCAAGCACAGACTACATGTCAGAAATGTGGTAACTGACAGACGATGAATACAACAAGACGAAATAAGGCAAGAAAACTGAAATGATAGCAATTAAAGGTAGAGAAAGTACTTTATTTATGTAAAGTCTGTCATAGCTGTATTCCTAATCTGTCAGTTACCACATTTCTTACATACATGAAGTCTCCGTTTGACTTGATGTTCCAATCTTGATAAAGACCTTTTGCTGGATACGTTGATTGTCGTTGGTTCTGTGTATATTTTTTTTTAACGAAAATCTGCTATTTAACCTATGGGGTAGGGCGATCAATTCTAACCAAGCCTCCGTAGTCGCATCTTTGAATATGCATGACAGGTTACTGTCACTATTCTCTACTGTTCTTCTGGGCCCAGAAATGAACACGTTATCATTAATTTGTAGAATGTTTTTTCGCGTTACGTACTCTCTCGCATCATCCACTGCATAACGCTACATGGCACTGTAAACTGAAACAGGGATCTGTAAACAGAAGGCTGTGCTACGGTATTCGGCATTTTAAAGGTAATGTGTAAATACAACAATTGTCCTGAGTTCGTTTATAGTACAATGCGTTTTTAAGTCGCTGTTAAGTAACTGTTTTAGTTATAATGATGAAAATATGCTAAAATAATTACAACATTGCATGTTTTCGAGGTCTGAAGGGAAACACAGAAGAGAGAGCACTGCTATCTGCCATACATAACACAAACGGCGACTATGCAGGTTTTGAGAGTGAATTGTTAATTGCCCCATAAAAAAGGGTCAAAATATTCCTGTGTTAATTCTCAAACTACTACAGATTGGCAGGATTATGTCCAGGAAATGAAACACGCTGTGTCATGGTTTACAGCTTGCCTGTGAAAGCTGCGTTTTTCGGTCTGATACATTCGACTTCAGCATGACTTCTGACTCACTTTGACCATATATGGGATGGAACAGCTATATTCACCCAAAACGTCATTAATCACCTCGTACGACACATATAGAATGTAAACAGTGTTGCTATTCTTTGCTCTTTATTGGTCCCCGGCAATTCACGGGCGAAATGTAAAAATAACCCATAAACCTTTCTGAAATTGGATGTGTCAGACTAAAAGCAATATATAATGCAGTAAATCTACAAACCATGATACAGTGCAGTCCGTTCTCTGGACTACAGGTAAATGGTAGGTTTCATGGTAGCAACCTGCCGTTGGAGAAGAAGATAATATTTCTTGTACTAAGTCGCCGCAACTATTATGTGCGGTGGCCAGTTCCCTTCCTCGATGTGTTTACCTTTCCCAATCTATGCATTTATGGACTCATGATTATCAAGTGCCATCTCTGCAATGAAGGCTGGTTGCACAGATCTCTAACATCACCTGTCTCTTGTTTTGATGGTGCACTCTGCTAGACTGTAATCGGTCCATCTTGTGATGTTACTCTCCCACTTGTATCTCTGACTATATCTTGTTCACCTCCCTTTGACTTTACCCTCAAGTAAGGTCTTCAACAAGGTGTTATGTCTTTTAATGTGTCTAAAATATTGTATTTGCCTGATCTTTATTTCTCTTAATAATTCTTTCTTCATATTAAATGTTGTTAGAACTTCTTTGTTTGTTTTCTTCTCTTTCCATGATGTTCTTCCTATTCTTCTATATATGAACATCCCATCAATTATGTCTTCTTCTTCTGCGTTCGTTCTCAAACTCCTACAGATTAGCAGGATGTAGTCCGGAGAACGGAATGCGTTGTGTCATGGTTTACAGCATTGCTGCGATATCTGCGCCTTTCGGCCTTACACATCCGACTTCAGCATGGCTTTGGGTCACTGACCCTATATGGGATGGGACAGCCAACTCCATCCCATAACTTCCTTAGTCGCCTTTTACGACATTGCATGGAAGGTAAACAGTGTTGCTATTCTTTGCTCCCCCTTCGGGCCCCGGCAAAACACGGGCGAACAAATTATGTCTTACAATTGTTTGTTTGTCCATGTTTCTGAGCCTTACATTAATATATAATAGATGTAGCATTTTATAATTCTCATTTTTAACTTATTTGTAATTTGTTTAGATATTCGCCCTTGTTTTGACGGGGCCCGAAGGGGGAGCAAAGAATAGCAACACTGTTTACCTTCCATGCAATGTCGTAAAAGGCGACTAAGGAAGTTATGGGATGGAGTTGGCTGTCCCATCCCATATAGGGTCAGTGACCCAAAGCCATGCTGAAGTCGGATGTGTAAGGCCTAAAGGCGCAGATATTGTAGCAATGCTGTAAACCATGACACAGCGCATTCCGTTCTCCGGACTACATCCTGCTAATCTGCAGGAGTTTGAGAACGAACGCAGAAGAAGAAGAAGAGTTTAGATATTACTATTTTCCTCATGTCATTGAAAGTACATTTAGCCATTCCTATTCTCCTTTTAACTTCTGGTACACATCTGTCGTCATTTTTTATTGTGTGTCCAAGATATTGATAATCTTCTACTTGTTGCAGTTTCTGTGTATGTTTATGTTTAGCGCCTGTTCTTATGTGGCTTTGCTGATTATCATGTTTTTTTTGGTGGTTTTTTTGTATTTTTTTTTGTAGGCGAGGGATATTTATAACCAGTCCAAATTCTTTACTTAATTTATCAACGATCTATTAGTATTTGTAGTTCATTTTCTGCTAAATAGAACAGTGTTATCTGCATATCTTCTTCTTCTTCTTCTGCGTTCGTTCTCAAACTCCTGCAGATTAGCAGGATGTAGCCCGGAGAACGGAATGCGTTGTGTCATGGTTTACAGCATTGCTGCGATATCTGCGCCTTTCGGCCTTACACATCCGACTTCAGCATGGCTTTGGGTCACTGACCCTGTATGGGATGGGACAGCCAACTCCATCCCATAACTTCCTTAGTCGCCTTTTACGACATTGCATGGAAGGTAAACAGTGTTGCTATTCTTTGCTCCCCTTTCGGGTCCGGCAACACACGGGCGATCTGCATATCTAAGGTTGTTTATTATTTTCCACTGATCTTGAGTCCTGTCATTTCTTCTTCTTTTTTTTTAAAGATATTTTCTGTGTAGATATTACATCGGCTGGGTGATAAAATGCATCCTTGTCTTACCCCTCTTTTTATTTCTAGTCTCTGGACTACGATCTGCTAATCTGCATGAGTTTCAGAACGAACGCAGAAAAAGAAGCAGTATGCTGGGACAGTTTTCACCAATACAGCTAGAAAAAAATATAACCCATTGAAAGAGAACTATTAATTTTTGTTTAAAACCAACTCTTGTCGTAACGTCACTAATAGTGTATTACTGCCTTCTATTTAGAGCTGCGTGATTGAACACAGGGATTTCGTTTTCATTCTCTGCTTACCGTAACACGTTGCCCCGTCCAAAATATATGCGCCGTGACCTCACATTCCGATGTAGTGAGTCAGCCTAGGGGAATTCAAAGGTAGCCAGTTTGTCGCTGCTTTTAGAAAGGTTGCCGTCTCTGAAGAATCTATTGTTGATTCAATCACGGAGACACAACCACCGATGCTATGCTGTACAAATTCGCATACTTACTAGCAGGGAACAGCAATAAACATGGTCAATTTCTACGTTCGCTCTCAAACTCCTGCAGACTAGCTAGATATAGTCCAGAGAACGTGTTGTGGCATGGTTGCGTATGTTGTACGCCTATACGATGCCGAGATAGCAAAAGAGAGAAAATAATGGCAACACTGTTTACCTACCATGCATGTCGTAAGAGGCGATTGGATGTTATGGTGTTAGTTGGCTGTCCCATCCGGTATAAGGATCAAGCCTTCCAGACTCAATCAATCAAATGTATTGCCGAATGGCGTAGGCAATCATACTTCTCCGCATTTTTCTGTCTTTTGTTTTGTTAATAAGTTCAGTTAGTGACTTCTTTTTATGCCACAGTGATAACGCATCGAGAAATTTCTCTCTTTTCTTTCCTCTGTCTGTTCTCTTCTTGATCTTTTAGGTGGTTACTAAATGTTCAAGCTTGACTTTCCTTATCATGTGCCCTAACATACTTGATTGTCTGCTTCTAAGTTTTGCTATAATTTGTCGTTTTACTCCAGCAACTCTGAGAACTTCTACATTAGTTTTCTTGGCTGTCCATGAAATTTTCATAATTCTTCTCAAAAATCACATCTTCGTAGCCCCCAGCTTAACTTGTGCGCTTTTGTTTACTGTCCTCCTTCCATAAAAAATGAGTGGCTCAATATAACATCAAGTCGAACTCGCGTATGCATTGATATTATCTTTTTGCATAGAATGCTTCTGATTTTTTTTTAATGTTTGATTTGGCCTGTGGTATCGTGTTCTTGATTTCATTAGAGCACTAGCCATCTGATGTTAAAATGGTGCCAAGATACTTGACTTTATCGGCCTGATTTAATTTTGCACCATTGACAGTAATACTGCATTTTGGCGGTGTGTAATTCTTTGAAACAGTCATTAATTCTGTTTTCTTCTTCTTTAGACTGAGGTCTTTGTTTTCACTTTCGTGTACTGATGATGTTGTTCCTCCGTCGCAAGCGAAGATGCGCACGGCATGAAAAATAATAAACGGTACATGTTAGGCAAATGTGGCATCATCTCATGATAATAATTCACATATTTTTAATAGTTTGTTTGATTTCGCTGAGCTTCCGTGGCACGGAGATGTCACGGGAAAACGCGAAGCATCTGCTAGCTTTAATTTGATCTTTACATAACACATTGAGAGCTCCCCCTCCCATGGAGTTCCGGGAAAAGGGAAATTGAGCCTATCAGTGCGTCACATGCAGATCGATGGTTGCTACGTTGTATGCGCCTTTAGCGAAAGTACGTTTCGTTAAATAATGTATGATATTAATTCCGTAAAATAGTTAAATATAGGCCACGTCCACTTAACATGAACCCAATAAACATATGTGGCAAAAAAGTGATGATTAAAATAACATTAGTGTTTGTCTATTTTGGTTTAGATTTGTGATACCCGGGGAGTCCGATTCGTGCCAGGAAAGATCTGTTGCAGTGTGTTCATATGTGCAGAAGGTTCCAAGTAAGAACGTTTTCAGATCCTTCCTTCCGTTTCTGTCTCTGCTAGAGTGCCCGCAGTATTCTCTCCTGTTAAAAAATGTGTAATGTTAGCGGTAATCTGAGTGTACCAAGCTGAGCGATAACGAGCCGTAGTCTTTCAGAGACTGGGATCAATGCTACAGTGTTTGAGGGAGTTCTTCTAGTAACTCGTGAAGCTCGTTTTCTGTCCTCCGCTTGAACGTTTACTATCACAGAGCTCCTCATAGAACAATCTCTTTGAAAGGCGCTTGTCTGGCATACGGACGACGTGGCCGGTCCAGTGGAATTGGGACCTAATCAACAGGACATGGATGTTTTGCATACGGGACTTTGAATAATTTCCGTATCTGATCCTAGTATTTGATCCTGCTAACGTACTCCCATGAGATTTCTTAGGCACCGAAGGTGAAAAGAGTTAAGCTGTCATGCGTAGAAAAGAACAGAGATTAAAAAGAGCTGGCATGAAAAGATCAGAAGAGTAAACATGACAAAAGACACAAGCAAACTATGAAACCTTAATAGAACTCTAAATGAGGAAACAAAGAATTCACACTACAAGACTATCATCAAAGAAGCGAAGACATTCTATACAGGAGAAATGGCAGTAACATTTTAAGAAGAAGAAGAGACTTCTATAATGACGAAAGCACAACACTCTCACAAATACGTATCAAAGAAGTCAATAAAAACATTAAAAGAAAACAGAAGAATCAAAGTTCAGAGCCATGCAGGAAGGCAACCTTTACCATTGCAGAGCTAAATGGTGCCATAGGAAAATTAAAAACCAAAAAGGCCCTAGGAAAGGAAGGCATAACCAATGATATGAGCAACAACCTAAGGCCAATCAGCAGAAACAAGCTATTTGCCATCTTCAACCAATCATGGAGAACTGGTAAAATTCCAGAATTATGGTGTGAAGCTGTCATCATCCCAAAAGGTAAAAAAAATTAAACAACCAACAAGTCAAGTTTACCGACCAGTCAGCCTTTTTAGTTGATGATAGAGTGGCCACCAAAATGGCATCCCTTCGAGTCTTGGTGACCGGCTTTCTATCTGCCTGGCAGGTTTGGACAAATAGACCACCACTTCCATTTTTGAAATGGGCATTCATTCTGAGCGATATTTTCGTTGCGCCAGTGTACGTATATGCTGCGATATCTGAGCTTTTCGGAGTGATAAACGTCTGCAAGCATTTTTTTAAAGTGTGTTTTCCCAAGTCTTCGACCATCACTAACCTTCCTGCAAGGAACTAGGTGGTGTGTATATGAAGAGGTACCAAGGTCTTCCAAGATGGCCAGACGAATTTCATTTATATATCTATCCTGAAAGCGTCACATGTGTGCCACACAATTTGCTGTTTCGCTTTTTTGATCCATAGATCTGATTTACATCCATCCGTGTTTTTCACCGTCTCAGTTTTTATGTACTCAAGCCCGTAGATTTAAAACAAAGGGAGGGGTGCTCACACCAGGTAGTTATTCCAATCAAAACACCCCCCCTCTCTCAACAATATTTTACAAATTGGGAGGTTATCAAGTTTCTTAGCAAATAGAGGGAATTACGCATAAAATCAAAGGAGTGACTTTTTATTTTAGGTACAACTCTTCTCTTCTTTACTGAAAGCGTATATACGGCCCTGCTAGGGAAAGACGTTCCCATGTGTAGTATTTCTCTTGCTTCACTCTTGCAGTTTAGCCAGTTCGCCAACACTGTGGTCCGGTGTGTGATCACTGTCGTATATAGACAGTTTCGTGGAGCCATGCATGACCTAGGTCATTAATTTATTAAACGCACGATCCTTCAGGATCGTAGAGGTGCAACTCTGGAAACACCAACCAAAAATTTCGTCATACCTTTATGTTATCAGAGATTTTTTTTATAAATTGGAGATTCTTAATCCAGTCCCGTTTTTTATATCATCAATCCATAATTTCCTCAGGACTCCTCTTCTTCTTCTACCCTCAACTGTTCCCTGCAAGATGGTGTTGGAAAGAGACTCGTGCCATATGACGTGACCATACCACACAAGTTTGTGATGCCTAGTCTCTGCCATAAATTTTCTTGTTATCCTGCAAGTGTATTTATTTTGCTTCTCACGTGTATGTTGGTTCTATATTTTGAATAATGAATGCGCAATATTCGCCTGTAACATTTGTTTTCAAAAGCCGGCATGAGCTAGGTAACAATGCGGGAATCAAGTAGGATCATGATTATCCTTTAGGATATGACAGTCTCTCCATGAGGTACTATCCATATAACCCACACCACAGAGATAGAGAGAGTTGAAACAGTTGAGGACTGACGAAGGAGAGATAGCCACAGATAATCTAGGCTTGATAACATAATAAAAAATGGCCGGGATTAATTCTTCCACACTCGTCTGTATGGCTGAGGATATGAATGTGTTTCTGCTGATTGATCCAATGAATGTGGTAATACTTTGACGGTAACGTGTTTTATTATTATTCTGGGTTCATTACGGAATGGTGTGCCCACATCACGTGACATCTTTAACAAAAGAACTATAGGGCCTAAGGTCGTAAACAATGTTAGCGTAAACATTAGAGAACGAAGTTACATGAGGTTGGGATTAGCAACAGTGTTACCGATATATATATATATATTCTTCTTCTGTGTTCGTTCTCAAACTCCTGCAGATTAGCAGGATGTAGTCCGGAGAGCGGAATGCGTTGTGTCATGGTTTACAGCATTTCTGCGATATCTGCGCCTTTCGGCCTGACACATCCGACTTCAACATGGCTTTGGGTCACTGACCCTATATGGGATTGGACAGTCAACTCCATCCTATAACCTCCTTAGTCGCATTTTACGACATGCGTGGAAGGTAAACAGTTTTACTATTCTTTGCTCCTCTTTCAGGCCCCGGCAACACACGGGCTATATATATATATATCTATATATTATATATATATATATATATATATATATATATATAATATTATATATATATATATATATATATATATATATATATATATATATATATATATATATATATATAAGCCTTGGACAGAGCGTGCAGTCCAACTATGGAAAATACTTTCAAAATATGGGGTTTCGCAACACCTAATCAACTTGTACAGGTGTAATTACACATGCTAAGAAAAGAATGGTGGGACTTATTGAACAGCTCAGTTGTCCAGAGCATTACATGGATATACTGTCCTGGTCATGCTGGGGTCAGAAGAAACGAGAGAGCCGACACTGGCAGGCAATGCGGCGATAGATGGCACATTGCTGAGAAGAGATAAAGCAGATTTAATAAAGGGAGTAATAAATTCATTTCAAGATGCAGATGATGTCATTGAGGTTGAGAACGTACACATACAGAGAATGTTAGAAATGGGAAGTATTCAGAGGTGAGGGAAGGAAAAGTAAATTTTCTGGAAAATCCCGAAGATCACACAATCAACACCTGACTGGCACTATGAGTCTATATACACTGAGATGGCTGCTTTAGCGGAGGGCGGAGCACTTATGGGAATGTCCCGCGTGCTGTGAAGCCAGTTTCTAATCAAGAATCAAGAAGAATCAAGTTACACATGTAGTCAATGTGCAATTAGAACGAGTGTAGGGTTTTCATACAAATTCCACATACACTCTGGAGTTCGACAAGGATGTGTTCTATCTCCCTCGCTATTCACCACATATATCAATTGTATAAAATTGCCAACACCAATGAAGAAGACAACCTAAATAACCTCATGAGTAAGCTTCTTTTTGCAGACGATCAAGCAATACTATCAACATCATAACAACTACACCATCATATAAATAGGCTGCAAATAGCAGGCAGAGACAATAGCATGAAGATAAACAGGGGAAAAACGAAGTAAAATCAATCGCAAAAACAGAAAGAAACACCACTATTCTCATCGAGGAAAAACAACTTGAGTTAAACTTAACTTTGCAGCATCATATTATCAAATGGGAAAAACACCAAAGAAATGCAACATAGGATACCATCAGATCTTAGGACAGATGTCCAATATTTCCATAAACAAATATGTGAACATGGACATCAAAATTGCATTATATAAAACGATCATCATACTATGCTACTAATGTCAAACGTGGACATTAATAACAGAAACAAAAAGAAAACTTGTTACAACAGAAAAGACTTGTCTACGTAGAATCTTCGGAGTAACAATAAGAGATATCAGAAACGAAAACATCAGCAGACTAACAAACACAATATATAGTCTTTCTAATTGATGCAAAGTCAGTATTGCAGGTAGTGAAAGATCCAAAGAACACGAGCGTGGATGAACTTATGGCCTGCTTACTACACCTCATCAGTACTACCAAAGATACAGTACTGCAGTGGATTCTGGTCATTATGGCATACTTGGAAATTCTTCTTCTTCAACGTTCATTCTCAAACTACCGCTGGATCTCCCTTGTAGCAGGGCCATCATCCTACTAGATTTCCAACAGGAAATATAATGAAAATGCGTTGTATCGCCGTTTTATTTGCGCAAATGGCCCGACACATTCGCCATCGGAGGGCTTGGAAATGAAAAGGCTTATCTCCCGGCAAGAAAAGGGGATCACTAGAACAACTAGAAAGTGATAATACATACTATGAATGTAAGACTATGATAAAAGCAGAATATAAGAAAAAGTGGAAGCAAATGCACCCAACCGCAGAACCAAATGACCCCTTCTATCAAATGTCACGCAAGGAACAAACCATCGTCTTCAGACTACAAACTGGCTACAACAGATGAGGAGCCACACGTTCCGAAAGCTGAAGATTGGCAGACAGACCTTTTATGATAACACTTTGCAACTGTGGACTGAGCCCAGAGACTGCAGAACACAATCTTCACGCCTGTCAACTCTACCAAGAAGAGAGGGAGAAAATATGGCATAATGAGGCGGCACTACTTCCAGACCTGAGGGATTCCATATAGGACCTTAAGTGAATCACACAATACATTGAAGCTATTGGCGATGTAACCTGATATCTGGCTGAAGAACGATGAAGAAGAAAAAGACAAACACAATGCCAATTCTGGATTAAATCAGAAGACAATAGATTAAATGGGTTTCACATGCTTCCAGACTACCATCAGACAGTGTCCCTCAAAAAGGCATTACTATACAGACACTATGGTTGCTAAGCCAGGGGCAGACCATGCAAACCATGGATTACTGAAATAAAGGAGTTAACGAAAACAAACATAGGTTATATGAAGCACACAAAAAAGAAAACCATCTCCATAGAAATCATCTATTCCTGACGCTGCGAAGCGCAAAGGAGTATAAAGTGAAAAGTAAGAAAAAAAGAAGAAGTAACAGATGTAACATTGAATCCGTCCATAATAGTCAGCTAGGCTGCATGTCTGCCTTTTGACGAAAATTTGATATGTTTTGCAAAAAATCACTAACAGAGAGGTTCCCCCCCTTGTTTGGAGGCTTTTCGTCCGCCTTCTGGCCCAGCTCCTAGTACTAGAAGTCATGTTCCGATTTGTTAAGGGGATGGATATTTTAAACCTCCCCCCCCCACTGTCTTATCTACGAGCCTGAGACAAAGCTTCCTAGGTATGAGAGAAAACATTCAGGATGTGATTATATACACTGATGGATCTGTAATTAGGCATGTTCGCAGTGCTTGGGCCTTTACAGCTCAGTGCGCAAGTAAAACGATCAAGGAGGAAAGTGGTGCCTTTGCGGTCACTACGAGTAGTATGACCATGGAGACTATGGCGGTGACCAAGGCATTTGAGTGGCTACGCACACAGAAAGTAGCGCAGGTCTGCATCTTGAGTGACTCTATGAGTATGATTAAGAAGGTACAAGTGGGTCTCGTTCGCGAACAGTGGATTGAGGCCTTGAGAAATGCGAGCTTGAAAGCGGTTACATTTATTTTCGTGCCGGGACATGTGGGCGTTCGAGGCAATGAAAGAGCGGATCAACTGGCATCGTGTGCGATTGTGGCAAAGGGCGATGGGGCAATGGATCGCGCTGACGTTTTGAACTCCTTAAGAGATATAACACGCGAGAGTGAGACTAATGTGGATGATGATTCCTTTTCAATGGCTAGGATTAAAGATCAGGGATTGAAATGCGGTGTTGCTAGAGGTGAACATTTTGTAGGGCGCAGAAGAATGATGGTCAACCAGCATAGGACCGGTACTGTCAGCAGAAGTGTGATGGCGGATACACTCAAGGAGAGATCGGAGCAACTATGGATGTGTCCAGTTTGCAGTGATGATGATCCGACGACTAACTAACTAACTAACTATTCAGAAACGACCCCACTGAACATATGAAGTCACGTTGCACATATTTCTTGGGGCTAAAAATCTTGGGGTCTTTGTTACCTCTAATATTTTATGGTAGTGTGTCCTAGTATAACCTAATTGGACTTTGTTGTCCGCTGGTTGAAAGGGCACGCCTCTCCATAAGAGAGACACATTCATTAACTACCAACTCTCTACCTCTTGGGGCTAGTGACAAACAAAATAGAGTTGAGGGGAGGCAGGTAGAGGTACACGTGATATGGAAACAACAAAGATGGACAGAATACAATCTAGGAGAGGGCACCATTAAGGCAAGAGAAAGTTGAACGTCTGTTGCAGTCAATCTTCGTTGCGTAGACCGTACTTGAAGGATGATTTGTTTTTTGCCAAACCTTTTCTGTTCCGAATTTTTATTTCACATCTTCTACAGATAACTTTTACAGAATCCCAAACTCAAAATGGCGGCACCGAGATCCAGAGGCGGGATGTTCAGGGAAGTTACAGTTTCAACGACCAGTGCTTCGCGATGGAAATCTATTACAATATGCACAGGTAAACATTACATTAATTTAAAAGAAATAGAGTCAAAGGTAAAAGTGTGGTTACGTAGGAGAGTTAAAAGAATACAAGCACTGAAGATGTTTTCACTCACCAAGTTGTGTAGTGTAGGATTCTGAAATTTTTATCTATGATTCCACCATCACCACTGTGCCCTTGTGGGCAGGCAGCACAGACAGCTGAACATATCCTGCAAGACTGCAATACACTACACCAGTTAAGGGAAGAACACTGGCCAACAGAGATGTATATCCACAGAAAGATGTATGGGAGCACTGAGGAGCTTTCAAATACAGCAGCATTTATAAATAAAAATACATTTATTAGACTAAGACTTGGTTGACTAAGAAGACAAGATCTATGATTCCATTGATTCTATTCCTAATTCATGTGGCCCTTAATGAAAGTTAATGTTTGCCTTGCGGCGCCAGGGGTAGAAGAAGAGTACTCTGGAGATGGCCTTCCTGTGTGCTGTTCATGTGGCTTCTTTGATTTCTGTGTTCTATATTTTACATAGGTAAGTATAGTCATAGTCTGGCTTTATAGCCGTGATGTCTATTTGAATGTGTATTCCCATTGCCATCTGTGGCATGCTGTCTTAGGTCTGTTTGTAGTCAGGATGGAGTGGAAGTGTGTGATTGTGGAAACCACTTGATCTGTTGTCTTTTGATGTGTCCAATACTAGTATTGTTTTGGTTATCTGTCTGATATTAGTGATATCATTTCTAATTCTATCTCTTAATGATTCTCTGAGTATGCTGGCACATTTTTCTTTCCTATGCCCATGGGCACTGTGAAATTTGACCTAGTTTTGAGGTATTCCCCAAAGCATAAATTGCGCTGATCCGCTGTTCGCGAGGAGATTTGTCATGGCGTGCGAGAGGTTGTGATATCCCGGCTCGTGCTGCCATGTGTTGGAATATGGGTGGAAATTTGATTTTTGAAAAAAAAGAAAGAAAAAGGGTCACAAACATAAACAAATGTATGGCGCAGCTGCCGTTTAAGTGTTTGAATCGTTTTGTAGATCCGAGGTTAGTTATGGTCATGTGTGGTGTTAAAAAAAAAGGAGGGGGGGTGTGGTATAAAAAATAATAAAAAAGGGGGGTTGAGGGGGTGTCTCCCCCTTATTACATCTGAATGTTTAGAAAATGGAGAGACCTGGGGGGGTCTCCCCCCAGTTATTATTCACATAAAATTATTGGAAAAAAATATTCAGTCTACGGCGAGAGCAGGGTTGCCATTTTGATGCTTTTCGCACATCTGGTGCTTTTTCATATAAGCTGGTACCAAGCTTATTGGACAAGGCTTCACAATTTAGTGCTTTTCACAACTTTGCTGGTGCGTTTTAATGCATCTTGCCATTATTTTGTGATTTCTGATGCTATTTAGAAGCATTTCTCGTGCTTTTATGATGAAATGAGTTAGCAACACTGGGAGAGGCTTGATCAGAAACCAATTAAAGCCTGTGCATTGCAGCAAAGTAGAGAACATGACCGGAGCTTATGGTGTGTGTTATTCTTATGATTTGTATTAGAAATAATGCATGATTTGCAGAGAGTTTATCCACGTTGGAACGGTGAATAAGGTAAGTACTTCTTCATTCTACCCATTTCACACTGTTTACATTTTTAATTAGATGACTACAGATTTCCACTAGTAAAACCACTGCTCAAATTGATCACATCTAAAAAAAAAAATGTCTGCCACGCATAAAATCGTTTGCTGTTTTGCGGGTGTGTAATGTCACAGCACGCGTTGAGTGGTTCTCTGGTGTTCTCGCGGAACTCCTGTGACGTCGTCTGCTTAAAAATTAAAACAGTGTACTATTTATATATTTATAGCGCAGTACCTATAGCAAAGAAAAATTTACTGTATTCTATGTAGACTTCTGCTGTCACTATTTTTCTTTTTTCTTGTGCTGTCAATGCCCAGGTTTGGCACTGGTAGCACAGTGATGGGATAATAATAGTCGTGTATAATGCAACTTTAGTGTCTATGTTTACATTGTTATTCTTAAAAATACGTGTCATTTGTCCTATAATCTGGTATGTTTTGTATCACTTTACTGTTTTTCATTTAACTCAATACAATGCTTTCTAAGTAAGTGAACTTCTTTACCTGTTTAAGATGTTTATTATCGATGGAGATGGTGATATTTCTTTCTTTCTTTGCTATGATGAATATTCTCAAGACATGGATCAGAGTATATACAGATGGATCAGAGTATATACAGATGGATCAGAGTATATACAGATGGATCAGCAGAGAATGCAGTAAAAAAATGGAGGAGCAAGAATATATATAAAGTGTCCAAATAATGTTAGGGATTCAATCAAAGTACTAATTAAGAAATTCTAACATAATTACGATGCAGAAATTCAGGCAATCAAGATGGCAACCGAAAAACTGCTGAGCGCCAATCTTTGTTCACATCCTGTAGTATTCCTAATAGATGCAAGATCAGCACTATGAGCTGTACAGTCCAGAAAACTACCAGACCTGTAAATACTACTGACCAAACTAAGCAATCATTGTAAAGTAGCTATGCAGTTGATACCATCACATTGTGGAATACCAGGAAACGAGAAAGCAGATCGTCTAGCTACAGTCGCTGATGATCAACCAGATGTGCCAATAATGTGCCTTCAAAAGAAATGATGATCAAGGCTTTTAGAAAACCAACTCCAACACAGGATGACTACCAAATTAAGATTAGACCAGACCAAGTTGTCATTCTGTGCCTCAGAACAGGACACAACCAACTCCGCAGCCACTCATATAAAGTTCAAGACTGGCAAAATGACCATGTATACATTAAGACAGTCACCTCAGACAGCAGAGCATGTTCTTGAGGAGTTCCCAGATCATGAACTACTAAGGGAAATATACTGTCATAGAGAAACAACAAGGGCAGAAAGAAAAATGATTGGCCTCTGTGCAAGTTACATTAGTCACATTCTTTTTCTGCATTTGTTTTCCTCAAACTCCTGCAGATTAGCAGGATGTAGTCCAAATAACAGAATGTGTTGTGTCATGGTTTACAGCATTGCTGCAATATCTGCCTTTCAGCCTGACACATCCGACTTCAGCATGGCTTTGGGTCACTGACCCATTATGGAATGAGACAGCCAACTCCATCCCATAACCTTCTTAGTCGCCTCTTATGAAGTGCTTGGAAGGTAAACAATGTTGCTATTCTGTGCTCCCCTCTCGAGCCCCATCAACACACGGGAAACTTCTTCTTCTTCAGCGTTCATTCTCAAACTCCCGTTGGATCTCTCTTGTAGCAGGACCATGGTCCTATTAGATTTCCAGCAGGATGTAGTCCAGAGAATGGAAATGCGTTGTGTCGCTAGTATTATTTGCGCCAATGGCCTGACACATCCGTCTTCGGCGGGACACGGGAAACAAGTTGATAGAAGAGACAAAACATAAGATATAAGTACATTCCAGGCAAACAAAATAAAATTATCATCCAGGATGTAAACCACGATACAACACATTCTGTTCTCTGACCGTAGCCGGCAGGAGTTTGAGAAGAACTGAAGTTGAGTAGATTTGTGACATTTAGTATGAAGTTTGGAAGTAGTGATGTTGGTTCTAGTGACTAACCCTTGTTTGTTTGCAGGAGCATCTGCCAGTACTCTTCAAGACATCAAAGTTGCAGAAAGTTGTGGAGGCTTTGCTTACAGAGACAATGGGAGCCCAGTTTCCTGTATGAGAAATAGATTTATCTACTGGTGAGACAAGCTATGTTTATTGCTATAGAATTTTTCATCTACATTTGTTATAAAAATCTTTTTACTTTTTTCTCCATACTTTTTGTTTGTTCTCAAACTCCTGCAGATTTAGCAGAATGTAGTCCGGAGAATGAAGTGTGTTTTGTCATTATTTATAGCTTGGCTGTGATATCTGCACCTCTCGACCTGACACATACGACTTCAGCCATGCTGAAGTCACTTTAACTGTATGGAATGTGACAGCCAGCTTCGCCCCTAAAGCCTCCTTACCTTGAAAAGATAACCTTGATGAACCATATACCTGGTAATTTTCCCTCTGCATTTCTCTTTTAATGCCCCCCCCCCCACTTTTTTTTGAATGCCATGATCTTACTATTCCTTGCACTCTGGGTCTTCCTGGAGGTCTAAATCCCAGATTTTTGATCTCCTGTTACGGTCATTTCTCTTCCATTTTTTCAGTTGGTACCATTGTAACTACGCCTCCTCTACTTTGGTCTCTTATGCAACCAGATACATGAGATATAGTCACGATACGCCAGACTTGATCTTGTCTCAATGCAGCAATTTTTTATTGTAGACATTTATAGTCAATCATGATTGCCTGAGTCTTTTAATAGACATTGCCTGTAGATAACTGGGGCAGAACCTCTAGTTCAGTTCTAAAAATATGGTCACTGTCTTCTTTCCAGGCATGTTGTAGAAGGTGATTAAGAAAAGTTGGGGATATACTGACGACCTATCATCTGTGAAAAAATCATCATATTATGTCTCAATTTCTTATTTTTGTCATCTATAAAATCATCTTGTGGATGACAAAGAGATAAAGGACAGTAGATATTGCACCTTTATCTTTTTGTGGCAGGCTCCTAGGTGGCTGAGAATACTAAATGTGCCTTCACTTCCGATAAAATAGTTTCCCAGAAGTGTGTGCTGTGCTCCTGGCAGGACATTGTAAATCTGGGCCACTGAAATACCTCCCTTCTGCAACTAATATAAATAACCAAAATATCAGACGATGTCTGACAAAATAGAGAATACTGCAGTAACCAAACGAAGTGGTAAATACTAAGTAAAGTAAAAAGACTGAGAAGAACCTGTGTTTTTGTCAGAAAGACTAAGCTGCCAAGAGCTACCTGCTCATAGCTAAAGGGATTATTTCACATGTGACTGTTGTATAACAGAGATATCTAATAGTTATTCTAAAGATGGTTATAACAACAATCTATCACCATCCAAAACATATCTGTATAACCTAATCTCTTTTGTTGAACATACAGGAGAACATACCAAGATGTTTTGGAATTGGTTGAAGAATCTCTAGACTTGACGCTGTCTGGAAACTTGGTCAGATATCGTTTTCAAGACACTCCAATTTTACCAAAAGTCACTGTCCATGAGTCACATGGGAACATTATTGTTCTGGTCGCAACTGTAGCCAGTGTTCATCGTCTTGTGTTTCCACATCCAAGTCGACTTAATCGTCAGGTATATAACACTTTTGAATATTTTCATTTTTTGTGTGTTTTTTAAAGTGGAAGTTTTCCCTCTCAGACCAGAATACCATTCATGTTCATTTTCTCAGACTAGAATACCATTCATGTTCATTGTCTTCTCAGACTAGAATACAATTCATATTTATTGTATTCTCAGACTAGAATACCATTCATATTTATTGTATTCTCAGACTAGAATACTATTTATGTTCATTGTCTTCTCAGACCAGAATACCATTCATGTTCATTGTTTTCTCAGACTAGAATACCATTCATGTTCATTGTTTTCTCAGACTAGATTACCATTCATGTTCATTGTCTTCTCAGACCAGAATACCATTCATGTTCATTGTTTTCTCAGACTAGATTACCATTCATGTTCATTGTTTTCTCAGACCAGAATACCATTCATGTTCATTGTTTTCTCAGACCAGAATACCATTCATGTTCATTGTATTCTCAGACTAGATTACCATTCATGTTCATTGTCTTCTCAGACCAGAATACCATTCATGTTCATTGTCTTCTCAGACTAGAATACAATTCATATTTATTGTATTCTCAGACTAGAATACCATTCATATTTATTGTATTCTCAGACTAGAATACTATTTATGTTCATTGTCTTCTCAGACCAGAATACCATTCATGTTCATTGTTTTCTCAGACTAGAATACCATTCATGTTCATTGTTTTCTCAGACTAGATTACCATTCATGTTCATTGTCTTCTCAGACCAGAATACCATTCATGTTCATTGTTTTCTCAGACTAGATTACCATTCATGTTCATTGTTTTCTCAGACCAGAATACCATTCATGTTCATTGTTTTCTCAGACCAGAATACCATTCATGTTCATTGTATTCTCAGACTAGATTACCATTCATGTTCATTGTCTTCTCAGACCAGAATACCATTCATGTTCATTGTCTTCTCAGACCAGAATACCATTCATGTTCATTGTTTTCTCAGACTAGATTACCAATCATGTTCATTGTTTTCTCAGACCAGAATACCATTCATGTTCATTGTCTTCTCAGACCAGAATGCCATTCATGTTCATTGTTTTCTCAGACTAGATTACCATTCATGTTCATTGTTTTCTCAGACCAGAATACCATTCATGTTCATTGTTTTCTCAGACTAGATTACCATTCATGTTCATTGTTTTCTCAGACCAGAATACCATTCATGTTCATTGTTTTCTCAGACTAGATTACCATTCATGTTCATTGTTTTCTCAGACTAGATTACCATTCATGTTCATTGTCTTCTCAGACTAGATTACCATTCATGTTCATTGTTTTCTCAGACCAGAATACCATTCATGTTCATTGTTTTCTCAGACTAGATTACCATTCATGTTCATTGTCTTCTCAGACCAGAATACCATTCATTTTCATTGTTTTCTCAGACTAGATTACCATTCATGTTCATTGTTTTCTCAGACTAGATTACCATTCATGTTCATTGTCTTCTCAGACTAGAATACCATTCAATTTCATTATGAAATGTTTGTTTCTTGTTTTTTGTAGCAACAGTTTGTCCTCTCAGACCAGAATGCTTCTTCCATATTTTATGATGCCTCGCTTCCAGATGACCCCAAAAACCAGTTTCTGTTGACTCCAGGGGGCAGCATCAACTCTCATCTCTTGGTAGGAACTAGCTGTGTCTGCAATGATGGCCAAGCTGTGTTTGCATTAGCGACTAACACTGGCGGTGTTTTGATTGTGAAGATGCCACCATTGGGAGTCTCTGGTAAGTTCTTTTTATAACTTCATTATCTCCAATAAATATAAATATTTCACTTAAACTTGGTTTCAGCAGAATTTGTTGTGTAAGTATATTTGAGTCAACAAAAATGACAAATAGTATATTATTTTAACACAAGCAATATAATTCACTAGCCTTTCTCATCATCATCATGTGTGATTGCTTTTTTGTATTTGTTCTCACTCCTGCCATTTAGCAATACCTGATCTCCTGTGTGTTGCCAGGGCCTGAAAGGGGAGCAAAGAATAACAACACTGTTTACCTTCCCGGCATATTGTAAGAGCCGACTAAGGAGGCTATATGGTCAAAGTGACCTAAAAGCAGTGCTGAAGTCAGACGGGTCAGTCAAAAAAGCCGTAGATATTGCAGCGAAACTGTAAACCATGACATTGCTTTCCATTCTCAGGACTACATCCTGATAATCTGCAGGAGTTTGAGAATAAATGCAGAAGACAAAAGAAACAATACCTGAGCTTTTAACCCAATGCATCTGACTTCATCATTGCATTTTTAGGTCACTTTGACCTACAGTAGGGGTTCTCAACCATGCAGATAGTGAGTACCACCTGCATGTAATCATTAGTGCGTGTCTGCAATTTTTAACTCGCATAGTACAAGCACCAGGTTGAGAATCCCATTTCTACATTATGAAGTAACCAACTCCTATGCCTAAACTTTCCTAGTCGTCTCATGTGGGATATTTGTGCGATATGTATACTAACATTCACAAATACACATATGAGAGCCATACAACAGAACAATTCTCAAACTCCTGCAGATTAGCATGATGTAGTCCGGAGAACAGAATGTGTTATGTCATGGTTTACAGCATTGCTGCGATATCTGCGCCTTTCGACCTGACACATCCGACTTCAGCATGGCTTTGGATCACTAGTCTTATATGAGATGGGACAGCCAACTCCATCCCATAACCTCCTTCGTCGCCTCTTACGACATGCATGGAAGGTAAACAGTGTTGCTATTCTTTGCTCCCCTCTCGGGGCCCATGGCAACACACTGGCGCTACTAACATATACAAATACACAATGAGAGTGGTATAGAAATAAACAGCAGAAAATCAGAATATATTAGCTGGGGGACAGAATATATTAGCAGGGGACAGAATATGAGTGATAACAAAATAGTGACAGTTGAATGGTATAAACCTGTCTTTGTGTTCCCAGGTGGTGTCACTGTCCAGCAAGAGTTGTCCTCCTCATCCGTCATGAAAAAACTCTGGAATGGGATTATACCAGGTTCATTAAGGTAATATGACAAGTTGACCGAATCATTACTTCATTACGGTAATATGACAAGTTGACCGAATCATTACTTCATTAAGGTAATGTGACAAGTTGACCGAATCATTACTTCATTAAGGTAATATGACAAGTTGACCGAATCATTACTTCATTAAGGTAATGTGACAAGTTGACCGAACCATTACTTCATTAAGGTAATATGACAAGTTGACCGAATCATTACTTCATTAAGGTAATATGACAAGCTGACTGAATCATTACTTGAGCATCTGTATATATGAATGTGTCTTGCCGTTGTGAGTGCATCTGGAGAATTCTTGTACCGCCATATCTGTCCTGATACCAATCCATTCTCTATACACTTTTCCCGGTCATATTACTACATTTGCTAGAGACTTTTTCTCTTTGTCCATCTCCACCCATTCACTGCCTTTCCCTATATCTTCCAATTTACACACTCTGAGCAACATGTGCACTGCTTCTTCCATCTAAGGCTTTACGCTGTTCGGATTTAATTCATTGTAACTTTGTCTCATTTAGATTTTGGTGTGAGGGGACGGTTGTAATTTTTTGGCTACGTTACAGTATGCCCTTACCTAAACCACTTGATGCCATACCTTAATGCGGGGAAAATCTAACAAGAATCTCATGGCCATGATTGGGATAGTACATTAGCACATCCTAGCACTGCCTCATTTCTATCCATTCTATATTGTATCTGTGACAGTGTGAGCAAACTGAGGCCATACTTATGATAGATAATATTTGCAGTTGCAGAAAGAGTGCAGAAATTGTCCCATGTCTGCTCCACCATGATCTTGATAGCCACTGATTTCTTGTTTTACTTTTTGAAGTACGTTGTCAATATGTTTGTGGAATAAGAGACTTCCATCCAAAGTTGTCCATAGATATTTTAAGTCGTGTTCCCTAACGATAATGGAGCCAATACAGCTTACAGTTGCCATTGTGTCTATGACTAGTTTATTATTCAGGGAGAACCAGACGACCTTTGCCTTTGAGGGATTAACAACAAATTGTTGCTAATGCAGCATAATGACAGTTGGTCTGATTGACTCTTTACACCAGCAGCTATATCATTGACTCTGTACACCAGCAGCTATATCATTGACTCTGTACACCAGCAGCTATATCATTGACTCTGTACACCAGCAGCTATATCAGTTCTGACTGCCTATGTTTTAGCATGTGTTGTTTGAGTCTGTTGTGGCCTGTTCTCAATCAAAAAATGATTATTCTTTTCTTCCAAGCCTGTAGATAGCATCATCTTTTTTGCTGCATAGATGAGTTGAATTCTGTTCTGTGTTTATGGAGTTTTGACGTTGGACTTCATTTCTGGAAATGATACAGATTCTCATATCTGTTGTAGGCAGTTACTTCCAATTTTTGCTAGCTGGACATTTTGACCAAAGGGACCTCTGTGGTATGATGTGCTTGAATGAATGGTACTGACAGAGATAACCAGGGCACCACTGTTTCTAGGATGATTATTACAGTAGTTGCTTTATGACTGATAACTGTCTCATCTCACCACTTTGGGTAATTTCTTGACATGTAAATACACATATTTCCATTGTATTCTTTATTTGTTACAGTCTTTTGTACACATCCGTCGGTTTCCATCACATAATTTCAGGTATTCTTCAGTATACTTTGTAATTCATGCTGTGTTCGTCCCTAAATTTATAAAGACATTTGGTCAAAACATCAATTTCATGTAATTGTTCCATGTGAGACTGCTTTTTAACACATTATATATTTTTTTAAAACCTACTAACAGAAATTGACATTCATGTTTTCAGTTTTCAGAGTTTGAAAACAGAACAAAGAATAGAAACACTGTTTGCCATCCATGCATTTTGCTGCAAGGAGACGACAAAATTGGGTTGGAATTAGCTGTCCCATCCCACATAGGGTTAACATGACAAGAGAAGCCATGCTGAAGTCAGTCCGAAAGGTGTAGATATCGCAACTAAGCTGTAAACCCTAACACAGCACATTCCATTTTCAGTACAAACGAAAAGAAATAGAAACATTAACTGACTTTGAGGGGCCAGGCAACAGTCCCCAAAAAGTCTCCATAATAACGGGTTCCTTTAATTAGAAAAATTATAGCACCATCTTGCCCCACATAAAAACATTGACACTAGAGATAATCGAAGGAGAAAACCTCAATGAATGGATAAGTCTGCAGTAAAGAATGGTAGAGGTGGCATATTCATAATACTGAAAGATTGAAAGAACAATTTGTAATTAATTCAGAGCACCAGAAATGAAAGCCTTCTGCCCATCAAAAAAGAGCGCAAACAAATCCAACTAGTAACCTTCAATGGATACCCTCATAATGTGGAATCATGGGAAATGAGAAAACTGGTTCATTCTCAAACTCCCACTGGATATCTCTTGTAGCAGGACAATGGTCCTACTAGATTTACAGAAGGATGTAGTCCAGAGAATGGAAATGCGTTGTCACCATTTTATTTGCGCAAATGGCCCAACACATCCATCTTTGGTAGTGATTCTGTCTAAAATTGATAGTAAATTGAAACATGACATACACCCACTTTCTTACAGAGAAACAAAAACATAATCCACAAAACACACATACACATCAAAGTGGAAGACAATCCTGATGCAATACAGCGCATCCAAAGACATCAACAGAAAACACTATTTAGCAGTAGAACAACCCAATGCAAACTACTGGACCACCTTTACAGACTAAGGATATCAATGACGGTTCAGAAAAGTACTCTTGTGGATCTGGAACCCTGAACTCATACTTTAGGATTGTCCAACAGCAGAGTCTAGCAGTCTTGCTAGAGGGGATACAGATTTGAGGCAAAAACTATGGAGCAGCACCTCTGACCTGAAGAAGGCTAAAAGATTGACAATCTGGCATGAGCACATAAACTGAATACAGAAGACATAAATTTTTTCAACTTATTAAACTGTGTACCATATGGTTTTAACGCAGTCTCTCATTCATTGCATTTCTGACATCTCTTTGGTGTTCTTCTTCAGCATTCATTCTCAAACTACTTCTGGATCTCCCTTGTAGTAGGACCATCGTCCTACTAGATTTCCAGCAGGATGTAGTCCAGAGAATGAAAAGTGTTGTCACCATTTTATTTGCACCAGTGGCCTGACACATCCGTCTCTGCGGATCTTTGGGGTTCAGTGTGATATATCTCTTCTACCAGGGAAAACTTGTATTGTTTTCTGTGTTGATTTATCATTGTGTAATATATTGACTTCTTCTTCTTCAGCGTTCATTCTCAAACTCCCACTGGATTTCTCTTGTAACAGGACAATCATCCTACAAGATTTCCAGTTGAATGTTGTCCAGAGAATGGAAATGCGTTGTGTTGCCGTTTTATTTGCGCCAATGGCCCAACACATCCGTCTTCGGCTGGATATTGACATCTGTTAACACTCTTTAATATTTGATTCAATGTAGGGGAAACCAGCCAGCTGGAGAAACAACGGTTAGCCTGGAGTTAGTGTTTCTGAATGGAGAAATCTACATTCTAACATTGTGTAGGGACTTTCGACTCCGTGCTTGGTCTCTTAAGGTGAGAATACATATATTGTACATCCTATCTAGTACGTAGACGTGATACTTGCTGTACGTACCTGTACACACACCTAGTACCTTGTTTTGATCCACAAGAAGCACCAGCAGTAAAATGATTTCTGTTCATAACACTTTAGGGGCTCTTCAAATTTATATTTGTTTTCTGATCTCTCATTGCATGATGAATAGGAATTGATGATTATGCCATTACATCATGAATGTAAATAGATGTATACTTCATTACATGACAAAATCTATCTATTCGCTAAACTCTTTGTTACCTTTCAGCGTCAGGGGTAGAAGAGTTTTCTTGAGACTGTCCTATTGTCTGCTGAGTATATTGTGCAATTTGTCGACTCTTTTTTTTCGGTGGTCCATCGTTTTCGTTGTCAGTCTCTAGGTCGGCCTTCACTGTATCTGTGTAGCATAGCTTTCTGTGGTATGCTGTCTAATGGTAGTCTGCTGATGTGTGCAAGCCATTTGATCTGTTGTCTCTTAATATATTCCAAGTTTGAGGTGGAGTCTGTTTTTTTGTCTAATGTCCTCATTCCTCACTCTGTCTCTTAACAATATTCCTAGGATTCTGCGTAAGCATGCCATTTCAGCTGTCACAAGTTTACATTTGTCTTGTGCTGTCATTGTCCATGTTTGGCATTAGTAGTACAGCGTTGGTGTAATAATCGTTTTGAATAGTGTTATTTTATTGTTTAAATCTACATTTTTGATTCTGAGTATTGGTGTCATTTGCCCTAGGGCTTGGTATGCTTTACTACATCTATTGTGTATTTCTTTGATTCTCTTGCCATCTGTTGTTATATTACTACCTAGGTATATTAATTCTGTCTCTTGTTTAAATCTGTTGTTTTTAATATATATATTGATGTATCTTTCTGCTCTTCCTATCTTCATTACTTCCTATCTTCATTACTTCCTATCTTCATTACTTCAGTCTTTTCTATATCTTCATGTTAAAGATATGGGATGTTTGATATAATCTATCTAGTACATGACAAATGTGAATTGATTGTCATTACATGACATGTGAATAGATGATTATGTCATGACATGTTTAGTTTATTCAACCTTGGGGTTGTGAGCTTTCACTCCTTCTTCCCTGTTCCAGGTGGTAACAGGTCACATCTTTTTCAGCTGTGTTGTATCTGATTATAGGGTGTTAATGATGGAAGGGTTTGCTGGTAGCAGTAATTTTCACATGTCTGGTAGAGCAGTGCATTCAATAAGGTAGTGTTTTACTGTTTCCTCCTCTTGTCTGTTGCAGCATGTGCAGTAATTCTTTGTAGGTGTTTAAGTTGTACATGCTATTCTCAGCCTTGTTGGCTGGGATGTGTTTGCATATAATATTCTTCCATTTGAGCCAGTAACCTAGGGGTTCATCCAATGTTAAGTTGTTGCTGATAATATGTTTAGCTGTTCTAAGGTTTGTGGAGACAGACGGCCAGCTCAAAGACTGGACGCTTAGAACATATGAACAGAAACCCAACCCAATGGACCCTCTAAGACAACTTGGGAGAGCAAACCAGTCTCACATTCCAACTAAGAACAGGCCATGCCCTGTTAATAAACACCTGAACAGAATAAATCCATTACAGGAGCTTAATTGCAGACACTGTAATGCACAAGAGGAGACTGTCAAACACTTACTACAACAGTGCCCAAAACTAACAGACATCCGACAAGAACTACTACCACTGCTTCCAACTATACAGAACACACTCTACACAGTTGAGGAACACCTCTGCATTCACCAGAAGGACTATAGGCTGTCAAGAGCTGCCTACTCACAGCGAAAGGGATCGAATCATCATCCTCATCATGGTTTGTGGAAATTCCTGGTTGGGGCATATTTTCTCCTTTATGTCATGACATGTTAACAGATGATCTTGCCATTGCATGACGAATGTGAATAAATGTTTTGTCATGAATCTGAGGTTATAATAAAAAACAGAGTTTAGGAATCAATGAGAGTTAGACACATCTAACTGGTAGATGTCTGTTGACTGCATAACTATACTTTTGTTTTTAGAGTAAAGACTGTGTTCTGGTGGAGAATCTTCTAGATTACACAAGTGAGGAGTTGGACGAAGCAGGAGTAACTGCTGTTGCTAATTGTAAGTTTGTTGTAACTAGTTTGTTTATGGAAACTTGCGTATGTCAATTTTAGAGTCTGTATTCTTTAAGTTTAGAGTTTTAGATTTTAGAATGAGTAGTCTATTTCAGGTTAGATAGTAAGTTCATACCGAAATTGGATGTGTTGGACCAGAAGGCGCAACTCCGCTGTAAACCAGCAGCACAAGGTATTTCATTCTCCCTAGCAGGAACCACACTATTTCATGTTGGTTATCAGTAGAACAAACTCAGAGAAGAGTTTGTCGTGAGCAAACAAACATTCCCCTTTAAGAGGAGAACCTATTCAGCCCTCTGGTCCTTAACCTCTGCCATAATTGGTCATCCGCTGTATGGTTATGCAGATTCATTATGTCTGAGTTGTCTCTTTTTACAGTAGTTTCCAATCTCCTGACATCCATATATTTCACACAGGCATAACAATATACTGGAGATACTCTTCACTAAATTTCAATTGCCGCACAGTTTTATTCAATAAGGAATCACAGAACATTGCTTCAACCATATATTTGTGGACGTCACCACATTATTGTCAGCTGTGCACATTCGTCATGTTCCAAATGGATGCCATTGCATGTCCAAAGCATAACTTAATTTCTCATGTGACATTCTTTCCAGAATGTGGTCTCCCTTATGATTCTCTGAATACTGCATGATTCTGAACAAGTTGACCTGCCGCAGCTAGAGACATGTTTAAGCAATCAAATATATCACTGCATCATCGTCATCTTGGGCGCCATCTTCGCCTGTTGCCATTAACTCTGCCTTCAGCTATTAATCTTTCCATGCTGTTATGTCTCTTTATATGACCAAAGAAACACAACTTTCTAGTTAAGGAGTCAGCCCTCGTTGACGTATGTTGATCTTAACACTTCATGATTTGTCTTTTTAACTGTCAACAGTACACGTAAAATTCTTCTGTATTATCTCATTTCAAAAGCAGCGATTCTTTTTGCTATTGTTTTATTTAATGTCCATGCCTCGCAATCGTATATTGCCACTGAAAATACGCATGTTCTGATCATACATAGTTTGGCTGTGCTGCTGGTATCTTGCCAACGATTTTTAATTTGCGCAAGTTTCAATGTCACCATCATAACTTAATTAGAGATTATGATGACAATGATATTGTGAACATGCCATATGCATGGCCGTGTGGTTAGAATGCCATTCTCAGACTCTTGAGGTCCTGGATTCAATCCATGGTTGGGACAGGATTTTTTCTTTCGGAGGTACAATCAAAATCCTTCCTGCACATGTCGCAGCATCTGCTATGGCAAAGCAGCCTTTATTTCCACAGCCCATAGAAAACCTCCCAACATTCCTTCACAGAAAAACATGCAGTAACGAAAGATATTGTGAATATCAGGGGAAATTTGTTTTAGTTATGGCACTGAGGCTGACAATCATAAATTCCTCCTATAAATTGCTTTGAAAATTTTAAAATTACCCTCATAGGGCAACAGTAAGTTTGAGTTTGTAGTCTATTTGAAGTTTGTAGTCTATTTGAAGTTTGTAGTCTATTTAAGTTTATTTGTAATCTCTGAAGTTTTGTATTCTATTTCACATTTGTAACGTGTTTTAGATAGTTGTATTTACTGTTATCTGCATTTATTTTGTTGTGTTATCAAACAGCATCAGGTCATGTGATTAAAACAGTTTTGGGTGAAAATACGCTAGATGTCTGTGCTTACCTGTCTCTTCAGAACAAAGCCAAGGTAAGTGTTACCTGACAGCAGGCTCAGCTAAGTTAGTACTTGCAGATTACAACAGCACAGGTAACTTGTTTCAAATATTTTACGACAATTGATTTAAAAAAACTGTAGTATAATATATTAATAATTCATTATTTCAAACTCAAGCATGATCAGACTACAGGGTACAGATATGGAAAAAATTAAACTTTCTTCTTCTTCTTCTTCTGTGTTCGTTCTCAAACTCCTGCAGATTAGCAGGATGTAGTCCGGAGAACGGAATGCGTTGTGTCATGGTTTACAGCATTGCTGCAATATCTGTTCCTTTCGGCCTGACACATCCGATTTCAGCATGGCTTTGGGTCACTGACCCTATATCAGATGGGACAGCCAACTCCATCCCATAACCTCCTTAGTCGTCTTTTACGACATGCGTGGAAGGTAAACAGTGTTGCTATTCTTTGCTCCCACTTCGGGCCCCGGCAACACACGGGCGATGTCAAGTAATATCAATGAAGTGCTAAAGAAAGAAAGATCCTATAAATGTCGTGGACAATGGAAAAGAACATTGAAATTGGGAAATTACTGAAACTAAATAAAAGATGACTTCTAAATACTGTCATAAGAAGGAAGATACATATTTTAGACACTTAAAGCGACATGATGGTATTGAAAGGCTGATTCTGGAGGGCAGAGTGCCAGGCGAGAGAAGAAGAAGACGATAGACTAGCGACATCGAAGAATGTATGCACATGTCCCTGGCCAATACATACAGGCGTCTTGCCAGGACATAGATCTTTCAGAATATCTACGCTGAAGACAATGTTCTGGAAAGAATATATCACCTGATATATAATATCAATGAATGTCTTGTCAGTTGATATCTTGTAATGTTGATTACTGTCTTGTCAGTTGATGTCAAGTAATATCAATAAATGTCTTGTCAGTTGATGTCAAGTAATATCAATAAATGTCTTGTCAGTTGATGTCAAGTAATATCAATAAATGTCTTGTCAGTTGATGTCAAGTAATATCAATAAATGTCTTGTCAGTTGATGTCAAGTAATATCAATAAATGTCTTGTCAGTTGATGTCAAGTAATATCAATGACTGTCTTGTCAGTTGATGTCAAGTAATATCAATAAATGTCTTGTCAGTTGATGTCAAGTAATATCAATAAATGTCTTGCCAGTTCATGTCAATTAAGCTTGAATGAATGCCTCATCAATTGGTGTCAAGTAACGGTAATATATGTCATGTTGGTGAATGTAATGTCAAATATAGTTTGTGACTCTTCATGTTGGTGAATGTCAAGTCTTTTAAATATATGTTTTGTGAATGTCAAGTCTTCTAAATATGTGTTTTTTTTGTGTGAATGTCAAGTCTTCTAAATATATGTTGTTTTGTGAATGTCAGGTCTTGTCAGTATATGTCTAGTCAGTACATATCATGTCAGTGAATATCAAGTCTTGTCAATAAATGACAAGTCAACATCAGTAATTTCAAGTCTTGTCAATAAATGACAAGTCAACATCAGTAATTTCAAGTCTTGTCAATAAATGACAAGTCAACATCAGTAATATCAAGTCTCGTCAATAAATGACAAGTCAACATCAGTAATATCAAGTCTTGTCAATAAATGACAAGTCAACATCAGTATCTTCAAGTCTTGTCAATAAATGACAAGTCAACATCAGTAATATCAAGTCTTGTCATTAGATGACAAGTCAACATCAGTATCTTCAAGTCTTGTCAATAAATGACAAGTCAACATCAGTAATTTCAAGTCTTGTCAATAAATGACAAGTCAACATCAGTAATACCAAGTCTTGTCAATAAATGACAAGTCAACATCAGTAATTTCAAGTCTTGTCAATAAATGACAAGTCAACATCAATAATTTCAAGTCTTGTCAATAAATGACAAGTCAACATCAGTAATATCAAGTCTTGTCAATAAATGACAAGTCAACATCAGTAATATCAAGTCATATATACCTGGTTGATCTCATTCTTTTCCTCAAACAGTTTGTATTCCTGACTCCTGTGTTGGAGAATGGCAGGCTCAAGATGGAGCATGTCACAACTCTGGACAAATCTCCACCGGTAAACGACAATTTTGTTATATTTTGTTTTGTTGTTTGTAAAACTCGTGTAGATACATCCATATTAATACTGATAGAATTAACAGACAACAGTGAACGTTGGTGGCTATGTCGATTGCGACCAAAGACGACCCAAGAAATCTGTAAAAAAGTAGAGCGTGAATGACCATGGTTACCTTTGAACTTGGTGACCGGCATGTAAGTACAAGAACTAGTTCTTACATACAGTAGGTACACTATACTATCAATATGTTACATACAGTTGACACACTATACTATCAATATGTTACATACAGTTGACACACTATACTATCAATATGTTACATACATTTGACACACTATACTATCAATATGTTACATACATTTGACACACTATACTATCAATATGTTACATACATTTGACACACTATACTATCAATATGTTACATACAGTTAGCACACTATACTAGCAATATGTTATAGTTGACACTGTACTAGCAATATGTTACATACAGTTAACACACTACTAGCAATATGTTACATACAGTTGGCTCACTGTACTAGCAATATGTTACTTACAGTTGGCTCACTGTACTAGCAATATGTTACATACAGTTGGCTCACTGTATTAGCAATATGTTACGTACAGTTGGCTCACTGTACTAGCAATATGTTACATACAGTTGGCTCACTATACTAGCAATATGTTACATACAGCTGGCTCACTGTACTAGCAATATGTTATGTACAGTTGGCTCACTGTACTAACAATATGTTACGTACAGTTGGCTCACTGTACCAGCAATATGTTACAGACGTTCACTGTTTAGTAGAAGTGGTAAAAACACTGAACACAGTTACTAATGCTGAAGTCGGGAGTTTTATACCATTTGCAAAGATGCAAAGGGTACAGCATTGCTCTCATGCAGTCCCAATATTAGCAGATAACCAAGATCCCAAAAATACCTTCTCGTGATGCACTCTCGAAACAGAAATACAGATGCTCGTGCTGTGTTCCTGGCCAACACTTTTGAGGATCATGTCTGTGAATGTGGAGACAGCAGATGGAATGAGACTTGACTACAAAAAGACATGCAATATCTCTGCCACCTCACTAACACATAGAGTGGCACTGTCGACACAGAGTGACGCAAGACAGTCGAACTGGAGTACTGTAGGGGCGGCCAATGCAAATGTCACGAAATGGGTAGATGTCATGACGAATATTCAGTCTTTTGCTAGTCTCCGTAAGGATTACATATTGAATACAATGAGAGGGCAGCACCACATGCAAATAGAATGGGAAACATTGCATGGAAATTGGTGCTAAAGTTCTCTTTAGCTTGAGAACAAGCTTTTAGTCCCCGGTGCTCCGAAACTCAGACTTGGACAAGGTATGTCGGTTAGTGACACCTCGGCTAAGAGGGTGAATGAACCTGGACCTAACTATACCGTTGAGGTTTTCCTATATGAGTCATGCTCGCGGATGAGAAATTTTCAATAGGTGACAGATAGGAAGACTGTCACAAGCTAAGGAAGTCCACTTGAATTAAAGGCATGATGAAAACAGATATGCTGGACCTTACGATGTGAAATAACCGAGCTATACTGTAAATTAGCAGCACGTACTTCACACTCCCCAGCAGAAATTATAGGACTTATTGTTTTGTGTTGGTTATCAGAGAGCAAAGCCAGAAGAAGAAGACGCCATTAGCATGAATGAAAAATGGTGGATAAGGCATTTCTGTTGTCTGGACTACTGGTCGAAATGTATTTAGTAAAATGACACAGGCAAAGAACAATGACAACATAAACAAACTCTGCAGAGAAATCAATTAACTTTCAGTTTTTGAACGGGGCATGCAATAGTTAATAACCATTTACAACTGTATCAAACCCCAACTAACCATTTGTAGACACTGCTCTCATCCCAACGAAACAATAGAACACCTCCTTATTGATTGCCTTTACCTTTCAACTTCCAGGAAAAATCTTTTACAGACACCCCTTAACAGTGACTATATTACTATTGCTTACTATATAGATCACTAAGTCAAATTCAGAAGACTTGAACATTTTCTAAGAATGGCATTGTGCTGACAAGAGTAGAACTATTCAGTAGCAGTTGGATATCAGCAACAACAACTGGACTACATTGTGCTGGAAATCTAGTAGGATCATTATCCTGTTATATGAGTTTGTTTGTTGTTTTTTGTTCGCTCCATTGTAACCATCACGGATATCCGTGCGATTTCCGCCGGGAGCGTGATTACGTTGTGCTACCGTTATGCGCCTTATAGGCCTAGCACATCCGATTTCGGCATGCCTTGACAATTCGGGTGGGCTACCCTTAGCCTGTGCCAGCCTCTATATCTGTCTCCAGGCACGCGTAGTGTAGACTCTTCGCCCAGACGATTTTTTTGCTCTCGTCTGACTCGAACGAGGTGTTCCACTGTCTATGAACTTGCCTCGTGTAATTGGACGTGCTGTGCCTGTGCCCATTGGGTACCGAACCGTTTCTCATCCGTGAGCCTGGTTCCTTAAGGGGAAGAACTCAACAGAGGAGTTGGACCCTGGCTCTTTCGCCCTCTTAGCCGAGGTGTCATTCACCGACATTGTGTACCCCTTATCCAAGTTCGAGTCTCACAGCACGCGTTTGAGAGCAAGGTGTTCTCGAACTGAGCTTCCTTGTCCCAATAGCGCCTGAGCCCATCAGGTACTGAACCCTTTCTCTCTTCAAGTGTATTTCCGGTGTAGGAAAACCTGACAGTAGAGTTGGGCCAGGGCTAAATCGTTGTCCCTTTTGTGCCTGAGCGCATCGAGTACGGAACCCTTTTTCTTCGCGAGCATATTTCCGGTTTAGGAAGGCTCGACATTAGAGTTGGATTAGGTCTTCTTGCTTTACCAAACGCCAATGAATGGGCCTGGGTCTCTGCCTGTAAGGAACACAGGTAACTAGAAGCTCGGCTCGAGCTGACGGAGCTTGTAGTTCCCCTTTCCTAGGAACTTTTCATTTTCTATTTGCAGTTCACGCTGCCCTCTAGCGCTGTTCTGCCCTTTCATTGTTTCATTGTACTCGGTATGAAATATATTTGTCTCTCGCCATGCATCTACCTTTACGTGCATTTTACATTGGCTGCCCCTCCAATGTTCGGACTGGACTGACTAGCGTCACTGTATGTCGACAGTGTCGCTATATGTGGTGCTGCTGGTGGTGTCTGAGATATTGTCTGTCTCTTGTGCAGTCAAATCTCTTTCCATCTGCTACCTCCACATTCTCGGACACGATCCCCAAATGATTTGGCCAGAATCAGCACGAGCTGCTGTATTTCTGTTTCCAGGGTGCACCGCGTGGAGGTACATTTGGGATCTTGGTTATCTGCTAACCCTGGGTCCACCTAGAGCAATGCGTTCCCTTTGCACCCCTGTTATATGAGTGATCTGATGGGAGTTTGAGAATGTATGGCGAAAAAAACAACTGCCAGACAATAATGGACATTTATGTGACATGTAGCGTGGAGTGTTCACTATTTGACTTGTCTATATTCTCAGGAAGATCTGGTGGACTTTGTTGTCACCGAGGACTACTTGATGTCTCTGTGGACAACGCAGGCTGGGGATACTCAAGTCTTGACCACATCTCTCACGCAGTAAGTTTGATTACATTACACAGGTGGTACGATAGTAATGGCGACATGTGTAGCTGTAATCATGATAGAGTGTGGCTATAGTGATTGTAACATGTACTTCTGTGGCGATGGTGCCGCTTGGCTGTAATGATGGTGACATAACTGGTAATATTATGACTGGTGTGGCTGCATTAATATTAAAGGTGATTATATGCCTGTGGTGATATTAATGGTTACACATGTAGCTGTGGGGATAATTATGGTTACACATGTAGCTGTGGGGATATTAATGGTGATATGTGGCTTTAGTGATACTAATGATGTGTGTCGCTGTATTGATGTTAATGGGGACTTGTGCCTGTGAATATGTGACGAACTTCATCAGAAAACGTCGCTGGACATACATCTGCCACATACTTAGAATGAAAAAAGACAGAATTCCTGGACAAGCCTTCATGTGGACACCAGACGGGAAAGAAATCAATGAAGACCAAAAACAATGCTCAGAAGAACTGTTATGAATGAATTAAAATTAATAGGCATAAATGCACAAGACTTGCAATCCTTGGCAACTGACCGACAGGCATGAAGAACTATGACATCCAAATGTGCCAAACTTGGCAAAAGAGGAACTGACTGACTGATGTGTCTGTAGTGATATTAACCTTTAGCAAGCTGGATTAAATTTACACTACCCCTTGCCATCAAATTTCTTTTTGAAAATTTTAGTGTTGTTTTTGTGAGTGCTTGGAAAACGTAATAAATTTTTTTGTAATTTTAGAGATGTTAAAATAATTTTGTACATTGAAATAAAGAATTGCATACTGCAAATATTCATGTAATTTATTTTTCTGTGTATGTCGTACCAGAGGTGTGAGCACGTGATGAAAATGTTTCTTCAAAAAAAAAACAATCACACATGGGTGTTTAGAAAATGTAATAACTTATTTTCTATTAGAGATAATAAAATAATTTTTGCACATCTAAATAAAGAATTGAATACTGCATATATAGGTCAAGTTTTGTTTGTGTGCGTATGATACACGAGATGTAAGAAGGTTGTAAAATATCAAAATCAAATCACAAAAATATTTTCCGAAAATTGCGTGACTTTATTTATTTTCTCACTTTAAATCATCCACCAAAAAACATCGATTTTACACACTGTAAGTCACATAAATTTATTGTATTTGTGTAGTTTCCTTTTTAAAAAAAAAACCAAACATAATATCAATGGGAAACTAAATATAACAATAAAATATGTAGCAACGTAATTTCATCATCATCAGGTGCCATGCCGACTGGCGTAGGCGATCATGACTCTCCACAGCTCTCTGTCCACAGTATTATGTATCAAAGTCGTTGGTGTTTCCCTGCTGTTCCAGGTTGTCAAACTCTCTCTCACGTTGTCGCCCTCTGTCTCTGTTGCCTTCAATTTTGCCTGTTGTGACTATGTTCTCTAAACATGCCTGTCTCATGAAGTGACCAAAAAAGAAGATTGCCGTTTTCTTATTTTGTTGATTAAGGTCTGTTTCGCATTTGACTCTTTCAACACTTCTACATTAGTTTTTCTGGCAGTCCATGGTATTCTCAGCATTCTTCTGTAGAACAACATCTCTGTTGCCTCTAATTTCCCACTTTCCAGTTTGTTTATTGTACAAGACTCGCACCCATATGTTAGTATAGGGGTTATATAGCACTGCAGAACTCTAACAAAGTAACTAACCTCATCGGAAAACATGGACCTAGTCTCGATCTGTAAAATCTGTCTTTTAGTTCCATACTTGTTCAATGTCATTTAACGAAACCGTGATGTTAGGTATACATCTACTGTACTAGGCCTATGTCTATTGATATATAGGCAGTATGTAACAATCCATAATGATTCTACCACAATTATACATATTGGTGGCCAGCCATTGAAACTTTCCGATGGATCCTGCTCTGGTTATTTCCCGATATTGATAATGTTTTAATGATAAAAGTCTGCAATGTCTCATATCTTGCTGATAAACGGAAATTCAAAACAACTGTTCCAATGATTTGCAGATTTGTCACATGACATTACCGTACATATTTTAATTTCAACAAAAATTGTCATAGCAGTTGGTGAATAAATCCGCACATAGTGCTAAATTACGGGACCATTTTTGGGGAATATTTCTGCCCATGGCGCGCTAAAGGTTAATGGTGATGTGTTCGGCATGATATTAAAGGTGACATGTGTTGTTATGATACTAATGGTGACGTGTGGCTGTAGTGACATTAGTATTGACACGTTTGGCTTTAGTGCTATTACGGGTGATGTGTGTGGCCATGATGATATTAATGGTGACACATGTGACTGGTGATATTAATGGTGACTAGTGATATTAAAGGTGATGTTTGGCTGCAGTTATATTAAGGGTGATGTGTGTGGCCGTGGTGATATTAATGGTGACACGTGACGGGTGGTGTGTGGCTGCAGTGATATTAAAATGGTGTTATTTTCTGACAGACCTGATGGTGGGCTTGGTAGTTGGTGGCAACCGGTAGTTCTGGCCAGCCCTCTAGACTCATTAGTTGTACCCCATCACAGGGACCCTAGAGATGTGTACCTGGAGAAAATCTTTGCTCCAGGACTGTTTGCTCCTCAGGATATCATGAAGGCTCTTAATGTAAGTACATATTCTGTTGTCTATATGGTGTTTTTTTCTGTGATAGAAGTTACTATTGTGATTACTCTTGTAGCTATTATACACCGGACTTTAGTCTGCCCACAGATCATTATATTTCAAGAGATTAACAAATATTTCATTTGATTGTTCAGGTGTATTGTCGATGTCCGGCACCATCTGTGGAGATGGAAACTCTGTACAATCTGACATCATTAAAGGAGGAAGTGGTCACTGCTGTGGATACTGAGGTCAGAGTAAAGTATCCACAATAAATTCTTGGTGTTGGCCTTCATGTGGTTCTTATGTTGAGTCAGTGATTGTATTCATGTTGTTCTTATGTTGAGTCAGTGATTGTATTCATGTTGTTCTTATGTTGTATCTGTCAGTGTTTGTCTTCATGTTGTTCTTATGTTGTATGTGTCAGTGTTTGTCTTCATGTTGTATCTGTTAGTGTTTATCTTCATGTGTTTTTATAAATAGTTGTATCTGTCAGTGTTTGTTATTGTATGTGAGTCATTTCTGCTGAAAAATGGTTGGATCTACATGCACATATATCAACTTTGCTGCAATCCAAAACGCACAACACACTTCTGCTGAAGGGGATGAAATGACAGGGAAATCAATGAGATGACAACATAGAGTATGATGTCCTGCAGATGTCCCAAATCTTGCATGCTTGTCCTAAATACAAAGCTTGTTTTGTTGTATGGATTTCAGACACAGTTGATTGTTAAAATAACCCAACATTGACTGATGGCAAAGATAACCCTACATTGACTGATGGCAAAGATAATCCAACATTGACTGATGGCAAAGATAACCCAACATTGACTGATGGCAAAGATAATCCAACATTGACTGATGGAAAAGATAACCCATAGCTTTGGTGGATGAGAACTGAGAGGATTCTGTCTACAAATGTTGTATACTGTTTTTGTTTTTAAAGTGTAGATGGTTGTGTTGTTGAAACATGAGAACCGCTGGTTGAGAACTGAATCTCATTATACTAGGATGTTGATATGAGAACCACTGGTTGAGAGCTGAATGTCTGTACAGTATGCTAGTAGAGCAGGATCCTACATTCCCTGTCACAAATGTTGTAAAGCAGGGATGTGTGCTAGCCCTACTCTGTTTAGCCTGTTATTTACAGCCATATTAACGGATGCACACCGTAGTAATTAAACAGCTGGTATAATGATCAATTATAGAACAGATGGTGGTCTTTTCAATTTACGTCGTCTAAAATCAAACACGAAAATTAAATCTAGCACTATTAAGTAATTACTTTATGCTGACGACTGTGCATTGTATGCTGACTTTGTCGTAAACATGCAGAGCACCATAGACCGCTTCTCACAGGCCTGCAACAACTTTGGTCTCACTATTAACACCAAAAGAAAAACAGAAGTCATGCACCAATCAACATCAAATAGCCAACATATTGCTACTTCCATCATCGTCAATCAGGAAAAACTGCAGGTAGTTGACAACTTTACTTATCTTGGAAGCACTCTCTCTTGGGATGTCAATATCGATGTAGAAATTAATAATAGACTGGCAAAAGCTAGTGCTGTATTTGGTAGATTACACAACAATGTATGGGAAAGAAGTGGTATAAGAACAACCACCATACTTCAAGTATATCATGCGGCTGTTATACCAACCCTACTATACGCTTGTGAAACGTGGACAGTGTATGCTAGACATGCAAGAAAATTAAATCATTTTCATCTTACCTGCCTACATAAATTACTAAACATCCATTGGTGGGACAAAGTACCAGACTACGAGGTCTTGGAAAAATCAACCTCAATAAGCATCTACAAATTACTTATGAAGGCGCAAGTTCGCTGGGCATGTCATCTTGTGTGTATGGAGGACTCACGTCTGCCAAAACAAATACATTATGGAGTACTCAAGGCAGGAATGTGAAAAGCTGGTGGACAGAAAAAGCACTTCAAAGACACGCTCGTCATCACTGAAACATCTTAAAATTGATGCAGGCGCTTGGGAGAGCCTCGCTCAGGATAGAACAGTATAGTGTTACAGCCTTAGAATGGAAGCACTAGCGGCAGAAGAGACCAGGCAAGATACTGCAAGACAGAAGTGGGCATGTAGAAAAGAAAAAAAACATCTCAAAGTCCCATAGACATCCTCTACAGTTGTCAATTCTGTAGAACATTTTGTGCTCGCATTGGAATTGTTAGTCATTTAAAAACGCACTATTAACTTTATTATTTTTTTATTACTGATTGTTATTATTATGGTTGAGTTTTTGGTCATCGTCGATTACGATGGACGAACATCAAGAGCAGGATGGTTGTTGACATGATGGCCATTGGTTAAGAGAGTTGAATATCTGAACTGTGTGCTAACAGAGTAGGATGTCTGTTGACATGATGGCCATTGGTTAAGAGAGTTGAATATCTGAACAGTGTGCTAGTACAGTAGGATGTCTATTGACATCTCCAAGTCATTTTCTACAGATCCGCAACATTTGTCTAGAAGATGATATTCCTGAAGTTTCAGAGGAAAACTTTGTACAGCTGCAGCATGAACAGTGGGAGAAGTTCTTCTCTGGATGCTGTCAGTACAAGCAGGTATAGTAGATCTTATATTTAAGAGATTTGTCTTTGACAAATAATGAATTTATAATGATATGTTAACACACATGGGCACATCAGGGAAAGAAGTACCTCTTAAACTAATATATATGACCTGGAGAAATGGAAAACTACCTAAACACTGGAGAAATGCTCACATCTTTCCCATCATGAAAAGTAACAAAACTCCAGATGAACCAAAAGTTACCACCCCATATCCCTAACATCATGTCTTGGGGAATTGACAGAAAGAATGGCTAATGTACACCTTTACTGGTTCCTTGAGAGCTCAAACATCCTCTGTCATGAACAGGCTGGCTTCAGAAAAGGCAGTTGCACAGAAGACCAATTATTTAGGTTGACACAGAAAATCCATGATGGATTCCAGGAAAACAAACACACTGTAGCCATCTTCTTTGACTTACAACAGGCTTATGATCGAGTATGAAGAAAGGGTCTCTTAATGAAATTGATTGATGTGGGGATTAGTGGAAAGCTATATAAGTGGATAAAATACTTCCTCATTGACAGAACAATTCAGACAAAGATAAATGATGCAATCTCATCTAAAGAAGTTCTAGAGGAAGGCTTACCACAGGATTCTGCTTTAAGCTGCATCCTCTTTCTCATTTACATTAATGACCTTGCCAAACATATTAAAGCTGAAAAAGTCCCCTATGCTGATGACCTAACAATATGACAGAGCCATGAGAATGTTGAAAGTACAACCAAAAGACTAAATGGAGATTTAAGAAGACTTCACGAGTACTGTCAAATATGGAAACTGAAAATAAACTGTGAGATAACTGTCTATACCATCTTTACCACGAGTCATAAGGTAGCCAAAGAAAATATCAATCTATGGTTGGATACACAGAAATTGCCAAGAAAAGAACATCCAACGTATCTTGGAATCACGCTTGATCGGCAGCTCACCCTCAAGAAGCACGTAGAAAATTTCAAAAATAAAGCACGTAAACGGTTACAACTACTGAAAAGACTCACAGGCACATATTGGGGATCAGACAAGGATACCCTCAGATGACTATATCTTGGTTACATACGTTCTGCTTTAGAATACAACAGTGCACTCCTGACATGTTCCAAGACAAATGTAGAATCTCTAGACAGAGGGCAGAAAAATGCCCTACATCTTATTAGTGGAGCAATGAGATCTACTGTGTATCTACTGCATTTTGTTGTCCACTCCCCAGTTTGTGCCTTCTGTCTCTTTCATTATGCCCATTCTATTTCTGGCTTTTTTCTCTGCTTTATCTGTCTCCTTTGCTCATGTAATTCTACAGTCCAGGGTAATTCAAAGGTAGTCTGGGTTCTGTTCTAGTGGGGATAAGTGATTGTTGTTTTTTAAATGTTGTTGGATATGCTGAAGATTGTGTGTGTAGTTGTCTTCTTGTTAATGGTCAGAAATCATTTCTTTACCCAGTTCTCTAATTTATTTAGTGCACCTGTTGTTTGCAGCTGCTATTGCGCATCCCCCCCCCTCTTGATCACAAGACAAGATCATCTGCATATTTTTCAGAATGTAACCCAGTAACGGTGACCTCCATAATATCATGTATATAAATGAAGCACACTTCCATGTGGAACACATTTTTCTAATATTGTCTTCCTGCTACGGTTTCGCTGTACTTGTACCCTGGCTGTTCTATTTTCCATGTAGTGACATATCCAATAGTGTCCTCTGATTCCTAGTCTAAGGAGCTTGATGACACAAAGAAGGGAGTTTTTCCACCATTTTCCAAATTCTACCAATCCGCATCCATAAGGATCTCTAATAATTACTAAGGGATGCAGATTGATCGAAGTGGAATAAGGTGTTGACTCAAGTTGTGAGGCGAATCAGTGTCAGCTGCTGCGCCCATGTGTTGCCGGTACTGGAAAGGGGAGCAAAGAATAGCAACAGTTTACCTTCCACGCATGTCATAAAAGGCGACTGAGGAGGTTATCGGATGAAGTTGGCTGTACTATCCCATATAGGGTCAGTGACCCAAAGCCATGCTGAAGTCGGATGTATCAGGCCGAAAGGCGCAGATATCACAGCAATGCTGTAAACCATGACAACGCATTCCGTTCTCCGGACTACATCCTTCTAATCTGCAGGGGTTTGAGAACGAACGAAGAAGAAGAAGTGTCAGCTAATAGACCTAGTTCACATATATAAATAATGCCTGCTATTTTCTGTGCGATGTAAGATTTTCTCATGTTTTGTGTACCACTCTTGTCAATAGGTTGGTGAGAAAGCTAAAGGTTTAATGGCTGACCCTGTCACCGGCTTGTTTTGTATCATTAAAAAGGTAAGAGGAAACACTAATAAGATCTAAACAGTAAATGGTACAGGTGTTTATAATATTACACCCAAAGTTATGCCGAAATCGGATGTGTCAGGTCAAAAGGCGCAGCAATGCTGTAAACCATGACACAACACATTCAGGACTACATCCTGCTAATCTACAGGAGTTTGAGAGCAAACACAGAAGAAGAAGAATATAATATTACCTGGTGCAGGTGTTTATATCACATTATATGGTGCAAGAGTTTAATAACATTACCCAGTGTTTATGTCACATTACCTGGTGTGTTTATGTCACATTACCTGGTGTGTTTATGTCACATTACCTGGTGTGTTTATATTACATTACCTGGTGCAGGTGTTTATATAACAACATTACCTGGTGCAAATATTTATATAATAACATTATCAGGTGCAAGTATTTATATAATAATATTACATGGTGCAAGTGTTGATATCAACATTACCTGGTGTAAGTATTATATCAACGTTACCTGGTGTAAGTATTATATCAACGTTACCTGGTGTGTTTATATCAACATTACCTGGTATAAGTGTTATATCAACGTTACCCGGTGTGTTTATTTCAACATTACCTGGTATAAGTGTTATATCAACGTTACCTGGTGTGTTTATATCAACATTACCTGGTATAAGTGTTATATCAACGTTACCCGGTGTGTTTATTTCAACATTACCTGGTGTAAGTGTTTATATCAACGTTACCTGGTGTGTTTATATCAACATTACCTGGTGTGTTTATATCAACATTACCTGGTGTAAGTGTTTATATCAACGTTACCTGGTATAAGTATTATATCAACGTTACCCGGTGTGTTTATATCAACATTACCTGGTGTAAGTGTTTATATCAACGTTACCTGGTGTGTTTATATCAATGTTACCCGGTGTGTTTATATCAACATTACCTGGTATAAGTGTTATATCAACATTACCTGGTGTAAGTGTTATATCAACGTTACCTGGTGTGTTTATATCAACATTACCTGGTGTAAGTGTTTATATCAACATTACCTGCTGTAAGTGTTTATATCAACGTTACCCGGTGTGTTTATATCAACATTACCTGGTATAAGTGTTATATCAACATTACCTGGTGTGTTTATATCAACATTACCTGGTATAAGTGTTATATCAACATTACCTGGTGTGTTTATATCAACATTACCTGGTATAAGTGTTATATCAACATTACCTGGTGTGTTTATATCAACATTACCTGGTATAAGTGTTATATCAACAGTACCTGGTGTAAGTGTTTATATCAACATTACCTGGTATAAGTGTTTATATAGTTTATTCATCATTGTATATCATGAATTTGTTATTATATAAATATTTTGTCGATTCTGTTGATTCTGACTAATTTTGTTATAAAGAGATTTCACTGTAATATAATAAGAAAGTATTGAACTGACATTGCTAGGCAAACTGGGGACAGCTAAATGAACTGACATTGCTAGGCAAACTGGGGACAGCTGAATGAACTGACATTGCTAGGCAAACTGGGGGCAGCTGAATGAACTGACATTGCTAGGCAAACTGGGGGCAGCTGAATGAACTTGGTTTTAATCGCATATGCTACCTTCTGATTTTCTTGTGTTATTTTGCTATATAGACTTAAAATCAAACGACATACTAAGGAGACGAAACAAGAATACGTGACGAACATCATCAGAAAACGCAGCTGGACATACACCGGCCACGTACTTAGAATGAAGGAAGACTGAATCGCATGACAAGCCTTCATGGGGCACCAGACGGGAAAAAAACACAGGGAAGACCAAAAAACAATGCTCGGAAGAAAATTTATGAATTAATTAAAATCAACAGGCATAAATGCACAAGACCTGTAATCTTTAGCAACTGACCGACAGGCATGGATAACTATGACATCCGCCCTATGTGCCAAACTTGCCAACTGAGTGACAGGCATGGAGAACTATGACATCCGCCCTATGTGCCAAACTTGTCAACTGACCGACGGGCATGGATAACTATGACATCCGTCCTATGTGCCAAACTTGGCAAAAGAAGAACTGACTGACTGATTTTGCTGTATAGTACGTAATGCCATGGACCATAGATGAACTTTTCTGATAGCACAACAAGGCTATCATCTGGAAAGATGTCTACCTCAACAACTACATATAATACTAGATCACTACCTACCAAAGCTGCTCCTCTATGGTGAGATAGTGAAGTGCAAGAACTCCTAATTTGACCAAAAGAAGCGTTACAAGGGACTAGTCAAAGATTTAACTGAAAGTCTTAGACATAAATCGTGACAGATGCGACGATGCACAAAACAGGCACTATAACTATATGGAACTATACAATTTTTTAAAAAAGGTGAAGAGTCTTGTGAAAATAGGAGAAATGCAGTAGTTCAACAGCAGATATGACGGGCTAGAAAGACATGGTCAGATCAAACACCATCACATGCATGATTTGTCTATGGGCCTTTGAGACTCACATAACTTATCCGTCATTACGAATTCATACACAAGGACATAAACTTGGATTTGATCAAGTGAATAAAACATATCATTATTTGTGATGGATGGAAACAAAACATAACATGTTACTTCTGTTGATTGAGAGATGATGCTGAAGTAATCTTGTTAGCTGGGATCAGGTAACTTTCAGCAAGCCAGATTAAAAATATGCACACAAACATACCCCTCACCCCACTGGATTATTTTTGACAAATCTCGTTAATTTTGGTAGATGTGTGGAAAATGCAATAATGTTTTTGTTTTTAAAGAAAGTTTTGACATAATTTGGTACATGAAAACAGAGAATTGAACACTGCATGCCGCCGAAGACGGATGTGTCGGGCCATTGGCGCAAATAAAACGGCGACACAACGCATTTCCATTCTCTGGACTGCATCCTGCTGGAGATCTAGTAGTACTGCTACAGGAGAGATCCAGTAGGAGTTTGAGAATGAACGCTGAAGAAGAACACTGCATATATTGTTGTTTATTTTTGTTTGTGCATGTGTGATACTAGTGGTATGAGAAGGTTTTACAGATGGAAAATGGGGAAAACATTTTTGTTTAAATTACTAATTTTTTTAAACATTCTTGTGCACACCTATTATGTGTGAAAACATGTAGATTTCATCTACCGTGTCAAATTCATTGTTCTCTAGACTTTAGACCTAGTGTTGTCTATAATCCACATCAATATATTAAGCTTATACTTGTCCGATGTCATTTCATAACGAAACCAAAGTGTTAATTATATCTACTTTGAAAACAAGTGTAATTTCCATGAATTCCTTATCACAAGAATCACAATTCATAATGATTTTACGTCAATTATACACATTGACGGCCATGATAACCCAATTCACTCTGACTGGGACAGATGTCTAGATATTTAACATTTCTTGTCCGATATTTTTCCAATCGCGATGCTGGATTAGAAAGTAGAATACTGTTTCTATGATTCGCTGATCCTGTCACATGACATTAATGATCATGTGATTTCACGTTGCTGAGTGAATGCATAACAACGGTTTGAGTACACTCAACAGAAAGATGTGATAAAGCTTAATAGCCCAAAGCCTTTTAGCACAGAAGTACAGATCCTCCTCAGCTGACAACCTTAGTAACAAAAGCGACACCCAGAGCCGTATATGGATTTTTACTTCAAAGACTTGGTTGTTATGGGGAGTTTATGGATTGTCCCCAAAGGGAGACATTCACGTGCAGCAGTATCCCAGGATCATTGTGCCCGGCCAGGAGCAAAGCATACACTTCTGGACCAACATATCTCCCCATTCTTCTGTCAGATTTGTTGACCAATTTGCAGCAATTGTACATCTAGTATTCCTTGCCAACTAGGAGTCAGCCACAAAAAAAAGGTGCAATGTTCACTGGCCGGCATCTCTTCCTCATCTATGGAGATCATATGCTAAATAACAAGTCAGAAATCGAGACAAGACGTGCAGAGACAATGATGATTTTTTCACAGGTAATACGTTGTCAATCCATCCCCAACTTTCCAATCGTCTCCTACGACATGCATGGAAAGAAGACAGTGGCCCTATTCTTTGCTCTTTGAACTAGAAATCCAGGTTCCAGTTGCTACACGAGCATGATTTAGAAATGCAATCATTGTAACTGGAGAATGCATCAGAACTCTGTACAAGTCCTACTGTTAGACTGTTCTACTCAAGTCATTGTATATGTATGTCATAAACAGTTGTTTATGTTAACTGTATGTTTCTGCTCTAACTAGTGCACCTTCAGTGTGTTGCGACCGTGCGATATAACGGAGGAACTGTACATGTCGCCAACAGTCAGACTGTCAGAACCAGCTATAGATCGGCTTGGCTTGGCTGGAGATGGTAAGTAACTGTTGTGATTAACTTTCTAAACTGTACCTGTCGCCAACAGTCAGACTGTCAGAACCAGCTTTGGCTTCGCTGAGGATGGTAAGTAACTATTGTGATTAACTTTCCCAACTGTACCTGTCACCAACAGTCAGACTGTCAGAACCAGCTATAGCTTGGCTTGGCTGCAGATGGTAAGTAGCTGTTGTGATTCATTTTCTAAATTGCTGCTGTAGAACTCTGTACACAAAGCTAGCAATAGCAATTTTATATATGTTGCAGAAGCTACTGTTGTAAAGAGATAATACATTCTCTAAGAGACAATCTGTCACGGGAACACAGGTACAGTCAAATGTCATCTTGTTCAGATTTTTTATTTACAGGATATACACAGAGTATCTCTGGGATTCTCTGTTGTGTAGCATTTACCCAATGTCTTTAAAATGTCTTGAGTTTGATACAGTGTCATGATGTCTCATTCACAAGTGCATTTTTCCCCCAGAGTTTCCTGATGATTATCACTTGAAATTACAGCGATGTGTGGTGAATGGTAGTTTTAGAAGATGGCATGCCACTTTGTTTGGGCTGTGGGTGTGTCATATGACGTAGTCTCTCCAGAACGTTGTCTTCCCAATGAACTCCCTGAATCCTTCATTGTCTTGTATGATGCTGCTTGCATTTTCCAATGACGTATTCATGTTATCTTTAATGTCGTCAATCCATCGTCTTCTTGGTCTGCCTGAAAACCAGAATACAATGAAGTGAGTCCTCTACACCTTTTGAGCTCCTTTGAATGTGCATGCATTAATTGTTAGTAAACTGTTGGTAAAGTTAGTCAACTATTAGTAAAGTTAGTTAACTGTTAATAAAGTACAAAATTTGTGGTCAAAATATTAAAAAATTATGAGAATATTTTGTCTTTGAAAGACAGAATGATTTTTCTGGAGGTGAACTTACATGTACTAGCAATCTCGTATCTAAAACATATTTTTTTTTTCTCAAGATATTTCTATATTTTTCAATGTAATTCTTATGTTGGCATTTATACGAGAAAATATGATCAGAATTGAAATATCAGTTGGAAGTTGCCATAGTATTCTGGAGAATAACCTGCTCAAGCACTGTGTTTGCCAACATGTGGTTCCCAAAATGTTATCCTCCAAACAGAAAAAAAAAAGAGATTGATCCTGTCAGAGACTTTTTTCCCTCGTATTTCTCAATTTCCAAGATATTTCTATATTTTCCTAGACAATTCTTATATTTACGCATATGTCAAAGTGGAAGTGTATGATACACCAATTGTAGAGACAGCATTCCTGGTCAGAGGATACAGATTTGAGGTAAAAGCTATGGGCAGCCACTGTGATCTGGAGAAGACTGGACTTCGCTCCGACGACAGGCCTAACAATATAACATTATCGCAGATACTGAACACAGAAGAAGTAGAAACATCAATTGCAATACACTATATCCAAATACATCAACAGACCACACTATTCCACTTTATAACAGGTCACTGCAGACTGCTGGCTACAGATCTCATACACATACAAAGGTCCATATGGATCTAGAATCCGTATTAGAGATGGTGGGTCTGGCCAAGAGATACACAGTCTTCTTCTTCTTCTTCAGCGTTCATTCTCAAACTCCCGCCAGATCTCTCTTGTAGCAGAACAATGGCCGTACTAGATTTCCAGCAGGATGTAGTCCAGAGAATGGAAATGCGTTGTGTCGCCGTTTTATTTGCGCCAATGGCCCGACACATCCGTCTTCGGCGGAAGATACACAGTGAAAGCAGAAGTTATGGGACAGCCACTGTTGCCCTGTCAACAGTATTTACAGTTAAGCAGGATGACAGAAGCTGAACGCAGAATAAGATATATTTCTGATATTTCAAAATTCTTGCAGATATTTTTATGTTTTTACAGACATTTCTCCAGCCCAGTTTGCAGATGATGTCCGTCTGGTGTGCGATGCGGTACAGTTCATCAGTACACAAATATCACCTGAGACTGCTTGCATGTTCCTATGTGGTCTACAAGGCCTTCAACCTCCAGAAGATTTGATTGAAAAGCTTCGAGACATGATTCGGTGAGAACCATTTACTGTGTCATCTGCCTTCTGCAACCTTTGTGACTATAATAGATAATCCTACAAATCCTGCTCTGGCATTGCCAATTGATTGAGCTCAAGATTTACAATTAAAAGAGACAAGTTTCTAATTTTTTCTGCATTTGTTTTCAATCTTCTCTGGTTAGCAGGATGTAGTTCAGAGAACAAAATTCGTTACCTTGGTTTACAGCTTAGCTGTGATATCTGTGCCTTTCAGTCTATTTTCAGAAACACATTCAACTTCAGCATGGCTTTCAGTCTAACACATTCAACTTCAGCATGGCTTTGAGTCACTTTGATCGTTTAATAGATTGAAGAGCCAACTCCCACCCCTAAGCCTACTTAGTAACCTCTAATGACATGAATAGCAAGTCACAGTTTTGTTATTATTTGTTCCCCTTTCTGGTCGCACCAACACATGGGCAAGATTGGTTTAATTCCTGAAATCTCAGCACATGTTGAGACATGTCAGAATGAAGGGGTTAATCAGTTTCACAATCCCAATTTTCCAGAATTAGGTTTCTTCATGGTGGAAGAGAGGTCAGCTGTTCATGTGTATTGGCCATACTGGTGAATATGTCAATGGGGACTAACAATTCAGTAATAGTTGTCAAGTAATGCCCTATACCAGATATGTTTCTATTATTATATTATTAGTTTTGCCAGTATAGCACAGTTAGTGATTGAGTCGTGGGGCACATTTAGTGACTGAGTCGTGGGGCACAGTGATGAGTAGTATGGCACAGTTAGTGATTGAGTCATGTGGCACAGTGGCTAACAGACTTTCAGAAACTATTTAGTGAACTGTATTACTGGTATAGGGTGACTATGCAGTGGATGCCCTCTCACTGTGGAGTGCCGGGAAATGAAAAAATCAGACCAACTGGCTAGGAACGGTGCTACCTGGGATAGCCGAATGTGCCGGTTACCTACTGTCAGAAGAAACAGATGGTCGGGTCGGTGGGAAAGCAACGGACACCAGCACAGGATGATCGTCGCATTGTGAACAGATTGAAGTGGGTTGTGGTTCTGCGCCTCTGGGTGAGACACAATTGACTCCACAGTCACATTTACACAAAGTTCAAGATTAGCAACAAGATGGACGGGCAGCACAGAGTGCCAAACATGTGCTTCTAGAGTGTTCTGGGTGTGAGATGCTGGAGTCGGGGCTATGTGGGCCACTGTGTGAACTGCAAGGGACAGTGGGTTTTGTTCAGGAGACAGAATTGCAGATATTGACATGTTTCAAGTGAATTGAAGAAGTATGGCACAGTTAGTGATTGAGTTAAGGGGCACAGTTAGTGATTGAGTCATTGAGCACAGTTAGTGATTGGGTCATCGAGCACAGTTAGTGATTGAGTCATCGAGCACAGTTAGTGATTGAGTCATCGAGCACAGTTAGTGATTGAGTCATCGAGCACAGTTAGTGATTGAGTCATCGAGCACAGTTAGTGATTGAGTCATCGAGCACAGTTAGTGATTGAGTCATCGAGCACAGTTAGTTATTGGATCATATATCACATTTGCTGATTGAATTGTAAAGCACAGTTTTCTTTGTGTTGATGTAATGTTAAAATCTTTGCGTTGATCTGATATTAAAATATATGTGTATCTTTAGGACTGACCAGGATGCTGCTGATACACTGACCAGGAAAACTTGTCAGATGGCTAGTCCAGTTTCTACAATGGAAGCCATCTTCAACATGTTTGAGTTTAGCGATATCAGTTCCGAGCAGTTTGATGAGATGGGTAAGTTATACACTTGACAATATTTCTTGTTTATTATCTAGAACAATGTTTCTCAACTGGTGTTGATACACCAGAATGTCACCATACCTTCCAGTATGAATTTTTCTATGCTGTTATGTCTTTATATGGCCAAAAAATCTCAAGCTTCTTATGTTGTTTACTAGTCTACCTTCAACGTTTAATGTTAATATCACTTCTTGATTAGTCTTTTTTGCTGTGCTTGGTATTCTAAAAATTATTCTGTAACATCTCAATTTAATGACAACTATTTTCTTTGTCCTGTTGTGTTAAGTGTCCATGATTCACAACCATAAATTACTATTGGGAATATACTTGCTCTAATCAGAGAAAAGACCAAACAACAATATGTTTCTACAATGAGAAGAAAATGATGAAACTGACATATACTTAAAATGAATGAAAACAGACTGCCGTTACAAGCATTAAAATGGGTACCAGATGGCAAAAAAAAGAGGACCATGAGAGATTCTTTGCAGAGAACATATCAAAGAATATATGACTGTGGGTCTCTACAACATGCAAGAATTACAAAAACTTAGCTTGAAATGTTCAAACATAAGAAAGCAGATCGTCTGGCTAAGGAGGGAACTGCTGATGATCAACCAGATGTGTCAATAACATGTGATCAAAAGAAACATGATCAAGTCAATAAGAAAGCCATAAATGACTATCACATTATGAACAGATCAGAGCAAGTTGTCCGTTCTACACCTCAGAATGGGACACAGGTGACTCTGCGGTCACATGTACACAAAATTGAAGATTGGCAACACGGCCATGTGTACATGTGGACAGGCAGCACAGAGTGCCAAACATATACTTCAAGAGTTTTCTGAGTATAAAACGCTGAGGCAGACATATTGGTCAGAGGAAACGGCACTTGAATCAAAGCTCTATGGGTCACTGTGAACTGCAAAAGACAATGAGCTTAATTCAGGAAACAAAATTACAGATATAGACATGTTTCAAGTGAACGAAAGAAGAAAAAAGGCTCTGGATTAAAATTACTCAATTTTTTTCCCTGCACCTGGATTCGTTTTGGAAAATTTGCATTATTTATGGTAGGTGTTTGGTAAACGTGATAACTTGTGTGTTTATAAATATATCAAAATAATTTTTTGCACAAATAAATAAAGAGTGAATAATGAATATAATCACGTTTTTGTTGTTGTATGTGTGATATGACAGATGTGAGCAAGTTGTGAAGTTGAAAATTGAGGGGAAAATCTCAAAACTCCATTAAATAAAGTTGCAAATATAATTTTTTGATAACCCTAATACTTGAGCAATGTTTGGCAACATTGATCATAAAATCCACCTAAATACCTATTCCTGTTATACATATGTTGTTTCATATGCAAACTAAGATAATATTGACTGAACAAACTAATAAAACGTGAAAAAATTGCATACAATATCCGTTCATTGAAGACAAGGCCTAGCTGGAAATAAGGTTTTTATTTTAAATGCAGACATGTGGCACCCCTAATACATATTATTTTTGTGTTTTTCAATGAATAAATGAACATTCTTATAATATAACAACTAAAATACAAAAATAACAATTAAAACATGTAGATATTACTTTCCATGATGATCAGTTACCATGTCACGTGGTACTACATTTGATAGTAAAATATGGCGTCGAAAATGGGCAAAGTCATTCCAGAAATTGGTTGACAAAATCAGCAGGATTTATCCTTTTTACAATCGTAATGTGTAAAGGAATTTTACCTTTAGGCTGTGATATATTCCTAGCTTTGTTTGGCGGGATTTCTATGTCATATGAGCTTAACTTCGTGTGATTCTGTACTGATGAATCGGGGCATGGCAACTGGGGTGAATGGAGACGCCTACAGATCCTAGCTACATAATGATGTTGGTGGCTATAGTTGCCTTTAGAGCGCGTAAGGATAATACCCAGGAGACTCGGCTTTCGGCTTAGTCCTATGCCTGTTGAAGGAGCCTTCTACTCAGAGGGGGTCTATAATTGTATAGATGGCATGCTACAAGGCTTCCATAAGGGAGCGTCAATATAACAACGTGTGATCTACTAAGGTTTTCTGTTGCATGGGTGGTTTGTTTAGTGTTGTGACCCAGAGACGCAACCGCATGCTTAGCTTCCTTTTTAAAAGAACTGTGTCATCTGCATATCTAATTTCTGGGATCTGTTGTCCTCCAATGTTAAGAAGATGAAACCGCACTGCATGTGTCTGGTGTGCATTCAGTTTCTGTGTGTAGTAACATTCTATAGACACCAATAATTCTTCTTCAACATTCATTCTCAAACTCCCACTGGATCTCTCTTAAAGTATGACAATGGTCCTACAAGATTTCCAGCAGGTTGTAGTCCAGAAAATAGAAATGCGCTGTGTCGTCATTTTATTTTTGCACCAATGGTCCAACACATCTGTCTTCGGCGGTGAACAAATAATTCATACGTCGTATTATATGCCCTGGCTTGTCATAGAACAGATTCTAGCAGCCACCAAACTGACATATTGACTAGTCTCATGTTTGTGATGTGTTTCAGACAGAGCCGGCCATCAACACTACAGTCATCTCTTCTCTGGCAGTTTGGGATTGTCAATTTTGACCCAATCCTTCCAGCAACTGGTCAGTCTCAGGTTGGAGTTTGTCAGAGATCTAACAGTTCTCCTGGCTGTTGTGGCCAGTTTGAAGGAACGAGTAAGTTTTCTTTTTTTGTTTCATGTACATCTAATCTTATGCACATGTTATTTCTGCATTTTTTTATTGCTATGTACTAGTTAATTCTGTGTACATGTCACCTCTATGTACTAGTCACCTTTATACATAATTTCCGTGTACATGTCACATTTGCATATAATTTCTTTGTACTTGTCACATGTGTACGTCACTTTATACATAATTTCTTTATACATAATAACTTTTTTAAACTGGTTTTTTTGTGTACATTACTCTGTGTAATTACTTTGTACTTGGTCACCTGTGCACATGTCAATTCTGTAATTTCTTTGTACTGGTCACCCATGTACGTCACCTCTGTAATTTCTTTGTACGGATCACTTGTGTTCATCACTGCATATTTTATTTGTACTGGTCACATGTATATGTCCGGTCAGGTCATTTGACTAACCATAACAACAGATGTTTTGATCCTTGTTTTTCTTCTAACCACACACATCAGTCAGGACTGGCCCAACCAATGAAGGACTCAATTGTGAATGATCTTCTGCCCAAAGGTGTAGACCTACTAAGATGCTACAAGGTTTTAGTGTGGGCATCTGAGACTTTGACAACTGTCAGTCCTAACAATATCCTGTAAGTATTTGTGTGGATTGTTAGGCGTCTGTGTGAAAAGCTAAATAATTGTGTGTTGTTAGACATCTACATGGATGATTGAGCATAGAGTTCTGAAAGTTCATGTACGTTCGTTCAAGACTAGGCCTAGCCGGACATAATTTTTATTTTAGATGCAGACATGTGGCACCCCTAAATACATATTATGTTTGTGTTTTTCAATGAATGAATGAATATTCTTATAATATAATAACAACTAAAACACAAAAACAACAATTAAAACATGTAGATATTACTTTCCATTATGATAATTTACCATGACACACGTACAACATTTGATAGTAAAATATGGCGTCGAAAATGGACAAAGTTGTTCCAGAATTGGTTGACACAATCAGCCGGATTTATCCTTCTTACAATCGTAATATTTAAAAGACTTTTATCTTTAGTGACGTAATCCTAACTTCGTGTGACAGGAATTCTATGTCATATGAGTTTAACTTCGTGCGATTCTATACTGATAAATCGAGACATAGCAACGGGGACGAATTGAGATGCCTGTCGATTCTAGTTACATAATGATGTTGGTGGCTATGGATGCCTATAGAGCCCGTACGGTTAACATGCCCATATATCTATTTCATTTAGTTTTGTTAACATTCTCATTTATCTTTCTGAAATGGTTTTGTTTATATGTGATTTCTGTGTTCTTCCAGGGATTACAACTTACGACATCTGAGCTCGCTGGAAATTACAGAAACATCTGCTCGTACCACAGCTCGACCAAGTATGTTGAACATGTTTTACTGTCTTTCTTGTGGATACTCTGAGTGGTATTATTTGTTGCCTGAAGTGGATTCTCTGTGATAACAGGTTTTTGCCTTAATTTCAGATCCCCAATGTGTAATATATCAGACCGAGGGAGTTTATTGTTTCAGAACTCCCCCATGTATAATGTGTCAGACTGAGTCAGTTTATGGTTTCAGGAGAACACCCCCATGTGTAATGTGTCAGACTGAGTTTATAGCTTCAGGCAAACACACACACACCCCCCCCCCCCCCCAATGTGTTATGTGTCCATGTGAGAACCATAATCATGTAATATATGTCAATGCAAAAGAAGATGATTCGGTTCTTGTTTAGAACCCATGTCCCCAGTGTGATTATTTCCCTTGGCAATGTTTGTCAGTGCATATATATCCTTTATTTATTTGAATATTAATTTATTTAGGGTTAGAGTTAAGGTTATTTATGTAAAACAGTACTTCTCCAAACCCTAAGCCTAACCCTAAAAAAAATTGATAGTTAAATTAATTATTGATAAATACCAACTGACAAACATTGCCAAGGGAAATAATCAAATGAATAATCACATTAGGAGACACAGGTTCCAAACAAGAAACGATGATACATATAAAATATGAATAGATAACTAAATCTGAGCTAGTTCGTACTTGTTTTCCTATGTTTAACAACCCCATTCTGTTGCGTTTTCATCCAGGTTATCAGACAACCTATGTTGCTCAGATGTTTCTGGAAGGTGTGGGTGGAGAACAGATCAGGCACAGATTGACTTCTCTTGGAGTTGGAGGTCCTGCTGTTTGGCGAGATGATCTAAGAGAGTTTATTTTATCTCTAGGATTGCTCATGTATCCATTTTTGGTTTTTGTATTGTTCAATTTTTGTGTGCACCACTTATGGATGTTTGGAGAGAATATAGTTACAATGGGCAAGATTGAAGGAAATTGACAGAGGATGACACAGATGAGAACATAGATAGTTGTTTATCTATCCTTGGTAGAGTGGTCATTGCGCAGTATTTTAAAGCCCAGTAGTGTATTTTATTCTGTCTCTTCACATCTGTAAGCCACACTGTGTGGACCTAAATTTAGTGATGCCATTGTTTGTGAATTCTTCATGGATGCTGATTCGGACAAAGAAGATTTTGAAGGCTTTGGTTTTGTAGTTACTGTAGATCGTATGGAGGTTGAGGGAGATGATGATATTTAATAGTGATGTAAATGCTGTCAGTTATGATGATAAAATTGAGGAGTTGGGTTTTCTACAGATAGACCTATGGATTATCTCGAAACTGTAAGCCCTATATGTGCATTTTTGTTATTGAGTTATTGTTCTAACTGTCCATGTTGGTTCTCCACAGACACACACAAACAAACAACACCTCCAAATAATATCCAGCATCTACTTATCTTTATTGTCTCCAAATTTGAAATCAATAACTAAATAAATACAAAAGTGACATAAAAAAAACAAACAAACACATCCAGAAATCATCAACAATGACCGTGTTTCAGGGGAAATTAGCAGAATTTTTCTCTGAATTGCTACAGGTTAATTTTTTTTCCTCTGTGAATATACCTTAATATTTGTTCACCTGTCGAGTTACAATTAATGTTTGTTTGCCTAAGAAGGTTGATTGCCAAAGAAATTTATCTATGAAGTTACCTTAATGTTTGTTCACCTGTGACGTTATCTTAATTGTTGTTCCTCTTGTGAAGTTACTTTAATCTTTGTTCACTTGTGAAGCGCCTTAATCTTGCTACCAGATGGCCAGCTACAGATGACACCATCTTCCCAGAATACCTGGTCCGGGCATGTCAGTATCTTCGGCTGCAGGAGTACGTGAACCTGCTAGCTCCTTGGTGCAGCTGGAACGAGGGATCTAGAGCTTTCTTCCTAGGACTGTCCTACCTGCATTTTCAGTATGTCACCTTTAATTTGAATACTTATTGAGTTCAGTGTCTTTATTTATGATTTATTTAATGATAAATCAGAGAGAGAATCTTCTACTTTCATTCTAAAACTCCTGCGTGTGGGCAGGATGTAGTCCAGAGAATGAAATCAGCTATGTCATGGTCTACAACTAACTTTCAGTCGGATACATCCAACTTCAGCATGACTTTTGGGTCACTGACCTATTTTGATCCCCAAATATGACATGTAGGGCATATCAGTTGCTATTCTTTGCTCCCCATTTGGGCGTGTCAACACATGAGGACGGTACAACAGATCGTATATTTTGTAAGTAAGACACAAAGTAATCAGGCTGTTTTCCATTAGTTCTTCTTCTTCTTCAGCGTTCATTCTCAAGCTCCTGCTGGATCTCTCTTGTAGCAGGACCATGATACATTCTAGATTTCCAGCAGGATGTAGTCCAGAGAATGTAAATGCGTTTTGTCGCCGTTTTATTTGCGCCAGTGGTCCGACACATCTGTCTTCGGCTGGTTTTCCAATAGTGAGAAACAAGACAGATTTTTGAGACACATGAGACATTATTTTCGAATAGGCACAAGACATACTGTTACGCCACAAGAAAGATTGTTTTTTTAAGACACAATGTAATCAGACCCTGTTTTTCAACAGCGAGACATACGAGACAGATTGTTCAGACACATAAGACATGTTGTTTGTTTTCAAACAGTGAGACACATAAGGCAGTCAGATTGTTTGTTGATGCTAGTGATGGAGTTGCCACGGAAACATTCTTGTCGCAGAAGCTTTTACAGACAGATGAACCAGATCACTATAGACTGCAGACACTCTACTACCTAAAGGTAATGAATTGCAGTGTTGTAAGAATATAGTTGTATGACATTTGTTGTAAGAATATGGGGTACCATGATCGCTGTCCAACCCCTGTTTTCACTCTTGTTTCCCATTAGTGCCTACCTATGTATTTTGTGGTTAATTGTTCTAAATATTATGTCAATAAATAATTGAAATATTAATTTGTTAAGGTTAGGGTTAGTTATGTTTTACATAACTTAATCCTAACTCTAAATATAATTATATTTAAATTAATAAATGATAAACATTGGCTAGGGAAATAATCACACAGGTGGACACTAATTGGTTCAATGGGAGTTAGACTGATCATAGTACTGAATATGGTTGTATGACATTTTTTGTAAAAGAATATGGTTATATGACATTTGTTGTTCTTCTTCTTCTTCTTTCGTTCACTTGAAACATTTCTAAATCTGTAATTCTGTCTCCTTAATAAAACTCAGTCTTGTGTAGTTCATACAGTGTCCCATAGAGCTTTGATTCCAGTGTTGTTTCCTCTGGCCAATATGTCTGCCTCAGCGTTTCATGCTCAGAACACTCTTGAAGTATATGTTTGGCACTCTGTGCTGCCTGTCCACATGTACACATGGCCGTGTTGCCAATCTTGAACTTTGTATACATGTGACTGCGGAGTCGGTTGTGTCCTGTTCTGAGACGTAGAATTATAACTTGTTCTGGTCTGTTCATAATTTGATAGTCATCTTGTGTTGGTGTTTGTATCTTTCTTATTGACTTGATCATCTGTTTTTTCTGATGGTAGGTGATTGGTATATCTGGTTGGTCTTCGGCAGCACCTTCCTTAGCCAGTTGGTCTGCTTTTTCACCTGGTATTCCACAGTGAGAGGGTATCCACTGCATGGTTACCCTATACTGGTAAGAAAATTCGCTACGTAGTTTTTTCAAGTCTGTTAGTTTTCCAGACTGGAGAGCTTGAAGCACTGACTTTGCATCTGTCAGGAATACCACAGGCTGTAGGTCAGAGTTGGAGTTCAGCAGTTTTTTAGCTGCCACACTAATTGCCTGGATTTCAGCATCATAATTATTGCAGAATTTTCCTGTTGGTGTACTGATGGTATCTCTAGGCTTGTGTGGATATTCTATATATACACCTGCACCTCCATTCCTCACGGCATTATGTGCTGACCCATCTGTGTATACTCTGACCCATATATCTTGTGGATATTCCTCATCCAGGAAACTGAGGGTGACTGTCCTTCGTTGCACACTGTTCTGTTCGTCCTCGCTTAGTATTCCTTTCACATGGGTCTGAATGTATATTGGCATTCCATGCCTTTCACTCCACGGGATTTGTTCTTGTACAGGCCTTAAGGGGCTGTCAACTTCAGGTAGGTCTGTAAGTTGTCTGCGGAGTCGTTTAGCTTTATGGATAGCTTTAGTCTTTTCAGTAGCCCCATTGCTAGATTTTGGAATCTTTCCCTCATTGGATGACTTGGCATACACTGAAACTTTTCTGCTTGAATTAGTACTTTTGTGTCTCTGCGTTCGCCAAGTGTTTGCATTCTTCCCATTTTCTGCATCTCTGCTATGGGTGTTGATTTCATTGCTCCCAACATTATTCTAAGTGCCTGGATTTGCACTTTATCTAGATCTTGTAATGTGGTGTTTGATGCAGAACACCATGCAGCTGAACCATATTCCAGGTGTGGTCTTATGCCTTGCTGGTAAACTTTACTAAGTATGCTCCCCATGTGGTTCCACTTAGTTTTCTCAGGATAGCTAACTTCCTCCTGGCTTTTGTTGTTGCTTTGTTTATGTGCTGCTTCCATATCAGTTTATCATCAAAAGTAACTCCGAGGTATGTGGGTTGTTTGTCTTCTTTCAAGAGTTCTCCGTCTATTTTGATATGACCAGCTTTTTGTTTTGGTGAGAGGGTAAAGAGTGTAGTGCTGCACTTATCTGTGTTAATGCTGACACACCATCTATTAGCCCATAAGGTTAGAGCATCGATAGCTCTTTGTATTAGTTTAGTGGCCACTGTCGCATGTTCTTCCGTTCACCAGGTCGTCAGCATACATTGCCACTTTGATGCAGTGTGGTAGTTCAGCAACTAGGTCATTGATGTAAACCAAGAAAAGTGTGGGTGACAGGACTCCTCCCTGGGGTACTCCATGACGCAGTAGAACTTTCTTGCTCTTGCGACCATCTAATTGTACCCTGGCTCTTCTATTATGCAGGTATGCTTTAACCCATTTGTACATTCATGAGCTAACCCTGCAATTTTGCAATTTCTTTAGGAGCCCTTCTTTCCAGACCTTATCAAATGCTTTTCTGAGGTCTATCCATGCTGCTAGTACCAGTTTCTTATCTTGGAAGGCATCCTCAATCTCTTGGGAGAGGTAGGTTGCCTGATCTTCAGTAGAGTAGCACTGTCTGAAACCTGCTTGCTGTGATACCAGAAGGTTTTCACTTTCAAGGTACCACTGCATCCTAAGATTGATAATGCGTTCCATTGTTTTGCATAGACAGCTTGTGAGGCTGATGGGCCTGTAGTTGGAGACTGTGTTGCCATCTTTTCCTGATTTGAGGAGTGGTATCATTATTGCTTCTCTCCATGCCTGTGGTACATTACCCGTGGACCAGCTTGTGTTAAAGATCTGCAGTAGCTTTGCTCTTGCTGCAATTCCCAGGTTTCTAATCATTTAATTGGACACTCCATCAGCTCCAGGGGACTTTTTCATTTTCAATTTGGATATTGCATGCTCCAGTTCTCTCATTGTGATTGGTGCCTCCATGACTTCAGGTATAGGTTTGCCTTGTCCAATGTTTTGCTGGTTCTCTCGAACCTCCTGTTGTTTGTCTGGGCTGACTTTGATGTTATTGTCTTCTGCAAAGGAATCTGCAAAGTAATCAGCTGCATGTTTACCTGTTAAAATGTCTCTATCTTTATAAAGTGTGATCCTGGTATTTCTCCCTGTACCTTCATCATTTAGTTGTTTTACAAGTTTCCATAATTTCCTAGTATCTCTTTCTAGGTTCAGCGACTCTGTTTTTTCTTTCCAGCTACTCCGTCTGGCTTGTAACTTGGCTCTTTGAAATTTAGCCTTTGTTTGCTGATATTTGTTGTGATGTTCTTGGCTAGGTCTGTTCTCAGCCTGCTGTCTAGATGTTTCCATCTCATTTTGCAGCTTTTCCAGTTCATCATTCCAGTAGGGTTTGTAGTTTTTGCGTGCTCCCCTGGGTATGGTTTTACTAGCAGCATGTAGTATACATTTATTAAATTCACTCACTGCTCTATTGATGTCTTTGTCCAAGTTCATGTCCTTAGCTAGAACACTGGTTAAATGCTGGTACATTTTCCAGTCTGCCCTCTTATAGTTCCACCTAGTGAACGTGCTGCTGTCCTTGGTAAATTCATTGTGGATTTCCAGAAATACTGATCTGTGGTCACTACCTCCAAGCTGCTTTCCAACAACACGTGTGATGTTCCATTCTAGGCCTGGTGAGTGGAATGCCAGATCTGGTGTAGAGGTGGTGTGCCATGCTCTCGAGTAGAAGGTTGGTGAGTCTGCTGGCTGGTTAATAAGGATGAGATTATTTTCATCCTGCCAGCTCTCAAGTTCCTCACCTCTCTTGTCGATATGATCGTAGCCCCAGCTCTGAGAGTGGTTGTTGAAGTCACCACACACCATAAGTCTCTCTTTATCTGGAATTGTGTCTAGTGCCAATGGTTTATCATTTGGGCAGTAGTAGTTCAGGAGATGGAATTCTGCACTGTCTGTTTTTAGGTGGAGCATCTGGTATTCTGCCCCTTCCATATATACTTCCAGCTGACATGCTCTGATATTGTTTTTAACAAATGTCAGAATTCCACCCTTTCGCCTGTCCTTTCGGTCAGATCGGTAGCACTGGTAGCCTCTGATTTTGAAGGCTATGTCGCTGCTGAAGTGTTTCTTGGATACAGCATATATTAACTTGTTCTTCACTGAGGACATTTTCAAGTTCCAATTTTTTGCTGTATCCATCTCTTTTACTATTGACACCCTCAGCATTCCAGTGCATTATTTTTATTGGTCGTCTGTTTGTTTGGCCAGTAGCTCTATTCCCTTGCCTCCTGGCTCCTTGAGGCAATTGAGAAGGACTTTCAGTAACTGAGGTTGGGCCCTTTCGAGGTATAGGGCCCGACACCATCCCTGCCTAAACGTCCGCCACAGGGCAGGCACCATAACTTTTTATAGATACAGACATGTTTCCATTGTGTTTTGTACGTGGCATCCTGATTATCTGTGCGCCTTTTGGCTGGATGCCTCCGTCTTCAGCACTCTGCTTACTTGGGCAGGACTATGGTCCTGCTCGAATGGGACTGCCCAACCAGTCTTAGTTTCCAGCCCCTGATGGCTGAACTAAGCCCCATCACCACTGCACGGTGCTGGCCTTGATAGGGTCATTTGTTGTAAAAGAGTATGGTTATGAAATTTGTTGTAAAAGTATGGTTATATGACATTTGTAAAAGCGTATGGTTATATGACATTTGTTGTAAAAGAGTATGGTTATATAACAATTGTTGTAAAAGATTATGGTTATATGACATTTGTTGTAAAAGTATGGTTATAAGACATTGTGGAGTCATCTTTGTTATTGGTGGAGTGTCATGGTATTTTTTGTGGAGTGATATAACATTTCTTATGGTTGTATTATCTTATGGCATTTGTTATGGTTGTATTGCCATGACATATGTCATGGTTACAGTGTCATATGACATTTGCTATGATAGTAGTGTCATGATATTTTTTAATGGATGTAGTGTCATATGACATTGTGAACTGTTGTTGAACTTGTCTGTTCAGGTGATCAGGCTGTTAGAAGAACATGGATTGCCAGACCTTGTCATCACTATGGCAACAGAAGCTATCAACAAAGCTGAGAAGGATGACCCTAATCTGGTAAGATGGAGCTGTCCACCATTTCTTAAACAAGTGTATCACTTATCTCTGGCAGCAGATGATGTTCTGTTCTTGATTTCTACCGTGTTGTATGCTATGTAGACCTGGTTGCTGTTTTTTTCCATAGAGCTCTTATATCCTTTAGTTTAATTGGAGGTTTCTCCAGAGCTTGATTTCATACACAGAAGAACTTCAACTCTCGGTGGTGTGGGTTGAGAAGCTGTTAGATAAGCTGTGTTATATTCTTATTTTGTTCACTTGAAACATGTCTATATCTGTAATTCTGTCTTCTGAATAAAACTCACTGTCTTTTGTAGCTCACACAGTGGTCCATAGAACTTAGATTTTTGAACTTAGAACTTTGGCCCATTTGCTTCCATGTCAGCTTATAATCAAAAGTAACTCCGAGGTGTGTGGGTTGTTTGTCTCCTCTCCATCTATCGTGATAACACCTGCTTTTTGTTTTAGTGAGAGGGTGAAGAGTGTAGTGCTGGACTTATGTGTTAATACTAACACACCATCTATTTGCCCATAGGGTTAAGGCATCAATATCTCTTTGTATTTTGTATCTTCCTTAGATGTTGGGCGAGAGACTTAACTGTTATTACTACCATGAGCCATGTTGAATTCTGATGTGTCACGCTGAAAAAAAAGGCAGATAAGTTGTAAATCATGACACAATGCATTATGTTCTCCAGACTTCATCCTGCTGATCTAGAGGAGTTTGAGAACGAATGTAGAAGACGAAGAAGACTATCTCAAGATATAATCGGAAATTTGCTTGTCAAGTAGAGATTCCTTGATGAAAACAAATACATATCTGGTTTCAAAACATAAAATATACAAAAGTAGAATGTATTAAGATATTGTCGCAAATAACACAGTGACACAACGAATTTCCATTCTCAGAACTACTTGAAAATCTTGTAGGACTATTTTCCTGCTATAAGAGAGATTTTTTGGGAGTTTAATCCCTTAGCTGCGGAGGTATCCTTAAGGATACAATGAGAGATTGCTGCCATTTTGCGAAGATCTTCTTCGTTTCCCAGGGAAACAATTAATCTAAATGCTTTATTATAAGCACACAGAGATTTTTTCCCTGGGAAGCTAAGAAAAGGAGGATCTCTGTAAAATGGCGATGACTATTCATCATATCCATGAGAATGCCTCCTCAGCTTAGGGGTTAAGAACAAAAGTAACTAATTGTTTTAGTGAAATAAATAATGAACAACATTAAAGCTTGAACTGCTTCTTATTCTTCTTCTAGCCAACATTGCAGTCCATAGTGTTCAAGCATCATCTAGAGCTAGGACACAATCAACAGGCTTTTCATGCTATGATGAATAATCCAGATACTGATCGGTGAGTTTACTTGTCTGCAACTTGTTTCATAATTCTATCTGTATTAACTGGTCCTGTAGTAACCAGATGGCAGAAAGTGGAATCATTCTACATGGGCAACACTTGGTTCTAATTTTCATCCAAGCATTGTGCCATGGAGAGATATACTCAAACCTTGGCCTTAATGGGCCTCGAAATGAATTCTGGATATGGCAGTTACCGGTTATAAGTTCTTGTCAATTGAGGTAGACAAAGAGTGCCATGAGGTATCTCTGGCAGTAGGAGATACTGTGTTATTGATCAACTAACACCTGTCTCATGCTGGGCAACCCCTGAGCCAATAAGGCATTGATCTACCAGTAGGGTGGTATAATCATCCATTCTCGTACAAATTGTATAATCATCCATTCTCGTACAAATGGTATAATCATCCATTCTCGTACAAATGGTATAATCATCCATTCTCGTACAAATGATACTATACTCAAAGGTTGAACACCAAAAAGAGGATAAAGAAGATCCTGATAAGAGAGTTGCTCTTTGCAGGTAATGCTGCAATTATGACACACTCAGAGGAGGAACTGCAAAACATACCAGCTGCCTCTTCTGATGCATATCATGAGGATGGACTAACAATCAGCATAATGAAGGCACAAATTGTATTGTGACGCAGGCTGCCATCAAGTAGCTGCAAATATATTATTGATGGAGAAGAGCTAGAGGTTGTTGATATTTATGATCCTAAGTCAACAATAAACTATTTGTCTGTGGACTGTGTCTCCTAGTTACATCTCTTCCTATGGAGGATATCTTGTTTTGAATTATGACGTGCCAATTTAGCACAAAAATTAGCAACATACAGTTTTAATTATTGTTAATTATATTATTGATTTTAAATGTACTTTTCTTTTGTCTTCTTGTAATATAACTTCTCATCCTTGAATTGTTATTTATTTTTATTTACCATACTTGTTTTCCATTTGTGTTAGGTTATAGGAGACTATATAGTTACATGTAGTCTCCTATATTGGTGCTCTATTCTTTATCCCTATTTTGATAAAGACCTTTTGGTCGAAACATTTTGTTCAATTGTAGGCTCTCTGAAAAATCTATTTTATAAAGTATGTAGTTTTCTGGTTGTCCTCTATGTTTCTGAGCCATAAAATAACAATGACATAGCATTTGAATTGAATACTTTTAGTTATCTTTGATTTGCTTTTTCTTTCACTTTTCTCTTTCTTGGTTTTTTAAACTTCATTCTGTGTTCTTTCTTTCCTTCATTTATTCAATTGGTCTTATTCTTTTCTTTCTCATCTCTATGTTTTCTTTGTCCTTACTCTTTTGTCTTTATATTTAAAACCTTTTTCTGATTTTACTTTCACTTTTCTTTCTTTTGTATTCCTCTTTTTTAATGTTGTTAGTTCTGTTGCCATTATTTCCCTATTCTTTCTCTTGGTCTCTTTCCTGTTTCCTTATTTTCTCTTGTTTTTCTAACCAAATATGGAGAAATATAAAAATCTGTATTACAAAACCATGTCTAGACTACATGAATTGGCAGATAAGTTCATAAATCACCTGACTGATTGTATTTGACTTATGACTTAATGATTGGCCAGAGTTGATGTAGTAGCCACTAAGAGATGTCACCATCAACTCTTTCATGATACCTGCTATATCTGTTTTGTTAGGAAGAAGGATTGCCTTCGTCAGTTTCTGGTTGTTTTGTGTGAAAGAGGACATCTGGCTGACCTTGTCTCATTGGATTATCAGGATCTGGAAGAAGAGGTCAGTAGATTCTAGCTTCTTAGATTCTCCCATGACTGCAATGCTATATTAATTGTCCCATGATTGCAATGCTATATTAACTGTCCCATGATTGCAATGCTATATTAACTGTCCCATGATTGCAATGCTATATTAACTGTCCCATGATTGCAATGCTATATTAACTGTCCCATGATTGCAATGATATATTAATTGTCCCATGATTGCAACGCTATATTAACTGTCCCATGATTGCAATGCTATATTAACTGTCCCATGATTGCAATGAGGCATTAACCTTTAGGACCCAATATTAAAATCTTGCAATGTCTTCCCAGGATTCATTTTTGACAATGCATTTTTTTTGGTGAGTGTTTGGAAAGCGAGATAATATTTTTGGTTTGTAAAGATATCAAAATAATTTTTGCACATGTAAATATAGGAGTGAAAAATGCATATAATCGTATTTTAAATAAAATATTCAAAAAAAAATTTTTGGGGGGGGGGGGGGAATAAGGAAGATATCGAAACTACATTTAAATGAAAAATTATTTCTTGAAGTAGCAAATACTTGAACAATGTGTAACAAAACTGATAGAATCCTCCTAAATACCTATTCCTGTTGTATATATGTTGTTTCATATCCAAACAAACTAATATAGTATGGACTGAACAAACACTGGTGGACTGGTGAAAGCATGCATCCCTGTCCGACTCCTTGTTTTATTTGTTGAAAAGGGCTGAATTGATTTCCTACTCTTATTGCTTCTGTTTGTTGCCAGTGCATGTTCTTGATTATTCTTAAATCCTTACTGCCAGTGTTGAAATACTCTAGCATATGTATAAGTTTGCTATGTTTAACTTTCTCAAATGCTTTCGTGTAGTCTATAAAACAGAAGTACAGATCGGTTTTTACCTCTATAGACTTCTCTATTAGTGTTCTCAATATATAAATCGCATTGTTGGTGCCTTTGCCTTCTACAAAGCCACATTGTTCTGGATTTATTTCTGATTTTATTTTGTTTCTCACTCTCTTCATGATGATTCTGAGAAGTATTTTGGTTATTTGGCTCATAGGCTGATTGTACAGTGTTCTTCACATTCGGTGGTCCCTGGTTTCTTAGGTAAGGCTATAAAAATGGACCTCGTTAAGTCATCAGGTATGTTCCTGCTGTTATATATGTCATTCAGCAATTTTGTGATTATTTCAACTCCAAAGTCATAAAACTGCTAATTTTTCTAATGTGATATTGTCTGGACCTGGGGCTTTGCCATATTTCATGTGTCTTAGTGCCTCCCTTACTTCTGCTGCGAGTATTGATGGACCATAGTGTCATCAATTCTAATATTTCTTCAGTCATCCATTTTTGTTTTGATGTATGTTTTACTTTTGGTATTATCTCTTTAGATGTTTGGTTTATCGACTGTTTTAGCATGTTCTTTTGATCTTCAATACTCTGAATCTTTGCAATGGCATTGTATCTATTTTGTACAATTATGTTGTATCTTTCTTTAATGTCAGCATCTGATTTCAATAATGCTAAATATAATTTCATATTTCTTGGTGCTCTTTTGATCTTCTTTAATCTTATACATAATTTCGCTACCAGTAGTATATGATCACTGTTGCAGTCAGCACCTGACCTTGTTTTCATAGATCTAATGCTGTTTCTATGTCTTTTAGAGACTAAAATGTAATCAATTTGGTTCCGTGTATTATCTCCTGGGCTAATCCATGTACACAGCCTTCTTGGATGTTGCTTGAACCATGTATTCCCTATTATTAAATTATGTGCCTGTGCCCACTTTATCAATAAATCACCTCTTTTGTTCTTAATTCCTAAACCAAATCTTCCTGTCACATCTTTTATTTCTGTTTCACCTACTTTTGCATTAAAGTCCCCCATTCATGATTTTTACACTGTTTCATTGCGGTTTCTAGATCTTCATTGAAAATTTTTATGTCCTCCTCTGAACTGCTTGATGTGGGTGATATACCTGTACATGTTGATATCCAACGGTTTTCCTGTTAGTTTCACTAATATTACCCGATAGTTTCACTAATATTACTCAATTTTATATTGCCATGAAACCCTTCACCGTTTTTCCTGTTTCTGTGTCTAATAATATGCCTACCCCACTCTCATGTTTTTTGTCCTCCTGAGTATATGACTTTAAATTTATCTGATTATTCTTATAATATAACAACTAAAACATGTAGATATTACTTTCCATGATGATCATGAACCAAGCCAATTGGTACAACATTTGACAATAAAATATGGTGTCGAAAATACAAATTATGATTCATAAAATAAAGAATTTTAAAGTTTTAGTGTTTCAGTTACTGTAGATCAATGTATGTGGTGTTTGAGAGAGATGTTTATAATATTTAATAGTGATGTCATTGATGTCATTTACAACAAGGAATTTGATTAGTCATGTTTTCTACAACTAGGTCTACGCGTGACCGTTACGTGGTATGTTCTTTGTGTGCACTTGTCCACGTTCTCAATTTTGATTGTACACAACATAACACTGACACATACAAGCAAATAACACATCCAAATCATATCAGCATCCATTTATCTCTATTGTCTCCAAATTTGAAATCAATAGCTCAATAAATAAAAATTTTGCCAAAAAATCAAACACATGTAGAAAAACCAGAAGTCATAAAAAATGGCCGGGTGTCTGAGGAAATATGCGCTATTATTAGCTGGGCTGCTACATATTAATGAAATAAATTATCTCCATTTGCAGGTTGTCTGTATTCTGGAGAACCGTGCCAGGTCTGTGGATCTCTTTACTCATGATTACTACAGCCTTCTACATTCTTACTTCACCTATAGAGAGGACTACAGGAAAGGTTGGTTCTAACTATAGGTTGGTCAGTTTGTGGTCACAGCCTGGAGAAGTGAACTTTGTGTATATTTTGTTAAACTGGTGTTTTGGTCCACCCGTTTGTTGCCTGGTCCTGGAAGGGGAGCAAAGGATGGCAACAATATTTACCTTCCATGCATGTCGTAAGAGACGACTAAGGAATTTTGGGGTGTGGTTGGCTGTCTTGTCTCATATGGGGTCAATGGTACCCAGAAACCATGATGAAGTCAGATTGGACAGGCTGAAAATGCAAATATTCTAACTAAGCTATAAACCAAGTCAACGCAATCCATTCTCTGGATTATATCCTGCTAATCTGCAGGAGTTTAAGAATGAACTAAATGTTTTGGCCACTTCAGATGATGGTTAACCAGAGAACATAGTATATTCATTTGTGGTGTTAGTTGAAGTTGGTTTTTAGAAATGTAGTTACTTCTATGCTGGACTATGGTTCTAAATCTTGTGTCTATGTTTTCAGCTGGAAGAATCATGTTTGAGAGGGGTCTGAGGCTGTCTCAAGAAGTTTCCGGACTAAAGAGTCTCCAGCAGCAGGCTCAGTGTTACCTAGCAACTCTTAACACTTTACGCTTGGTTAAGCCAGAGTATGCCTGGATCATCAAGCCTGAGATTAGACCAACTCAGGTCAAGGACACAACTGATGCCAGGAGACTGCATCATTCTGGTGGAGATGGCAGCCAGAGAAAAGGGAAACTTACAAGTAATCAAATGTCACCTCTCAGATATATTATCCATTGTAACTTGTCATCTTTGTAGCATCTGTCATCTATTGTAACATGTCATATATTATAGCATTATTATATAATAATTACATTCAACTGTAGCATCTACCTACTATTGTAGCATGTACAATCTATTGTAGCATGTACAATCTATTGTAGCATGTACAATCTATTGTAGCATGTACAATCTATTGTAGCATATACAATCTATTGTAGCATCTACCAACTATTGTAGCATTTACAATCTGCTCTAGCATCTACCATCTATTGTAGCATCTACCAACTATTGTAGCATTTACAATCTGCTCTAGCATCTACCATCTATTGTAGCATCTACCAACTATTGTAGCATTTACAATCTGCTCTAGCATCTACCATCTATTGTAGCATCTACCAACTATTGTAGCATGTACAATCTATTGTAGCATTTACAATCTGCTTTAGCATCTACCATCTATTGTAGCATCTACCAACTATTGTAGCATCTACCAACTATTGTAGCATTTACAATCTGCTCTAGCATCTACCATCTATTGTAGCATCTACCAACTATTGTAGCATGTACAATCTATTGTAGCATTTACAATCTGCTTTAGCATCTACCATCTATTGTAGCATCTACCAACTATTGTAGCATCTACCATCTATTGTAGCATCTGCCAACTATTGTAGCATTTACAATCTGCTCTAGCATCTACCATCTATTGTAGCATCTACCAACTATTGTAGCATGTACAATCTATTGTAGCATTTACAATCTGCTCTAGCATCTACCATCTATTGTAGCATCTACCAACTATTGTAGCATTTACAATCTGCTCTAGCATCTACCATCTATTGTAGCATCTACCATCTATTGTAGCATTTACAATCTGTTGTAGCATCTACTATCTATTGTAGCATGTACAATCTGTTGTAGCATCTGCCATCTATTGTAGCATTTACAATCTATTGTAGCATCTACCATCTATTGTAGCATGTACAATCTGTTGTAGCATCTATCATCTATTGTAGCATTTACAATCTCCAGTTTCTAAGTTAGCTGATGCATATCCTTGACAACATACCATTATATATTTAAAGACAACTTTTTATGAGACGTTCTTTTTCAAACTCCCACAGCTTCTGTCTTGTGACAGGACAATTATCCTACTAGAATTCCAGCAGGATGTAGTACAGAGAACGGAAATGCAATGTATTGCCATTTTATTTGCAACAATGGCCCAACACATCTAACTTCAACAGTTTTTGCCAGAAGCATCATCACTGCAGATGGTTTAGCAAATCTGATTGATGAATGATGAAATAGTTGGCCAAGAAACATGCTAAGCTCCTGGCAATGACACAATTATCTTGGGATATTTGCACGGGAATGCCTCCTTTCCAAAACCATAAATCCCTTATCACAACCATATCTTCAGACTACAAAATTTGTCAGAGAGGCTATGACTGTCAAGAGCTACCTGCTTCTCAAAGTCCTATTAATGTACTGTAAGACAACTTGTTCTCTAGGATTATAGATTTAAGTTAATGTGTAACCACATATTTATTGTTAATCTGTTAAAATCATATTTGTTAATTGAAGGTAACAAGAAGATGGAGATTCTGGAACTGTCTGACCTGGAGAAGGAATATCTACTTCTGGATGCCAGACTTAGGCTTATCAGGAACCAACCAGACACTGCACTCATTTCAGGTTGGTATTTTGTATTTAGTTTGTTGTAACAAAATATGCTAACTTCTGAGACCAGTAATATATCTTGTGAGGGGACAATCCACAAATGATCTATCAAATATTGTATCCATTCGCTAAACCCTTTGTTGCTTTTCAGTCAGAGGTAGAAGAGTTTTCTGGAGATGGCCCTCGTGTGTGCTGAGTATATTACCTATGTGTGCTGAGTATATTACCTATGTGTGCTGAGTATATTACCTATGTGTGCTGAGTATATTACCTATGTGTGCTGAGTATATTACCTATGTGTGCTGAGTATATTACCTATGGGTATATATCCACAAATTGTAACATCATACATGTCCAGAATAAGTATTAAAAAATAAATAAGGATGTGTTAACCTGTAAGTGGAGCAAAGAATAGCAACACTGTTACCTGTCAAGTCACTAAGGAGGTTTTAGAGAACTAAAACTGTCAGTCGTCATGTAATTACAGATATACTCAGGGATGATTTGGGCATATATGGATATGTCAGGTTAGCAATGATAATGACTAACAATGGGGGGGGGGGGAGAAATCCCATAGCAGGTTAAAGTGACAAGCTATGCTGAAGTTGAATGTGTCAGGCCGAAAGGGTGCAGATTTTGCAGCAAAATTGTAAACTATGACAACACATTCCGTTCTCTGGACTACATCCTGCTAATGTTCTGGAGTTTAAGGATGAAAACAGATGTTACTAATAAAAACTGCTGATAATAATAATAATAAAGAATAATGACAAGACAATTGATGTTTTGGTAAAATATCTTCATCAGGAATAATAATAATACAATAATAGATGAGAAAAAATACTGGAGTGTCAATTATACAAAAATGACAATTTTTATTCTCCTTATTCTTCATGATCTTATTCTCAGTCGTATTGTTTTGTAACACATTCTGACGTATATAATATTGATTGTCATATTTGTATTACTACAGCCCACACCTGATCTCTGGTTTTCTTGTAATTATATATGTATATGTCCAGCCTATCTAAACAATGTCTTATATTGTTGTGCTTGCTACAGATTTGTCTTGTCTTGCAATGAAATTGTACATTGACATCACCCAGGTCCCATGCCATCACCAGAAGAGATCCTGTCCTTGTTGTCCTCTGCTGGACTGTACGATCTGGCCGTGTCTGTGACCAGAGCATTCTCGTTATCACCAGAACAGGTTCTCTCAAGTCTGAGCCTGAGATGTGTCACACTTGCGATCTCAACAACTTCTTATACCAAGTCCTCAGGTCAGTGTTATGTGACATTACGTAATCTGCAAAAATTGCTGACTTCATCCTGTAAACTGTAGACGTACATGGCTACTTTATGTAAGCTACTTTATGTAAGCTATTTATGCAACTTTTTATGTAAGCTACTTATATGACTATTTTATGTATAAAAATACATGATGGATACTTTAGGTAAGCTATAAATACAAGATGATTACGTTATGTAAATTATAAACATGCAAGATTACTTTATGTAAACTAAAAATACGAGATGACTACTTTATGTAATCATAATTTACTTTATGTAAGATGTAATCATAATTGACTACTTTATGTAAGATGTCATATAATTGACTACTAATGTAAGCTATAAAAATACAAGATGACTAAACTAAAAATTCAAGTTGACTACTTTATGTAAACTATAAACATACAGAATGATAGCTTTATGTTAACATAGTTGACTACTTTATGTAAGCTGTAATATAATTGACTACTTTATGTAAGCTATAAAAATACATGACTATTTTATGTAAACTATAAAAATAAATGATGACTACTTGATATAAACTATAAAAATACAGGATGAGTACTTTATTTAAACTTAAAATACAAGATTTATTTACGTAAACTATAAACACATAGGATGACTACTTTATTTAATCTGTAATTAGAATTTACTACTTTACGTAAACTGTAAAAATACAATATGACAATTTTGTGTAAGATGAAATATCATGTTGCTTGCTACCTGTTATACTTTCACCTGACGTATGGCTATCTGTTTATACTAAGGACTTGAACCCAACTCTGCTGCTTGGACCTGGCTGAGAGAAAACAACATTCCACCTTGTGGGGCTAAAGAAACAACAGCGTCTGACCAGGCATGGAGTTTGTTACAAAATTACCTGTCACTTTTGGAAGATGGAAGTGGCATTTGTCACAAATGTGTAGCACACACTTTACTCTCACAGAGTTTTCCCTTGCCCACCTGGTTGGTTCACTCATACAAGGTATGTTGTGTTGCTTCTAATCATCTTTTGTCTGTATCTGTTGTTGACTGATACTCAGTGTTTTTACGTAGAAATGTTTGACTACTTTTTCTAATCTTATCTCTCATGTTAATGCAGCAGAAATTTACTATTCATCTTATTTGTTCATTTTCCTTGTACATTTGATTTCTTGACATGTAGCTTCACATATTTTCATTGTAATCTATTTGGCTACTTTCACATCTCCCTATACACCAGCTTTCATTTACAGCATTTCATGTAGTCATTTAGCTATTTTTTTGTTTCCTTCTGTGTTCATCTTTATCTTGATAAAATAGCTTTTGATCACATCATCTGTACAGTGTAAAATTTCAATGTAAACTGAAATTTAATCCTTTTTTTGTTTGTTACTTATATCTAAACACAATCAGTTACAGATAAAAGGCAATCTTCCTTTTTTGGCCACTTCATGAGACAGGCAGGCTTGTAGAACATAGTCACAATAGGCAAAATTGAAGGTGACAGAGACAGAGGGCGACAACGTGAAAAAATATTAGACAGTTTGACAACCTGGAACGGCAAGCAAGGAAACAACGACCTTGATATATAATACTGTGGACAGAGAGCTGTGGAGAGCCATGACTGCCTACGCCAGCCGGCATGGCACCTGATGATGATATCTAAACACAGAGCTCTAATTTTTACTGCAGTCTTCTGTTCATTTAATATACACTAACATCATCACAAACTTCAACATCTCTAACTTTAGAATTCTGTACTATAGCTGCATGATACCACCCCCTCGTCCATTGTTACAGATATAGTTAATTTATTGCTATGATAAAACCAATTGATGCATATCTCATATAGTAGCATCTTGTTTTCAAGTGCGCATCTTGTTTTCAAGTACACATCTACAACATTACAAACCCAAATCTAATTAGACAATCACAAATGTTTTGTTTTTCTACTTCTTCACCACATTTTTATTGTTTTTATTTTCCCATGTCACTCATCTTTGCTTGCGAAGGAGGAATATCATCATCATTAATCTCACATTGTGTTTGCAATATGTCACATCTTGTTTTCCTACTCATTCTTGAATGTTTAAGTCCCACCGAAGAATGATGTGTCGGGCCATTGGCACAAATAAAACGGCGACACAATGCATTTTCATTCTCTGGACTACATCCTACAGGAAATATTGTAGGACCATTGTCCTGCTATTAGAGAGAACCAGCGGAAGTTTGAGAATGAATGCTGAAGAAGAAGAAGAATGTTTAAGCAACATTTATAGTTTCAATAACATAGCCATAATTATGTGAATGACATATGTGAACCTGCATGGCATTTGATGTGATATGCCAAGTTCATGCACGATACTGTCACAGAAGCCAACAAGTCATTGTTACAGCTAATATTTTATTAAAGATACTTATAAGTTTATTAGAGCCATGAGACAGACAAGCAAAGAATTTGTTATACTGTGACCTGCCATGCATGACATAAAAGGCAACTAAGGAGGTTTAAGGGTGGAGTTGGCCATTTCATTCTATAGGTCAGCAACCCCTAAGTCGGACATGGCACGTTTATCACAGTCAATCTGTAAACGATGACACAATACATTCCGGTCTCAGAACTGCATGCTGATAACTTGCAGGAGTTTGAGAAAGAATGCAGAAGTTACAGATAATTAATTGTAGCAGTTAACCCACAGTTATAGCTGTTGCATTGTTATATATGAATTGTTGCAGTCAATTTATTGTTATTTCAGGTTTTGGATGTGGCTGCACTTTTGAGAATCTATCTGACTTTTGACCTGCTCCAGCAAGCAGCATCCCTAGCAATGGAGTATCTGGAAGTACTGACACATGTTCTCACTGGTTCACCTGGTCCAGCATTCAACTTAAAAGTTAGTCAAACTTCACCAGTTTTATGTGTCTGTCTCATGTTCGAAGTGGGTTTGCCTTATGTCCAAAGTGGGTTTGTCTCATGTCCAGAGTGGGTTTGCCCCATGTCTAAAGTGTGTCTCATGTCCACTAGTGCCTGTTTGATGTCCAGAGTGTTTTTCCCCATGTCCAGATTGTCCGTCTCATGTCCAGAGTGTGTCTGCCTCTGACATAGACCACCCACTACACAGTGAGCTCCCTCGTGTGAAGGGAAGCAGGCTCAAGAGAGGCAAGTCGTGGGTCGTGCTGAGGATACCGATAAACATATCTGTGCCCCAGAAGACATAACTCCTGGTGAGGAATGGATACCCATTCCTACGGTCTTTCAAAAGGCAGTCAAGACCATCATTACACTCAATAGAGAGTGCAGGGAACACAGCCCCCATGAGTGTGGATGCTGAAGTCAAGGCACTCATCTGCGAGCATACAGATGACACAGATGTTGTGATTTACATGGATGGTTCGGTACTCCATCACCACCGATGTGCATGGGCCTTTACTGCCAGATCAAAAGGAAGTACAGTACACGAAGCCAGTGTTGCCTTTACAACAACAAACATTCTAACAATGAAAGTATTTGCCGTAATGCAGGCACTTAACTGACTGTAATCACAAGTCTATTCCGATGTGTGCATACTAAGTGACTCAATGAATATGATTTCCTAAGTCAAAACAGGTCATGTACGTAGGGGATGGGTGGATTCATTAGAGAGAGCTAAAATGTGGGCATCGCTACAAAAACTCACATTTATCTTTGTTCCCCTGACATGCAGGCTGAGGAGGGAAACAAACATGCTGACCAATTAGCTAGCCTCGTTACCACAACAGATGGTCAGTCTAAGGACCGAGCAGACATACTCATTGTTCTTTGTGAATCCTCACGATCAGAGAATTTTTAGATAAATCAGCATGAGTGAATATCGAGAATGTATGAAATTGGAGTGAGGATGGGCGTGGCCCGTAGAGAACATCTGACAAAGATTTAAAAAAGAGCAGTGAACCAACATAGGACTGGAACCATCAGCCGTTATATCCTGAGAGATTTACTGAAACAAAGATAAGAGCACCTGTGATGTCCGATGTGCGAAGAGGATAATCAACATACCTAATAAAATGTTTTAGTTTGTCACATATACTAGAATGTAACAATAAAATGTGGTAGTTTGTCATATACACTAGAATCTAACAATAGAATGTGATAGTTTGACACATACACTAGAATGTAACAATAAAATGTGGTAGTTTATCACATACACTATAATCTAACAATAGAATGTGATAGTTTGTCACATACACTAGAATTTAACAATAAAATATGATAGTTTGTCACATACACTAGAATCTAATAATAAAAAATGTGATTGCAACCTATTATTTTTAACAATTCTGAAACTTGTTAGGGTTTAGACAAGCCTCTACCATTGAGTGTATGGGTGCCTTATACTTGCTTGGATCAGCTGTTGGTGGCATTGAGGGAACAGGACAACTCCACATACACAAATGTAAGTAACTACAAAAATAGACGCTACGTTGGCAGTGTCAATGACTCCAAGATGTTCTAGTTTATATACAAGCACTTGATAGTTGTCTCTCTTCTTTGTTAGTTTGTATTTTTTTCATGCAGTCATTCAAGAATAGTTTTTATGTATATATATATGTGTGTGTGTGTGCGTGCGTGCATTTAAAAAATAAAAATGCAAGTACTCTCCCTGGTCCTGATGATGTCCACTATCATGACATTTAGCAGCTGGATAAGCAAGTTGTGCCTACTGTTAGGATATGGAATCCTGTAGCTATGTTTTATGTAGCATCTTCCCATGAAATAGCTACATGGTGCTGTGAAAACAAAAAATAGGTGCAGCATCTTATGGAAAACAAATATATGCAGCAGCTCAACAGTGGAGGCCTACTTAAAAAGACAGCCATTTTAGCACTGCCAATATTTTGACTCAGAACTGGACACTATAGACATAAACAGCCAATTGTACACATAATGTAAAACTGGCACATCAGCAAAGTGTACATGTTGGCAAGCCAACCAAATTTCATAGCATATTCTTCAAGACTGTACAAACTACGACACATTAAGGTGAACATACTGACCTTCTGATACATCTATGAATGTTAAACTATGAATGTTAAACTTTATGTCACAAAACATGAAATGGAAACCACTATCCAATTTGTACAAGAAACAACATTGCAGATATAGACATCATTAGCGAATGAAAGAAAAGTCCTGCCATGTGAATGTGTTCCTAATAAAGGCCTTTTAATAGAAACCTCATTTTGTGTGTGTTATATGTTTCTAGTGATTAGCAAACCTTCATTACCCTGTTCAAAGTTTCGCCTGTTGAATTTCAGTTTTGCTGCAGTGAGAACATATTATCTAGAAAGACAAAGGCAGATCAAATGTCATCTAAAGTAATCATCCCATGCTCAACCTGTCCATGGATTTTTTTAGATTTACATATGACTTATAAGTCATCTACAAACTCATAGACAAGGACATACTTCTAACTGAATTTTTGTGCGTGAAACAAATTGTCATCATTACTTGTCCGCGTGTTGTGTGGACACAAAAGGGGAGCAAAGAACAGCAACATTTTTACGTGTCATATTGTCATAGATTTTGGGGGTGTGGATGGCTATTCCTTCTCACAGAGGGCCAAAGAAGCCACGCTGAAGTTGGATGTGCCAGGCCAAAAGTTGAAGATATCCCAGCCAAACTGTACACTAATTACACAATATATTCAGTTCTCCAGACTACATCTTAGAACAAAACCAGATTCCTTTTCAAAATGCATACAGGTTGAGTAACTAGAGAGGATAGAACCCAGCAAGGTCATGTGTCACACAGAGGCAGTATACAATCCAAGCAGCAGACTTTTAGTGCTGCGTGGTCTAGATGATGTTTATAATAAAGTATAATTTTCTGGTGCTCACTTCACTCACATAGGAATCAGTTCCTGGATAGTGAACTGGTTGTCTGTGTCGCTTAAGAAGACCATTGCACTATGCTTGGGGCATGAATGTCAGACTCTGCATGTGTATGCCTAGGACTGTGATACCTCTATCACCTGTTGTTCAGCATCTACACATCATAGTAGCCAATATTTGAGAACAAAAGATATCTCTATTTTCCTGGAAGAGATTATAGATTCCTTTGTTCACATATTTCATTGTTATAATATAATATATTTGTTATTACTGTATTATTGTTACCTCAAAATTGAAACATTCCATAGACGTCAACCAGTACAGATTTTCCGTATTGATACAGACCGTATAAAAAATAACAAATTTTTTGACTACATCAAAAAAAAAACTTCCAAAAAACCAAATTTTTAAAAGGTAATTTTGTGTTACATTTCCTAGTAATAGATAAAAAGCAACTAAGGAGGTTATGGGTGGAATTGGCTGTCTCATCCCATACATGGTAAGTGACCCGGAAGCTAAGATGAAGCCGGATACTTCAGGCTGATAGGTGCAGATATCATAGCAAAGCTGTAAACCATGATTATGCATTCTGGACTACATCCTGCTAATTTGAAGGAGTTTGAAAATGAACTCAGAAGAAGACTACTAAATTATGAGCTTAAAAGATACTATTGCAGATATATAGACATACCAAGTGACAAAACTAGAAGAATGAATGTGTTGGTACTATCAGATGTATGTGTCTAATCAAAGATTTCCTTCATTTTCAGATGTACCAAGATGTCAAACAGAAGTTGGATGTGTATCAGGACAAAGTTGGTCAGTTCAGTGCAGACATCAGGCCATGACTGTCTTATTTTCTCCTAATGTCATCATTTGTTGTGTTTTGACATCACGGATGTCATGTGAAATTGTTACATGGGTTATACGAGGAATATTGCAGCCACAACATACTTCACCTCAAGAACAGACCATGTCCTGTACATCATCTTATTCAGCAATTTTGTGATGTTCAGTCACCTTGCAATATCAGAAGCTGGCATTTGTGATCATGGCACCATAGTAACACCCCCAGTCTCTATCATCAGATAGCAATGTGTTTGTACGCTGATAGTTCTCATAACTTATTGGTTGTACACTCTCCTCAGCTTTATTTCAGTTGCTCCCTCCTGAGAATTTCTAAATTCACAAAATCTTAATCAAAACTTTCATTGCTTGTATCCTCATCCAAGTTGTGCTCCTAGAGTCATTGCTTGTATCCTCATCCAAGTTGTGCTCCTAGAGTCATTGCTTGTATCCTCATCCAAGTTGTGCTCCTAGAGGGAATGCAGTGCATCTTATGTTTTTCTCTATCCATAATTGGTGAGCCGATCACGGGAACTCTTGAAGTCTATTGGCTTTCATTACCCTAGCATCATCAGCAATATCTGTTTCACTAGTTCTGTAACAACAATTCCTAACTTGTATTAGGTATGTTGATTATCCTCTTCGCACACTGGACACGCCCACAGGTGCTCAGATCTCCACTTCAGTAAAACTAACTTAAATTTTTCTAACTTAAATGGTGACGGCAATCATTGTTTGCTCATTTCATCCAATCCTGAGTTTAACCGACAGTGCTATGCCAAATCAAATATGAGAATGACCAAATTATTTTGTCTTTATTTTTTAAGTTTGAATGTAGCTGTCCTTTTTTCATGCACATTGAGTCAATAATGTAGTTTGAACAGAATAAAACTGGAATTGCACTGCTTAGTGTTCAATATTTATTGTCACATTTTAGTGCCCAGCTGTATCTGAATAATTGATGTCACACTTTGTTTATGCTGGAAATAAAGAATATTACTTTTTTTAGCAGTTACCAATTGTTTTATTTTGTGTGTGTGAGAGAGAAAATTATATTGTGTGTGTGTAAGAGAGAAAATTATATTGTGTGTGTGTGAGAGAGAAAATTATATTGTGTGTGTGTGAGAGAAAATTATATTGTGTGTGTGAGAGAGAATTATATTGTGTGTGTGTGAGAGAAAATGATATTGTGTGTGTGTGAGAGTTAATTATATTGTGTGTGTGTGTGAGAGAGAGTTAATTATATTGTGTGTGTTTGAGAGAAAATTATATTGTGTGTGTGTGAGAGAGAGTTAATTATATTGATCAAACTCCCAAAGTTATCTATGAAGTATCATTTAACCTTTAGGGCATATAGACGTCATAATATGCCGACGAATTTACATCACTAAGGGGCTGGAGGTGTAATATGATGCCTGTTGCTATACCCATCAGTACGGAACTACACGAAGTTAGGCTCAAATGACGTATGATTCATGCCAAACGAAGCTAGCAATACATAACTTCCCACCAGTTCACAAATTTACAGATTATATTGTAAGAAATGGTTGGTTGGTTGGTTGCTGATCTATGGGCTCATGCCCTTTGACCTAATGTCATTAAATGGCATTATATTGCTGGGAAGTCTGTGGATTTTTGGCCAACCCCGGGACAGAGCCAGAAAATAACTATCACACCTCCAGGGAGGTAGATCTCAACCTATGCACTACTCCTAGCCACTGTAGCCAAGATAGGGTTCACTGTGCTCATTCCCCGCCACCAATTGACTGCTGGTTATGCCGAATTTCTCTATTGCTCCAGGCATGCAACCAAATGTTCAAGTCAAAAGGATTGTCACGACCTGAGTCACTGTGCCTCTATGATGGGTTTCAGCCATAGGAAAAAAACAGTGCTGTCAGTTTCCTTCACCCAGTACTGCACAGTACATCTCAGGCTCCCTCCCAACCACTTTCTCAATACATATATATTCAGGTAAACATGAAACACAACACATTTCAACAACAAAATAAAAGCATAATTGTATAGATGACATGCCATGAAGCTTCTCTAAGAAGATAACCTCAATATAACAGCATGTCATCCACTGTTTTCTGTTGCATGGGTGGTGTCCAGTGGGCTATTGGTGAGACCCACAGATGCAACCACATGCGTGTATTGTAAGAAATAGGAGTATATCATTAAGACGGTGTTCGATCGTAATATCTCTAGGTCTGATATTGAACCACATGGCGTGGTAAGTGACATCTGTGTGTTTTATGTGTGGCCCTAGTGGTTTACATATTGAATAACATAAAAACAGTAACAGGGGTGCCACAGATTGACATGGAAAATAATTTTGTTCTATTTCGGCTGAGATCTAATATAGAATGGCATACACCGTACGTGACATGTCCGTTTTATTTGTTCAGTCCATATTATGGTAGGTTGATTATGGAACAACATATATATAAAACAGGCATTGGTATTTAGGAGGATTTTATCAGTGTTGCCACACATTGCTAAGTATTGGTTCATCAAGAAATTTTTATCTGACTTTTTATTAGATTTTTAATGTGATTTATCCCCCCAATTTTTATCACAACTTCTCACACCTTTGATATCACATATACAGCAAAAACACAATTATATGCATTATTCACTTCTTTATTTACATGTACAAAAATTAATTTTAAATATATTTTTACAAAAGTTATTGCATTTTCCAAACGCTCACCAAAAACAATGCAAGTTGTCAAAATGGAAGCCATGCCCTGGTTTGGAAATTGCATAATTAAACATTTTTACAAATCCAACCTTATATTTGAATTTTGAAAAAAATTAATTAACCGATGACGTTAAAGAACCAAATCCAATTAAAAATAGCCCTCTTTTGAATGAAAATACTTCTGCCAGTTTCTGCTGCTTGAACAACTTTTGCATTCAGTTTTGGTAAATGAATATCATTAGGAAGCCTAGGAGAGTATAGAAAAAATAAGAAGGCAGCAGATGGAATTTAAATCAGGTCCTGTCTCGCCCGTGTGTTGTCGAGGCCCGAAAGGGGAGCAAAGAATAGCAACACTGTTTATCTTCCATGCAAGTCGTAAAAGGCGACTAAGGGGGTTATGGGATGGAGTTGGCTGTCTGTTCAGCTGGTACATATTCACCTTGTAATTTGAGTCAAATGATTTCCAAATTCGTTCAATCCACATTTCTAAAAATACCAGTAGATGTGATTTTAGTCAATAGGGATGTGGATTGGTTGAATTAGGAAAATTTGTTTACTCAAATAGCAAGGCGAATAGGTACCAGCTGAACCAGACCTGATTCAATTTCCATGATGTTGTTCATTAATTTTGGAGGTTTATCACACTGGTTTTTATTGCATGTGTCCTGAAATATACCTTTGTGTGTAACCAAATCCAATTAAATCTGGGGAAGCTGTGTTGGAAGTACGGAGACATTCCAAAAATGGTGGGAACAACCAGTTTTATTTTTATTCATAAATGAGGAATTTTGTCATGACACAGTGTACACTATCAGTCAAAATTGAATGAACTAAATGTAATTGTCCCTTTTTAATTGTCTTTGTTTAGTTCACAGACTAAATTAGTAATATTTTTCTGACTGGCACATTTCACATACTAAATTACCATAAATTTTCTAACATATTTCACACAATAAATTACCAATACTTTTCTGACTCACACATTTCACAGACTATATTACCAATATAGTTCTGACTGACACATTTACCATACTAAATTACCAAACAGGCATATTGCATACTGAAATAAAGACATGGAAATGATACAAATTGCTGACACAATCTTATATCCATTTATATTTGTTCATCACATCAAGTGGATGCATTTTGACAAAAATTGTGATCATTTTTAAAGGAAAAAACATCTAGATATAGAAATATTGACTATTCTCAAACTGGAACTATCATCAGGTTGCAACAAGCAGAAGAATGTGATTTACTTCAAACAGTGGTAAAAAAAACAGCATATGGGAGTTTTACAGGATAGCTGAAATTACAATGGGATCATGGATTAGTGGTTAGTAGTTATCTGAACCAACGGCGGCACACTATGTGCATACCATATGAGCTCTGTTTCTCTCAGTAGATGGTGAAGTGTATGTATGATGATATTTCATATGTTGCTTTCATTATATATTTTCCTAGTCCTACTCATCAATCATTCCCTTCTACAATCTCCCTGAGAAATTCCAAACTCATTCAATCTCCTTATGTCTCATCCACCTTGGAGTCCTCGTCCAACAGACTCACATAAAGGAAATTCACAATGTCCCCATTGTTATCTGTCCTGACACCTGTGCTAAGATAATGGATTTTCGGTGCCAGAAAAAACTGTAAAGACAATAAGAACCAGGTAACACTAACAGTCCCACGGAAGGCAGAATCATGTGCATACCTTAGCAACAACATAGACAGTTACAGAAAGGCATGTCTAAATAAGAGTACAAAAAACAGGTAACATTTTACATTGGGAAAAAATGGAAAAATAGAAATTAAACACAGCAATGAGACAATATCAAGACAAGAATTTTTAAAAAGCTAACTATGCAAAATATGAGCATACACCTTCATATGTACATGCAGCAATTGGTATTTTTTTCTGCTTCTACAAGTCATGGTGCTATCTGTCATAGATTATGGCCATGGCCTACTAAAACTGCCACAGACACAAGTCGATAGATTGGGAAAAGTCCAAAATGAGGCAATGAGAGTGGTATTGGAGTGTACTAGAGATACACCCATCTCTGCTATGAGATTTATGCTTGATCTCCCCAGCATTAGAGTGCGACATCTAGTAGCACAAGTTAAGTCATACCTTAAAGTGACAGAATGCAGCCACTACCCATTACACCAACATGTCTAGATGAATCAAAGGGAAAACTAATCAAGCGTAGCAGATCATGGATGACAGAGACTGAAGACACACTATGAAGAGCATGTGAATCTGAAAAATAGGAAAGGGCATTGAATGGGTGGAGGTAGACAGACACTGAGAAGAAATCACTGACTAAAGTAATAATACAACTAGATAAAGCGTGTCGAAAATGGACGGGTGTCAGGGCTCAGTACATGAACTCGCCCATCTACACTCGAAACCACAAGACATAATTATATATACAGATGGCTCCGTTAACAGAAACACAAATAAAAGCAGTTGGGCGTATAGTAAATAAACGGCGTGAAGTAATACGGATATTATGTTATATGTTTGTTGTTACTGAGGATATTTCAATACCTGTACGGGATGTTTGTTGTTGTTGTAATAGTCCTTGTCTTGATCGGTCCGTTCTGGTGACTTTGTGTGCACGGTTTGAAAGGCTTGATGAAATCGCATCTTTTTTTGGAGATGCAGTTAGTCAAGTACGGAAGAATGCGTGTTCAATAGTTGCTAGGCGATTTGGTTCCGTTGAACGGACTGGTTCAATTCCCGTTAGTCTCAAGAAGTTTGCTGAGAAATCTTCAGCATATTCCACTGTCACATGAAGCATGGGGATAGAAATAGAGTTACAGCAGCACTTAATTGGTTGGTAACTGATACATCAACTGATACATCAACAAACTCAGTAATGCTCACAGACTCTCACAGCATGTTGTGCAAGATCAAAAAGCTCATGCTGATTAAAGAATGGCGGAACTTATTGAACAACTCAATTGTCTAGAGCATTACATGGATATACTGCCACAGTCATGCTGGGGTCAGAGGAAACGAGAGAGCTGACTTATTGGCAGGCAATGCGGCAATAGACGGCACATTGCTGAGATGAGATAAAGCAGACCGAATGAAGGCAGTAATAAATTCATTCCGAAATGAAGATAATGTCAATGAGGATGAGAATGTGCACATACAGAGAATATTAGAAATGGGAGTATCTAGAATTGAGGGAAGAAAAAGTAAATTTTTTAGAAAGTCCGAAGATCACACAATCAACACATGACCGGGACTCTGAGTCTATATACACTGGGATGGCTGCTGGAACAGAGGGCGGAGCACTTATGGGAATGCCCAGTGTGCTGTGAAGCAGTTTCTAATCAAGAATATGAATGTACACCAATTTTTAAACACAAATTTCGCGTGTGTGTTGCCGGCCCGAAAGGGGAGCTAAGAATAGCAACACTGTTTACCTTCCACGCATGTCGTAAAAGGCGACTAAGGAGGTTATGGGATGGTGTTGGCTGTCCCATCCCATATAGGGTCAGTGACCCAAAACCATGCTGAAGTCAGATGTGCCAGGCCAAAAGGCGCAGATATCGCAGCAATGCTGTAAACCATGACACAACTTATTCCGTTCTCCGGACTACATCCTGCTAATCTGCAGGAGTTTGAGAATGAACGCAGAAGAAGAAACACAAATCTATCCTGATTGAAACCAAAAGTCCCGCCGAAGACAGATGTGTCAAATAATTGGAGCAAATAAAACGGCGAAACAATGCATTTCCAGTTTTATTTTTCTGGACTACATCCTGCTGGAAATCTAGAATAGATTATGGTCCTGCTACAAAGGAGATCCAGCGGGAGTTTGAGAATGAGCTCTGAAGAAGAAACCAAAAGTCAATTCATAAATTCAATCTTCATACCTACATTCTGTTAATGTTAGGCATGGACAATAACTAAAGAACAAGAGAGAAAGTTGTGTGGAATGATGTCTAAGAAAAGCAGCAAACAGAACAAGAAGAGATCATGTGAGGAATGAATAGATTACAAGAACGGTTGTAACATCGTGATCATATATATTAAAATACAGAGACAAATAGTTTGGCTTCTTATCAGAATGAATCTTTATTGGCCAGCAGCAAGAGCATACAACATGAAAATGGAAACGGCAAGAGGCAGAAGAAGACCAAATGATATGACACTGGCACCACATATAATAATATGATATACGGCAGTGGCATCACATAGTAATATGATATACAACACTGGTGTCACAACATATATGATATACAACACTGGTGTCACATAGTAATATGATATACAACACTGGTGTCACAACATATATGATATACAACACTGGTGTCACATAGTAATATGATATACAACACTGGTGTCACATAGTAATATGATATACAACACTGGTGTCACATAGTAATATGATATACGACACACATCACATATCAGATATATGATAGATAACAATATTCTTCGACGTGTGCATATGGCACATTTTTCCAGAGTTGCCCACCAGGTCATCAGTTTCATGTATATATGTTACCAGGTCTATAATTTAATATATATCTGCCACCAGGTATACAGTTTATAATGTATATCTGCCATCAGGTATACAGGTTGCAATGTAACTCTGCCATCAGGTATACAGTTTGTAATGTATATCTGCCATCAGGTATACAGTTTGTAATGTATATATGTTACCAGGTCTGTAGTTTATAATGTGTAACTACTACCATGTCTACAGTTAGTAAAACATGTTTACAATTTGTAATGTTTATCTACTACCAGGTCTACAGTTTGTAACATATATGTTACAAGGTCTACAGATTATAATGTATACCTGGGTATATGTTATCAGATCTACAGATTGTAATGTATATGTTATCAGATCTGCAGATTGTAATGTATATATGCTATCAGGTATACAGTTTATAATGTAGGTCTATATCTACTAACATATCTACAGTTTCTAATGTACATACAGTGGAATCCCTCTATAGTGCATTATTTTATAACAAATTTCCCTACATAACAACACTTTTCAAAATCTCCAGTTTGTGATGTATATCTACTACCACATCTATAGTTTGTAATGTATATTTACTACCATTTCTACAGTTTGTAATGTTTGATATCTGTTATCCTGTAGAATGGTATGTAGTGTTTGTATGCAACCACTTCTAGTGAAAATATATATAACTGTTTATAATAATCTAAAATAATTCTGCAAATATTCACAAACAAATGATAGTCACTGAGATGATGTTTTTAAGTGATGTTTTCAATTGTGAATGTTCAGTCTGGAGAGTAATATCCAGGCAAGTGATGTTTTCATATGTGTATGTTCTGTCTGGGGAACATGATCAGGCAAAACAAATGATGTCTTCATATGTGGATGCTCAGTCTGGAGAACATGATCCATGCAGAAATTGCCATCAGTATGGATTGTACTTCAATAAAAACTCCTGTTTCAAACATATACCAAAACATTTTATTTGCACAGAACATATATAAAACAGCAAGGTCTTGCAATCACATATTCACAATTCACACATAAGACAAAAATACCTGGGTCTTAAAAAAACCACATATTCACACATACCGGTAAAACAAAATGCTTAGGTCTTAAAACCACAATATTTACAAATAAGACAAAAATATCTATGGTAGGTTTTACACCCACAATATTCACAATTCACACATAAGACAAAATACCTGGGTCTTACATCTCATCCACAATTCACACATTATAAGACAAAATGTTTGATATATTATGAACAGTACTGCACTCAGAAATGAAATCAGACCATTTAACTGTGGCATTATTTGAGATTGTAATCAGGTCATGGCAAATTTCCCCTTAGAGTAGAATACTGTCAGCTCGCGACATTGCATTCTCCAGTAAAATTTAATAAAACCAATTTATTTTGGACTTGCAAAGGTTCAGGAAAACACTGCATAAAAAGAATGCTTGAGAAGTACACTAACCTGGAGCTGAAAGTCCACACAACCTGACAGGAGTAACAAACTCCCACACCGTGGAGTTCTATCATACTAGCCTGGAGCTGAAAGTCCACACAACCTGACAGGAGTAACAAACTCCCACACAAGCATTCAAACCTAACTTGACCTTTCTTCAATGCCATGCTCATCTTCACTTGTCAAGAAGGAATATAATAAGTGTGAATACTTTGTATGGCAGGTGGTGTGCCGCTTCATTGAGAGTTATGTAATACATATGGAAAACCAAGTACAGTGAAGTCAATCCTCTACGTTTCTGTCTTTTTCATCAACAATTGTTTTAAGCCGGTCATCTTCAATATCTTTCAGGAGACTAACATATTCCATTGGGTCCTGGTGCACCATCTGATGTTTTCTTTATGGTCTCTTTTACGTCCTTCAACGAGACCAGTTCCTCATCAGCGACATTGCTTGCTATCAGCAATGCTGTTAGAGTCAATAGTCTTACGTTCATAAATATTGTTCTGATCTGATTGTTGGAGGTATCTGCTGAAAAAGTGATGCCCTTCTGCTCATCTGTGGTTAGTATAAGCCCCTACTCGTCCTTCAAGCGCAAGTTTAATTTTGTGTCAGTTTTTCGATTAATTGCCTTGTGTAATTTCCAAAATTTGTATAGGACACTATCAGCTGCATCATCTTGTGCAAAATTATCACAGTGTTATTTCTCGGCTTCCTTTACGATTTATTTAAAGGCTTCAGTGGTCTTCTTCACAGTAATCTCTGGCCCTTTTTTGTTTTCCATGGTGACTTGTGTCTGTCGTCTCTTATGTTGCCACTCCCTGACATTTTTTTGCTTCTTCTTTACCCGTGCAGACTATCTCTTCAGTCCCCCATGGGGGTTGTCGTATGTTTGGCCTCACTATATTTTTTTTCCATGCAAGTTGTCACAACTTGCTCAAGATCAACCCTTCGTTGCGCCTATATTTAAAGACATGTTGTCTATTGTTATTTCTACAGTCTGCCCTTTTATGATTGTTACAGAGCATGGTAGGTAGTAACCTGGTCATTCTGTCACAATTAAGAATAGTGAAATCAGTCTTTAGCAGGGCCTTGAATGGTGCCATTCCCTGTGTGTTGTTGTTTGGGTTTCCCCAGATGATACTGTGAGAATTGAAGCCTCTGTACACTAATAGAAAATCTCCTGGGAGGTCTTTCAACTCATTGAGAAAATTCCAGTCTTCACGATTGACATGGGAACAGTTTTAAATATAGATATTAACAATGTTTATGCTGAAGTTGGATGTGTCAGGCCAAAAGGCGCAGATATCGCAGTAATGCTGTAAACCATGACACAACGCATTACGTTCTCCGGACTACACCCTGTTAATCTGCAGGAGTTTGAGAACGAATGCAGAAGAAGAAGAAGAACAATGTTTCATCTTTGTCCATGAATTATGATCTGTAATCTCCGCAATGCCCTATCTCCACTATCCCAAGATGTCAGGTCGAGTTGACAGTGTGGCATGCCACGTTGTACGAGGATCACCTCACTGTGATGCGTGGAACTTGTCTGGTTAGTGTCTAAGCCTTGAAATGATAATTGTTTGGCTTGTATCTCTTGCAGAAGCATTACATCGAAATCATATGCTAACCATTCCAGTTCCGAGCCACGCTGAAAAGTGCTAGAACAATTCCAATACAAATATTGACATTATTCCGTCTGATTCTGTCTACTTTCCTTCTTACTTCTCTCCTTCCTGCACTTCCCTTAGAAGATCCTCCTCGGCGTGGGCATTCTCTAATTCGACAAGAACCTGAGCCTATATCTGACTGAACAGGTGTCAACTGCAGAGCATGTGCTCCGGCGACTGCTCCTTTTGTCTTGAGTGCTGTCAGCGGAATGTGAATTTAAACTACACACTTGCTTGAATGATGTGGTCTAATGACGATTTAATGTAATTTGTAATGAGCTGTTGTTCTGTTAACCGGTTATTGCTGTTGAAAGAAGTGCTTGTGTTTTTTTTTAGACCACAGTAACCTTTTTACTACTCTCCTGATGAATTTTAAGAAATCTAGGCTGTATGATTGACTAGTCTTGCTGTTGGTTGTTCTGAACTCCTGACTCTTCATATTAACAATTATTTTCATCCATGGTGACCGATCGGGTTTGTCATAGTTCATCACTTCCGCCCCCACCAACAATTAATTCTCCATTTTGTACCAAGGTCGCTGTATGTGTATTGAAATAAGATATCTCTTTTGTAGCAGGACAATGGTCCTACTCAATTTCCAGCAAGATATAGTCCAGAAAATGGAAATGCGATGTGTCGTTTTATTAGCGCCAATGTCCTGACACATTTGTCCATTGGAGCTACAGTCATGAAACTGACAAGTGAACACAGAAAGAGTCTAGACAAATAAATGTAGTCAACAGTTGTCATGGACTTACCTTGTCGTTGCTGGAACCAACAAAAGACTTGAGGAAGTGGATGTACCTGGCAGAGAATTCAAATACTGTGGCTTTGTCTGTCTTGTGAGACATGCCTGGAACCAACTGCCGCATCAAGTTACACGCATCCTTAATTCGAGCCCTGTCAGGTGTATGGTAGCACATAGCTGCCAACTTATTTTCCATAAAGTCATATTTTTTACAATTTATATGCGTATTATAATAAAAATGCCCGTATTAATCAACAAAATAATTTTGTTTTGCTCCATCAATACATGCATACATGCGTGTAAGATAAAAACGTCTACATTAGTAATAATTACTGAAATTTAACACCAAATGCTGTAAAAAAACAACAACCTGAAATGCATATCAATATGGAAAAATCCATACTAGTTGGCACCTATCATAGCAGTAATCATATATATATTCTTACATGTGTAAGTAAGTCACTTATATGTGTTGGCTGTGCTGTGTGGTAACAGCAATCTATGTGAGAGATGCGTGGTAACTAATTATAAATGTGAGATGTGTGGCAATACACACATGTGTGAGATATGTTATAACAGTAATAATGTGTGGTAACAGTAATTATATGTGTGAGATATGTGATAACAGTAATAATGTACAAATAAAATAGATAACTACAGCTAAGATAGAAGTATGCTGGACAGCTAGGCTATCATGTCACAGTACAGCTAAGATAGAAGTATGCTGGACAGCTAGGCTATCATGTCACAGTACAGTGTAAGATAGAAGTTGGCCTGGACAGCTAGGCTATCATGTCACAGTACAGCTAAGATAGAAGTTTGCTGGACAGCTAGGCTATCATGTCACAGTACAGTGTAAGATAGAAGTTGGCCTGGACAGCTAGGCTATCATGTCACAGTACAGTGTAAGATAGAAGTTGGCCTGGGCAGCTAGGCTATCATGTCACAGTACAGTGTAAGATAGAAGTTTGCTGGACAGCTAGGCTATCATGTCACAGTACACTGTAAGATAGAAGTTGGCCTGGACAGCTAGGCTATCATGTCACAGTACAGCTAAGATAGAAGTTTGCTGGACAGCTAGGCTATCATGTCACAGTACAGTGTAAGATAGAAGTTGGCCTGGACAGCTAGGCTATCATATCACAGTACAGTGTAAGATAGAAGTTGGCCTGGGCAGCTAGGCTATCATGTCACAGTACAGTGTAAGATAGAAGTTGGCCTGGGCAGCTAGGCTATCATGTCACAGTACAGTGTAAGATAGAAGTTGGCCTGGGCAGCTAGGCTATCATGTCACAGTACAGCTAAGATAGAAGTTTGCTGGACAGCTAGGCTATCATGTCACAGTACAGTGTAAGATAGAAGTTGGCCTGGGCAGCTAGGCTATCATGTCACAGTACAGTGTAAGATATTAGTTGGCCTGGGCAGCTAGGCTATCATGTCACAGTACAGCTAAGATAGAAGTTTGCTGGACAGCTAGGCTATCATGTCACAGTACAGTGTAAGATAGAAGTTGGCCTGGACAGCTAGGCTATCATGTCACAGTACAGCTAAGATAGAAGTTTGCTGGACAGCTAGGCTATCATGTCACAGTACAGTGTAAGATAGAAGTTGGCCTGGACAGCTAGGCTATCATGTCACAGTACAGCTAAGATAGAAGTTTGCTGGACAGCTAGGCTATCATGTCACAGTACAGTGTAAGATAGAAGTTGGCCTGGACAGCTAGGCTATCATGTCACAGTACAGCTAAGATAGAAGTTTGCTGGACAGCTAGGCTATTATGTCACATAGATCACAATAGCAAATTCAGTGAGCAAGTGTCTGAAGAGGTAAGGCCTGTCTATTGAGTACAATGTCAATAGTGAAGGAAGCACAATGCTAGAAGACAGTGCAAAGTACAAGTATACAAATTGAAAAGCTTACACTGAATAATTACATCATGCCTAGTTCACACTGGATACTCACTTTCTGTCCAGTTCACAATGGATACTTGCTTCTTTCACATTTCAGATGCACCACTTTGACCATTCATATCAAACAAACCACAACTCACCTTCTCCTCCTCTCCTTCATGTTGTGACTCTCTCTCATGGGTCCTGCACACACTTCATGACTAGACACAGGGCAAGTACCCAGGACTGGCATGTTCAGTTTAGACATAGTGCTTGTTCCAAGGCCATGATTTGTAGACTGGTCTTTGGTAGACTCTGTCTTGTGTGGGCTGGCCACCTGACTTTCCTCTCCACTGCTGGTCAAACTTATGTGTTGATTGGTGTCAGCGTGTACCTGCAGAAGAGACTAAGAAGTTTTGTGGGTGGAAACGGCAGGTAGGGAGTTAGACTTGGATCAAATATGTCAATATCGTATAAAGTATTCTTTTTTTCTTCTTCTGAGCTTATTTTCAAACTCCTGCAGATTAGCAGGATGTAGGCTGGAGAATGGAATACATTGTGCCTATACACTATAGATTCATTGGATATGTCTGTCTGTGTTGGAGAATAATGTGAGACAGTAAATGGGCATGAGTTAACTTACAAAAGATAAAGACCAGCAACAGTGTTGATTTATTCCAGTATCCTACGTTATCTCTCAAACTCATGCTGGTTAGAAAGATAGTCATGAGAAAGGAATGAGCTCTATCATGGTAAACAGTTTGGATGCAATATCTGCACTTTTTTTTTCCAGTACATCCAGCTTTTTATCACATCATTGGGGGGGGGGGGGGCAATAGGCTTTTCCCTTCTGGATCCTTACCTCCGGACACGAGTATCCTGTTACAACCTGATGTCTATGATCACTGCTAGAAGGTGTATGTCCTTAATGATAGCATAATCAGCTAGCAATTATGCCAGTATGTAGCTGTGGTGTGAAAGGTGTGCAAAGAATAGTAGCACTGTTTACCTTTCATGCATGTCATGAGAGGCAACTAAGGAGGTTATCAGGTGGAGTAGGCTGTTTCATCTCATACAAAAGTTAAATTGACCCAGAAGCCATGCTAAAGTCGGATGTGTCAGGTTGAAAGGTACAGATATAACAGCAAAGCTGTAAACCATGATACAACGTAATTGTTCTCCAGACCACATCCTGCAGGAGTTTGAAATAGAACGCAGAAGAGGCTCTTAATTGCTAATACCTATAGCCGATGTACTGCCCAGCATTACAAATCTTTTCCAGTATTCACTGAGATATTTTTGTGTTGCTCTATAAGCATTTGTATTCATGTTTAATTGTTCCAGTTTTTATTAAAACCGTACATAATTGTGTCAGCAACTTCATTTGGGACAAAATTATCTAGTTCTAAAGCTGCCCAAGTTTCATCTGTCATCTACTTGTATTTGTTGAAGAAATAGGCAGTCATGTCCAAGTTTATAATGTCATCTACTGTATTTGTTGAAGAAATATGCAGAATGTCCAAGTTTCATCTGTCATTTACTGTATTTGTTGAAGAAATAGGCAGTCATGTCCAAGTTTCATCTGTCATTTACTGTATTTGTTGAAGAAATAGGCAGTTATGCCCAAGTTTCTAATGTCATCTACTGTATTTGTTGAAGAAATATGCAGCATGTCCAAGTTTCTAATGTCATTTACTGTATTTGTTGAAGAAATATGCAGCATGTCCAAGTTTCGAATGTCATTTACTGTATTTGTTGAAGAAATAGGCAGTCATGTCCAAGTTTCTAATGTCATTTACTGTATTTGTTGAAGAAATATGCAGCATGTCCAAGTTTCTAATGTCATTTACTGTATTTGTTGAAGAAATAGGCAGTTATGCCCAAGTTTCTAATGTCATCTACTGTATTTGTTGAAGAAATATGCAGCATGTCCAAGTTTCTAATGTCATTTACTGTATTTGTTGAAGAAATATGCAGCATGTCCAAGTTTCTAATGTCATTTACTGTATTTGTTGAAGAAATAGGCAGTCATGTCCAAGTTTCTAATGTCATTTACTGTATTTGTTGAAGAAATATGCAGCATGTCCAAGTTTCTAATGTCATTTACTGTATTTGTTGAAGAAATAGGCAGTTATGCCCAAGTTTCTAATGTCATTTACTGTATTTGTTGAAGAAATATGCAGCATGTCCAAGTTTCTAATGTCATTTACTGTATTTGTTGAAGAAATAGGCAGTTATGCCCAAGTTTCTAATGTCATTTACTGTATTTGTTGAAGAAATATGCAGCATGTCCAAGTTTCTAATGTCATTTACTGTATTTGTTGAAGAAATAGGCAGAGTCATGTCCAAGTTTCTAATGTCATTTACTGTATTTGTTGAAGAAATATGCAGCATGTCCAAGTTTCTAATGTCATTTACTGTATTTGTTGAAGAAATAGGCAGTTATGCCCAAGTTTCTAATGTCATCTACTGTATTTGTTGAAGAAATAGGCAGTTATGCCCAAGTTTCTAATGTCATTTACTATTTTTGTTGAAGAAATATGCAGCATGTCCAAGTTTCTAATGTCATTTACTGTATTTGTTGAAGAAATAGGCAGTTATGCCCAAGTTTCTAATGTCATCTACTGTATTTGTTGAAGAAATATGCAGCATGTCCAAGTTTCTAATGTCATTTACTGTATTTGTTGAAGAAATATGCAGCATGTCCAAGTTTCTAATGTCATTTACTGTATTTGTTGAAGAAATAGGCAGAGTCATGTCCAAGTTTCTAATGTCATCTACTATTTTTGTTGAAGAAATATGCAGCATGTCCAAGTTTCTAATGTCATTTACTGTATTTGTTGAAGAAATAGGCAGTTATGCCCAAGTTTCTAATGTCATTTACTGTATTTGTTGAAGAAATATGCAGCATGTCCAAGTTTCTAATGTCATTTACTGTATTTGTTGAAGAAATAGGCAGTTATGCCCAAGTTTCTAATGTCATCTACTGTATTTGTTGAAGAAATATGCAGCATGTCCAAGTTTCTAATGTCATTTACTGTATTTGTTGAAGAAATATGCAGCATGTCCAAGTTTCTAATGTCATTTACTGTATTTGTTGAAGAAATAGGCAGAGTCATGTCCAAGTTTCTAATGTCATCTACTATTTTTTTGAAGAAATATGCAGCATGTCCAAGTTTCTAATGTCATTTACTGTATTTGTTGAAGAAATAGGCAGTTATGCCCAAGTTTCTAATGTCATTTACTGTATTTGTTGAAGAAATATGCAGCATGTCCAAGTTTCTAATGTCATTTACTGTATTTGTTGAAGAAATAGGCAGTTATGCCCAAGTTTCTAATGTCATCTACTGTATTTGTTGAAGAAATATGCAGCATGTCCAAGTTTCTAATGTCATTTACTGTATTTGTTGAAGAAATATGCAGCATGTCCAAGTTTCGAATGTCATTTACTGTATTTGTTGAAGAAATAGGCAGTCATGTCCAAGTTTCTAATGTCATTTACTGTATTTGTTGAAGAAATATGCAGCATGTCCAAGTTTCTAATGTCATTTACTGTATTTGTTGAAGAAATAGGCAGTTATGCCCAAGTTTCTAATGTCATCTACTGTATTTGTTGAAGAAATATGCAGCATGTCCAAGTTTCTAATGTCATTTACTGTATTTGTTGAAGAAATATGCAGCATGTCCAAGTTTCTAATGTCATTTACTGTATTTGTTGAAGAAATAGGCAGTCATGTCCAAGTTTCTAATGTCATTTACTGTATTTGTTGAAGAAATATGCAGCATGTCCAAGTTTCTAATGTCATTTACTGTATTTGTTGAAGAAATAGGCAGTTATGCCCAAGTTTCTAATGTCATTTACTGTATTTGTTGAAGAAATATGCAGCATGTCCAAGTTTCTAATGTCATTTACTGTATTTGTTGAAGAAATAGGCAGTTATGCCCAAGTTTCTAATGTCATTTACTGTATTTGTTGAAGAAATATGCAGCATGTCCAAGTTTCTAATGTCATTTACTGTATTTGTTGAAGAAATAGGCAGAGTCATGTCCAAGTTTCTAATGTCATTTACTGTATTTGTTGAAGAAATATGCAGCATGTCCAAGTTTCTAATGTCATTTACTGTATTTGTTGAAGAAATAGGCAGTTATGCCCAAGTTTCTAATGTCATCTACTGTATTTGTTGAAGAAATAGGCAGTTATGCCCAAGTTTCTAATGTCATTTACTATTTTTGTTGAAGAAATATGCAGCATGTCCAAGTTTCTAATGTCATTTACTGTATTTGTTGAAGAAATAGGCAGTTATGCCCAAGTTTCTAATGTCATCTACTGTATTTGTTGAAGAAATATGCAGCATGTCCAAGTTTCTAATGTCATTTACTGTATTTGTTGAAGAAATATGCAGCATGTCCAAGTTTCTAATGTCATTTACTGTATTTGTTGAAGAAATAGGCAGAGTCATGTCCAAGTTTCTAATGTCATCTACTATTTTTGTTGAAGAAATATGCAGCATGTCCAAGTTTCTAATGTCATTTACTGTATTTGTTGAAGAAATAGGCAGTTATGCCCAAGTTTCTAATGTCATTTACTGTATTTGTTGAAGAAATATGCAGCATGTCCAAGTTTCTAATGTCATTTACTGTATTTGTTGAAGAAATAGGCAGTTATGCCCAAGTTTCTAATGTCATCTACTGTATTTGTTGAAGAAATATGCAGCATGTCCAAGTTTCTAATGTCATTTACTGTATTTGTTGAAGAAATATGCAGCATGTCCAAGTTTCTAATGTCATTTACTGTATTTGTTGAAGAAATAGGCAGAGTCATGTCCAAGTTTCTAATGTCATCTACTATTTTTGTTGAAGAAATATGCAGCATGTCCAAGTTTCTAATGTCATTTACTGTATTTGTTGAAGAAATAGGCAGTTATGCCCAAGTTTCTAATGTCATTTACTGTATTTGTTGAAGAAATATGCAGCATGTCCAAGTTTCTAATGTCATTTACTGTATTTGTTGAAGAAATAGGCAGTTATGCCCAAGTTTCTAATGTCATCTACTGTATTTGTTGAAGAAATATGCAGCATGTCCAAGTTTCTAATGTCATTTACTGTATTTGTTGAAGAAATATGCAGCATGTCCAAGTTTCGAATGTCATTTACTGTATTTGTTGAAGAAATAGGCAGTCATGTCCAAGTTTCTAATGTCATTTACTGTATTTGTTGAAGAAATATGCAGCATGTCCAAGTTTCTAATGTCATTTACTGTATTTGTTGAAGAAATAGGCAGTTATGCCCAAGTTTCTAATGTCATCTACTGTATTTGTTGAAGAAATATGCAGCATGTCCAAGTTTCTAATGTCATTTACTGTATTTGTTGAAGAAATATGCAGCATGTCCAAGTTTCTAATGTCATTTACTGTATTTGTTGAAGAAATAGGCAGAGTCGTGTCTAAGTTTTTATTGTCATCTACTTTGTTGAAGAGCTAGACAAGAGTTATACCAATGTTAACTGTGATCTACCATGTTTGTTGAATAAGTAAGCAAAGTCATCAGAAAAAAATGTAGAATAAAAGCTACCACCTTGTCAATAAAAGTTGGCATGTATGCAGTTTGAGGTGGGTTTACTTGAGCTGCAGCTGGGCCTTTTCTAGGATGGCTCTCTAGATTGTTACTGACTGAGGACATGATGAAGAAGTCACCTGATGGAGAGATAGGAAATCAAAGTCTCTTTATCAAGTACACATATACACACCATAAGTATTGGCACAATAGCACGGAATTACCTCATCACACTACATCAATATTTGATTAACTTGTTAAACAGTAACTATCACTCCACTATAATAATAAAAAATCTGTGATATGCAATGACACATTCTGTTTTTGCAGGATGTGATCAGGAACTACATAGACTAATAGATCAGGCCGATAGATCAAGTAAAGAATACAGACTAGATATAAAAATCCAAAACACATAAGACTATTAAACATATAAATACATGGAGAGATACTACAACAATTAATCAATACCAATATCTTGGATGCATAAGTCACAAATGATGGTAGATGTGAAACAGGAGTTAAAAGGAGAATAGGAATAGCTAAAAGTACCTTCAATGACATGAAGGAAATATTGACATCTAAACTTTATTACTGTCTATCCCCAGGTGGATGATGGTCAGAACATCCATACTTGCTGTTAACCAAAGGGGTGGTGACTGAGAGATTTAATTGCCAGATATGTCACCTTGGCTGTGTTGAATCCATATTTGTTCAGGGTTGCCTTGATATTATCTATCCATATTTTTTAGGTCTTCCTCTGGCCTTGTATCTGGACCTTCTCATGTTATATGTTCTTGTCAGGCATTTCATCTTATGTTGTAAGTTTTCTCTGCTGGGCTACTGTCAGAACCCGAGTCTGGCATTGATAGCAAAGGGTTGGCAAATAAGAAACAAACTAAAAATGAGAATTATAAAATGCTAAATCTATTCTATATTAATGTATGGTTCTGAAACATGAACAATGAATAAACAACTAGATAAGAATTGATGTCTTTGAGATGTAGATATATAGAATAGGGAGAACTTCATGGAAAGATAAGAAAATTAACAAAGAGGTTCTAACAACACTTCATATGACAAAATAATTCTTAAAAGAAATTGTTTGTTTGTTTCCCCATCAAGGCCAGCACCGTGCAGTAGTGATGGGGCTTAGTTCAGCCATCAGGGCTGGAAACTAAGACTGGTCGGGCAGTCCCATTCGAGCAGGACCATAGTCCTGCCCAAGTAAGCAGAGTGCTGAAGATGGAGGCATCCAGCCAAAAGGCGCACAGATAATCAGGATGCCACGCACAAAACACAATGGAAACATGTCTGTATCTATAAAATGTTATGGTGCCTGCCCTGTGGCGGACATTCAGGCAGGGACGGTGCCGGGCCCTATACCTCGAAAGGGCCCAACCTCAGTTACTGAAGGTCCTTCTCAATTGCCTCGAGGAGCCAGGAGGCAAGGGAATAGAGCTACTGGCCAAACAAACTTTAAACGACCAATAAAAATAATGCACTGGAATGCTGAGGGTGTCAACAGTAAAAGAGATGGATACAGCAAAAAATTGGAACTTGAAAATGTCCTCAGTGAAGAACAAGTTAATATATGCTGTATCCAAGAAACACACCTCAGCAGTGACATAGCCTTCAAAATCAGAGGCTACCAGTGCTACCGATCTGACCGAAAGGATAGGCGAAAGGGTGGAATTCTGACATTTGTTAAAAACAATATCAGCGCATGTCAGCTGGAAGTATATATGGAAGGGGCAGAATACCAGATGCTCCACCTAAAAACAGACAGTGCAGAATTCCACCTCCTGAACTACTACTGCCCAAATGATAAACCATTGGCACTAGACACAATTCCAGATAAAGAGAGACTTATGGTGTGTGGTGACTTCAACAGCCACTCTCAGAGCTGGGGCTATGATCATATCGACAAGAGAGGTGAGGAACTTGAGAGCTGGCAGGATGAAAATAATCTCATCCTTATTAACCAGCCAGCTGACTCACCAACCTTCTACTCGAGAGCATGGCACACCACCTCTACACCAGATCTGGCATTCCACTCACCAGGCCTGGAATGGAACATCAAAAGTGTCGTTGGAAAGCAGCTTGGAGGTAGTGACCACAGACCAGTATTTCTGGAAATCCACAATGAATTTACCAAGGACAGCAGCACGCTCACTAGGTGGAACTATAAGAGGGCAGACTGGAAAATGTACCAGCATTTAACCAGTGTTCTAGCTAAGGACATGAACTTGGACAAAGACATCAATAGAGCAGTGAGTGAATTTAATAGATGTATACTACATACTGCTAGTAAAACCATACCCAGGGGGGGCACGCAAAAACTACAAACCCTACTGGAATGATGAACTGGAAAAGCTGCAAAATGAGATGGAAACATCTAGACAGCAGGCTGAGAACAGACCTAGCCAAGAACATCACAACAAATATCAGCAAACAAAGGCTAAATTTCAAAGAGCCAAGTTACAAGCCAGACGGAGCAGCTGGAAAGAAAAAACAGAGTTGCTGAACCTAGAAAGAGATACTAGGAAATTATGGAAACTTGTAAAACAACTAAATGATGAAGGTACAGGGAGAAATACCAGGATCACACTTTATAAAGATAGAAACATTTTAACAGGTAAACATGCAGCTGCTTACTTTGCAGATTCCTTTGCAGAAGACAATAACATCAAAGTCAGCCCAAACAAACAACAGGAGGTTCGAGAGAACCAGCAAAACATTGGACAAGGCGAACCTATACCTGAAGTCATGGAGGCACCAATCACAATGAGAGAACTGGAGCATGCAATATCCAAATTGAAAATGAAAAAGTCCCCTGGAGCTGATGGAGTGTCCAATGAAATGATTAGAAACCTGGGAATTGCAGCAAGAACAAAGCTACTGCAGATCTTTAACACAAGCTGGTCCACAGGTAATGTACCACAGGCGTGGAGAGAAGCAATAATGATACCACTCCTCAAATCAGGAAAAGATGGCAACACAGTCTCCAACTACAGGCCCATCAGCCTCACAAGCTGTCTATGCAAAACAATGGAACGCATTATCAATTTTAGGATGCAGTGGTACCTTGAAAGTGAAAACCTTCTGGTATCACAGCAAGCAGGTTTCAGACAGTGCTACTCTACTGAAGATCAGGCAACCTACCTCTCCCAAGAGATTGAGGATGCCTTCCAAGATAAGAAACTGGTACTAGCAGCATGGATAGACCTCAGAAAAGCATTTGATAAGATCTGGAAAGAAGGGCTCCTAAAGAAATTGCGAAATTGCAGGGTTAGCTCAAGAATGTACAAATGGGTAAAAGACCACACCAGCAAGGCATAAGACCACACCTGGAATATGGTTCAGCTGCGTGGTGTCCTGCATCAAACACCACATTACAAGATCTAGATAAAGTGCAAAACCAGGCACTTAGAATAATGTTGGGAGCAATGAAATCAACACCCATAACAGAGATGCAGAAAATGGGAAGAATGCAAACACTTGGCGAACGCAGAGACACAAAAGTACTAATTCAGGCAGAAAAGTTTCAGTGTATGCCAAGTCATCCAATGAAGGAAAGATTCCAAAATCTAGCAATGGGACGACTGAAAAGAAGCAGCTTTATCCATCAAGCTAAACGACTCCGCAGACAACTTACAGACCTACCTGAAGTTGACAGCCCCTTAAGGCCTGTACCAGAACAAACCCTGTGGAGTGAAAGACATGGAATGGCAATATACATTCAGACCCATGTGAAAGGAATACTAAGCGAGGACGAACAGAACAGTGTGCAGCGAAGGACAGTCACCCTCAGTTTCCTGGATGAGGAATATCCACAAGATATATGGGTCAGAGTATACACAGATGGGTCAGCACAGAATGCCGTGAGGAATGGAGGTGCAGGTGTATATATAGAATATCCACACAAGCCTAGAGATACAATCAGAACACCGACAGGAAAATTCTGCAATAATTATGATGCAGAAATCCAGGCAATTAGTGTGGCAGCTAAAAAACTGCTGAACTCCAACTCTGACCTACAGCCTGTGGTATTCCTGACAGATGCAAGGTCAGTGCTTCATGCTCTCCAGTCTGGAAAACTAACAGACTTGAAAAAACTACTTAGCGAATTGTCTTACCAGTATAGGGTAACCATGCAGTGGATACCCTATCACTGTGGAATACCAGGAAATGAAAAAGCAGACCATCTGGCTAAGGAAGGTGCTGCTGAAGATCAACCAGATATACCAATCACCTACCATCAGAAAAAACAGATGATCAAGTCAATAAGAAAGCCACAAACACCAACACAAGATGACTATCATATTATGAACAGACCAGAAAAAGTTATAATTCTACGTCTCAGAACAGGACACAACCGACTCCGCAGTCACATGTATACAAAGTTCAAGATTGGCAACACGGCCATGTGTACATGTGGACAGGCAGCACAGAGTGCCAAACATATACTTCAAGAGTGTTCTGAGTATGAAACGCTGAGGCAGACATATTGGCCAGAGGAAACAACACTGGAATCAAAACTCTATGGGACACTGTATGAACTACAAAAGACAGTGAGTTTTATTAAGGAGACAGAATTACAGATATAGACATGTTTCAAGTGAACGAAGGAAGAAGAAGAAGAAGTTTGTTTGTTTGTTTTGCGTTCGCTCCATTTTAACCATCACGGATATCCATGCGATTTCCGCCGGGAGCGTGATTACGTTGTGCCACCGTTATGCGCCTTGTAGGCCTAGCACATCCAATTTCGGCATGTTAAAAGAAATAAAAATTAAAGTATATTGGATATATTAAAAGACATGACACCTTGTTGAAGACCATACTTGAGGGAGCTGATGGATAACAATCAAGAGGTAAGCAGAGATAAAAGTGGCAGAGAAACATAATGAGATGGACAGGTTACAGTCTAGCAGAGTGCACTACCAAAGCAAGAAACAGGGGATGTTGGAGGTCCATTGCAGCCAACTTCTGTTGCAGAGACGGTACTTGTTGATGATGATTACACCACATCAATGTTGGATTAGCTTGTTAAGCAAATATTTAATTCTTGATTAGGAACTTGCCTGTATAGATTTCTTAGTCTGTCTGAGACTTTTCACTAGGGGTGCATATATTAGAAACTAGCCTGTATAGATTTCTTAATCTGTCTGAGATTTTTCACCAGGGGTGCATATATTAGAAACTAGCCTGTATAGATTTCTTAATCTGTCTGAGACTTTTCACCAGGGGTGCATATATTAGAAACTAGCCTGTATAGATTTCTTAGTGTGTCTGAGACTTTCAGTTTTCACTAGTGGTGCATATATTAGAAACTAGTCTGTATAGATTTCTTAGTCTGTCTGAGACTTTTCACCAGGGGTGCATATATTAGGAACTTGCCTGTATAGATTTCTTAGTGTGTCTGAGACTTCTAGTTTTCACTAGGAGTGCATATATTAGAAACTAGCCTGTATAGATTTCTTAGTGTGTCTGAGACTTCCAGTTTTCACTAGTGGTGAATATATTAGAAACTAGCCTGTATAGATTTCTTAGTGTGTCTGAGACTTCCAGCTTTCACTAGTGGTTAATATATTAGAAACTAGCCTGTATAGATTTCTTAGTCTGTCTGAGACCTCCAGTTTTCACTAAGGGTGCATATATTCGTTAATCTACAGTGGTTTGATCAAATATTAAAAAAAAACACTTATTGAATGAGAGAATCTGGTAGAACTAGAAATCTTAAGAAGGAAGTGGAGATGGATGGGTCACACATTACAGAAACACCTGACAAATATTATCCAGCAATTATTGTCATGGAATCAGCAGGTAAAAAATAAGACTTGACAGGTTAAGTAACACAATGAGAAGAGGTATTGAGACAGATACAGGAAGATAACAGATGGAGAGAGCTTTAGAAAAGTGTACAAGATATAGTTGTTTGGAATAAAGAATTGGCTGTAGGGCTGTAGAAAGAAGTTTATACCTCAGTTCTTCCCTCTTTATTTGGATCCTATTGGACTAATTGACCTATGTACCCGTTACATGTTAGAATGAGAATATATCAAAGAACACAATTAAAACTTACTTGTTTTTACAGTAATATTCTTGCCTTGATTTTGTTGCTGCCATGTCGTGCTGTTTGTAATGTCTGATAGTGGTATCTTGACTGTGGTAGCTGGCATGTTGGCAGGGCTGGACTTGCATGGACCTACTACATCTGTTCCTGAAGCTAGAGATGTATATGGCTTTGTCATGGAACTGACCAGGACAGAATGAGAGTCAGGCATGATTCCAGGAGCAGACTCATTTATTCTTTTCCCATCCGATGATCCACTTAAGATGTTGGATAAAACCTGTAACCTGGGAAGACAATAGTCTGTAGTAAAACTGTATGCTAACAGGCAGAAGCAGACCACATGGAGTATATAGTTTTATCATCATCATCATCAGATGCCATGCCGGCTGAAGTCAGCAATCATGGCTCTCCATCTCCAGTATTAGTATCAGGATCGTTGTTGTTTCCCTGTCGTGCCAGGTTGTTAAACTGTCTACTATTTTCTCATGTTGTTGCCCTATCTCTGTTGCCTTCAATCTTTCCTGTTGTGACTATGTTCTCCAAACATTTTCTGAATGTTATTTTTGCCTGCCCTATTCTGCTTCTTATTTCTGTTGAACTTCTTCCATTTTCTGTAATCATTGTATTTAAATACTTTAATTGGCAGACTTGTTTTAATACTATGTCATTCACTTTGATCTTGCAAGCTGTGGTATTTTGTTTCTTTGAAATAATCATTATATCTGTTTTCTTGATATTTAGTAAGAGCTTTCTGTTTACATTCTGTCACTAATACATTAATTAATTCTTGACGGTCTTTGCTCACTTTTAGCAATCAGAACAGTGTCATTCGCATATCTTAAATTATTTATGTTATGTCCTGCCACTGATATTCCTGGTATATCAACTATTGCACCATGTATTGTGTTTTCACTATATAAAGAGAAGTCAAAGGGAAACGAGTAAGAGGTAGACAGAGATACAAGTGGGAGAGTAACATCACAAGATGGATAGGTTACAGTCTAGCAGAGTGCACCACCAAAACAAGAGACAGGATGTTGGAGATCTGTTGCAGCCAACCTTCGTTTCTGAGATGGCACTTGACGATGATTATTATCAATATTTTATTATCAGTATTTTATTATTATCAGTATATTATTACTATCAGTATTTTATTATTATCAGTATTTTATTACTATCAGTATTTTATTACTATCAGTATTTTATTATCAGTATTTTATTATTATCAATATATTATTATCAGTATTTTATTACTATCAGTATTTTATTATCAGTATTTTATTATCATCAATATATTATTATCAGTATTTTATTACTATCAGTATTTTATTATCAGTATATTATTATTATCAATATATTATTATCAGTATTTTATTATTATCAGTATTTTATTATCAGTATTTTATTACTATCAGTATTTTATTATTATCAGTATTTTATTACTATCAGTATTTTATTACCAGTATTTTTATTATTATCAGTATTTTATTATTATCGGTGGTTTAAAAAAACCAAAAAAAAACACCACATCTTTATTTATATAATATTTATTTAATTTCTAGGTTGGTGGTGGTGTCTGTTCCATCATATAGAGGCTAAAAGTGACTCAGACATGTTGAGGTGAAGTGTAGATAAAACATTAGCCAAGGAAGGTTATCTATGGGTTGGACACCCAAACAGAAAAAGTCCACTAAAGTACCTGCTATACCAGCCATTGTGGCATGGATTAATCAGGTGTTCATGCTTGCCCTCACGCAAATGAGAAACACTGAAATAAAACAATAAGATGTTGAAGTCAAATGTGTTAGGTCAAAAGGCTGCAGTGAAAATGAGATAATAAACAGATAGACACACGCAGGCTACCTTGCTAATGATATGCTATGAATATTCACTGTTCAGTAGAACTTGTAAAACAATGAACATGTACATATGAATGCTAAAGTAGGATTATTGAACCATTGGCACAAATAAAACCATGACACAATATATCTTTATTCTCTGGACTACATCCTGCTGCAAGTCTAGTAGGACCATCCTACTATATTGTCCTGTTACAATAGAGATACAAGAGATGGCAACTTGGGGAATCTACACTATACAAAATATAGCAAAAAAACACTAACTTTGAACCTGATAGGACTCATTTTTATATTTGAAACACTATCTTTGTGAAAAATAGTAGAACTGTATCATACTGATTTTTTGTTAATTTTGAAACACTAAATAATGAGTCAAATAATAGGACAGTATTATTTTGTTCTAATGTACAAAATCCAGGCTTTGGTGTGCATTAAGAGTTTAATGAAGTCATTAATACAAAACATTTACCACGCAGGATCCATATTTTGAGAGTTGGAGAAAGAACTGAACGAGCCTTGATTGATTCTGGTGTTGACTTGACCTGGACTGGTTGTCAGAAGAACCTGAGGCTGGGGCAGACTTGTGAAGATCTCAGCAAGGCACGGAACACCTCCATTATTTGTGGTAATTCTGCAGGGATAAATCTGAACATGTAAGACATGACAATCTCATGCATGTGGCAGTAAAGAATCATGCTATTGCACTGGACTCCTCAGTTGATAAGTCCACGATTTAATTCCCAGTTGGAAATTTTTTCAATGTTTGTAAAACTAAATACATATGTTTGTGGTTATTTTTATATTTTCCTTGTCCTGTGTCATTTCACTTCTTCTGGTCAATCCATACTACGCATACCAATGTGACCATCGATGTCATTACTGTTCGTTTTCTGTTATATATTTTGTTTCAATTGTTGTCTTGATAAAGGCCTTTTGGTCAAAACGCCGATTTGTGTGTGTTATTATGTTTGTCTCTAACTAGCAAAACTTTATTACCCTATTCCTGGATCTACCTGTTTGATTTCAGTTTTGCGCAGCAAGTACATTTTATCAATTTATAATAAGTTCATCTTTTTTGTGCCACAGTGGCAACCCATCCGGAAATTTCTCTCTTTGTCTTCCTGTATTTTCTCCCCTTAATCTTTCAGGTGGTTACTAAACAAGTTTTGTTTTTCTCATCACATACCCTAAAAATCTTGATTGTCTGCTTCTAATTTTTGTTATAATTTGTCATTTTACTCCAGCATCTCCAAGGACTTCTAAATTAGTTTTATTGGCTGTCTATGGAATTTAAATCATTCTTCTTAAAAACCACATCCTAAATCAAAATATGTACTCAAGATTTAAAATATTAATGAGACAAAAGACGACATACATTAATGGATTCATATCTGCAGGACAGTTATCCATGGATGAATTTGATCCAGGCTTGTACAATAAAAGAGAATATGCAGGTATTCCATTTCTGTATGTATCTTCACTTGGCAATGTTCCTATCAAACCTCCATTTTCCTGAAACAATAAAGATACATGTTCAGTTGAGTTTTGATTAGTCAGTAGATCATTAAAATGAACGACAATGTGAAAAGTCTGTGGTTAAATCTATAACGATTTAGAAAAAGGCAAACATTGTCAAGCAATGGTGACCATGGACAGAATCTGGATAGTTGACCAAGTAGGTTAGTGTGCTGTGTGAGCAATGTTGATAAACAGGTTGTCATGCACAGGTTGGCCTACCAGCGATATGTCAACATACATTCACCGTTCAGTGGAAGTAGTAAATCACTGAATATATATTTATCATTTTTGATACTTTCTTCCTGCTGCTAAATGTCATGCCCTATTTCCTGGGGGGGGGGGGGGAGGAGGATTGAGCACACAATATTCACCTCCTTATAGCTTAATATGTATAATATGTACACATTTGCAGTTATTGGAAAGGGATCAATACGGATAACACTAGTTACAACTATTAAAAAGTGATCTTTTTCTTGTGGTAACATCTAGTTATATGATATGAATAGTGACATTATCGATGGCAAAAACATAGCATTTGAAATCAAATGTGGTACAAATGGGTAAGAATATTGTGGTAACTTTAAACACATAGAGGAAAATCGGTTTTTAAAGACATTACAAAACATATTGTATTTTGTGCAGAGGAAAAAGAATGCACAATATGTGAGAAAGATTATTCTTAAAAGTACAGATTCTAGGTATGAGAAAAGGAAGTCATGTCAATCTTGATGAACACAGGTCATGTCAATCTTGATGAACACAGGAAGTCATGACAATCTTGATGAACACAGGTCATGTCAATCTTGATGAACACAGGAAGTCATGACAATCTTGATGAACACAGGTCATGTCAATCTTGATGAACACAGGAAGTCATGACAATCTTGATGAACACAGGAAGTCATGACAATCTTGATGAACACAGGAAGTCATGACAATCTTGATGAACACAGGAAGTCATGACAATCTTGAGGAACATATGATAACGTGAGCAAGCTTTAAGCCCATAGTTATGGGGAGAATGAGGAGAGCTTCACCCCCCTCCCCCCAGGAAGTCAGAATATGAAATTATTACTAGGTAGCAAGCAAAAAAAAATCAGGTGAAATTCCCCCCCCCCCCTCCAAATAGTGTTCCATCAGATCTGAAGATGTAGCTGTGGGGAAACTGTGAGAACTTCCTGCTGACGACTGAATTCATGGAGGTCTCTGTGTACTTCTGAGCATAGGAAACTGATCGAATGATCGCAGAATAAGATTTCAACAAAGTGGTCACTAACAATCACATTTTAAAAAATGGCTCACAAGAATTAACAATTGATGGTTTTTTAAAATTCTGTCTGCAGGTAAAACACTTCCCGTACTAAGTACATATCTACGTCCCTGAATGACAGTTTTTCATCAGCAATAATAAATGATAACGTTTAAATTTGAGACTGGATGCAGAAAGAAAACTTGCATAGAACCTAGAGATTTACACTGTAACAATAAGGATAATGTTATTGAAATGCCATGCCACATAGAAGGTTGCTACTAAACTGATGATATAAGCGATCACCTGAAAATCTTCTCTCATTGCTGTAGTCTCATCAAATTCATTTTTAACTTGCGACTGTGCCTCATCCATTTCATCCATTATATCTGGAGACTGAAAGCTTTTTGTGTTATGCAAGCTCATGCACACAGTTGCTGTGGTCATGCTACCATCTTGATCAAAAGGTTTCATTACGATGATATTTGATGTCCCTGCATTTGGAATGCTTGCTTCACACATGGCTTCAAACTAAAGACAATTCAAATATAGATCAATATAAAGTATGTTCATATAGCTTATAATTCCAACAATAAAACAGCATCAATAATTTAAATACATGGGAGCCCTGATAACATCAGATGGAAAAGTAATTGGTAATAAAGAAGTGATTATTCAGAAGAATGCTTAGAATCCCATGGACATCTAGTAAAAAACTCTTGAGGAAGCCCTAAGGGAAATAATTAAAATAATTCCTTTAGCTGAGAACAGGTAGCTCTTAACAGTCCATAGCCTTTCTGACAAAAGCACAATCTCCTCAGCTGTATAACAGAAACTCACACAATGTCTGTCTCAAAGGCATGGTTGTGTAGGAAGGGGGTTTATAGATGCACGTTTAATAGCACAAGGGAGGCATTTCAGCATTCTTGTAGCTAGTCTCTTAGTTTCAATATCTTTTCTCAATATTCTAAGTCGATAATTTCTCATTTCTGAGAATAATATAGTTGTTCTCCTATGTTCCAGCATTGAAAAGAAAAAAATGCAGGGGCCCGAAAGGGGAGCAAATAATAGCAACACTGTTTACCTTCCACGCATGTCGTAAAAGGCGACTAAGGAAGTTATGGGATGGAGTTGGCTGTCCCATCCCATATAGGGTCAGTGACCCATAGCCATGCTGCAGTCGGATGTGTCAGGCCTAAAGGCGCAGATATCGCAGCAATGCTGTAAACCATGGCACAACTCATTCCGTTCTCCAGACTACATCCTGCTAATCTGCAGGAGTTTGAGAATGAACACAGAAGAAGAAGAATATACATCAATATTATGAGATGGGAATATCCTGCTGCTTCAGATGGTTGCAATATACTTTTGTTTGTTGTTAGTATAATCGTGGTTTGTTCAATATTTTGCATTTTTGCCATTGCTACTGTTGGGCAGTCGACACAATGCCCAATCCTTCCTAGCTGCATCTTATAAGTTACAGCATGCACGATAATTCATAGTGTTACTATTCCATTCTTTGCTTCGCTTTTGGACCAGGACGTTCATTTATTTTTGTTTTGTGTGTGCATATTATGCCATATACAAATGCTCTCTTAACTGACTATCTGGCGTTATTGTGTATCCCGCTAAAATGAACAAGGCGTAAATAAAAACAGATAAAGTTAAGATGGTTATTTTGTAAATGATGTGACCCATAACAAGATATGCTGTTAAAAACTTAATCGCATTTGACAAATGAGGATTAACAAATGATTTGTGAATTACGTTTGTTGAATTTGAAAATCTCGAGAGCACTTTTGAATTCTGCAACCGTAGGAACGGCTACAAATTACAAACAAGTTAAAAAGGAGAATTATAAAATGCTACATCTATTCCATATTACTGTATGGCTCAGAAACATGGACACAAAATAAACAATTAGAAGACAAAATTGATGCCTTTGAGATGTGGATATATAGAAGAATAGGGGGAACATCATGGAAAGAGAAGAAAATAAATAAAGAGATACTAAAAACACTTAATATGAAGAAAGAACTACTAAGAGAAATAAAGATCAGGCAAATAAAATAATTTGGACGCATTAAAAGACAGGACACCTTATTGAAGACCTTACTTGAGGGTAAAGTCAAAGGGAAGCGAGCAAGATGTAGGCAGAGATACAAGTGGGAGAGTAACATCACAAGATGGACAGGTTACAGTCTAGCAGAGTGCACCACCAAGACAAGAGACAGGAGATGTTGGAGGTTGTAGCCAACCTTCGTTGCGGAGACGGCACTTGATGATGATGAGGAACGGCTATGTACGAGTCTATTTGGTGCTATATATATTATACTATAGAACTGTTATATATAGCTAATGGAAAGAGTCGCTACACATATACATAAGACTGATTTATTTATAATAAAGTGTTATATTCCCAGTCTTGGTCAGACCAGATTGATTGATGAGATTGCGACATGGATCATCCATGGATGAGCACTGAAGTTTTAGTTTACCATCAGTTCGGAGTATATTTACATGCTATGGTGTGCATTTAACTACACATATATATATTTGTTTTAAATTAGTCAAATATTGCATACTTGTTAAGCGTATTCATACAAAGTCAAGAGTGAGACACCTGATTATAGTTCTCAAAGCTTGCGGGAAACAGAATCAGATTTGCATGCAGACCGCACGAGTACTTTCATGTCTGTGTCCAGATTATTTCAGCGAGTAATATCACATAAACATCTTATAGTTTTTAATCGTTTAATCTTTACCATTTAGCAGTTATAATATTATTTATGTCTGAAAATAAAATGATTTAAAATGGTGATTGAACAGCAAGTAAATGTATACAGTTAACAGTGCGATTTAAAATTAAGCAATACGCTACGTATGGTATGACGTTTGCAAAGTTAAATGCGCAGTGTGGCATGCCAATGCTGAAAAGTTCTATAAATGTATGCGCATGTGTGTACTTAGAACGCCCTCATTATAAATTGGGGTCTTTGTTACCTCTAATATTTTATGGTAGTGTGTCCTGATATAACCTAATTGGACTTTGTTGTCTGCTGGTTGAAAGGGGCACGGCTCTCCAAAAGAAAGGCAAACTCATTAACTACATATTACCTACTCAGAACGCCTTTGTTACCTCTAATATTGTATGGTAGTGTGCCCTGATATAGCTTAATTAGACTTTGTCCGCTGGTTGAAAGGGGCACGCCTCCCCAAAAGAGAGACAAATTCATTAACCTACCTACATACTCAGAACGCCTCTCTGTCCCGGATGAGCAGGCCTGCATTGGCCAGAGATATGCGCATACATTCTTCGATGTCGCTGGTCCATCATCTTCTTGGTCTTCCTCGTCTTCTCGCCTGGCACTCTGCCCATAATCAGCATTAAAAATGACCATCATGTTACCTTAAGTGTCCAAAATACTGTAGCTTTCTTCTTATGATGGTATTTAGAAGTCGCCCTTCATTTAGTTTCAGTAATTTCAAAATTTAAATTTTCTTCTTTTCCTCTGTCCATGATATTCGTAGGATCTTTCTGCAGCACTTCATTTCAAATGAATTATTCTTTTGGATATTGTCTTGTCCAAGCATCGCATCCATAGGCCTATGTTGTCATTTGGAAAACACATGATCTTAAATGGTTACTTAAGTGTTGTTATTACTACTTTGTCAAAGATTTCTCATTTGTGTTAATTTCAGCGTTGCAATTGCGAGTCTACTTTAGCTGTGCCTGAATTTGCTTACACATTCTAGTTCTATATTGTCTATGTTGATTATCGGTTAGATATTTATTTTTGTCTGCTGTCATAATTTTTGTTTTCTGTGCGTTTAGATATATATTTTGGATCTCGTTGCATTTCTTTGTTGTTGTGATTAGCAGCTTCAGTCCCTCAGAATGTGTATACATGTATATATAACATTTAATGTGTTTTCATGCCATGCTCATCTTTGCTTGCGAAGGAGGAGCATCATCATCATATATAACACAGAAGTCATTAACAAAAGTGTTATCTATCTCCAGAGGTCGTGGTTACTGGAATACCTGACCCGCGACTCCACCATTTTTTTAATGATTAAAAGCTCTGATATAACATAATTGAAGTCCGGGGTAGAAAAGTGCTAAAATATTTTTAGCGTATGATATGATACCTTATATATGATACCTTATTATCATATGAAAAGATATGATACCTTATTGAAGACCTTACTTGAGGGTAAAGACGAGGGGAGGTGAACAAGAGGTAAGGCAGAGATACAAATGGAAGAGTAAAATCACGAGATGGACGGGTTACAGTCTAGCAGAGTGCACCATCAAGACAAGAGACGGGATGTTGGTTGCCTGTTGCAGCCAACCTCCGTTGCGGAGACGGTACTCAATGATGATGATGAAAAGTGCATGTACACACCTCACATAAGAGATATTTAAAAAAAAATTTAACGAAACTAATCATCTACAAATATATAACCTAACGATCGTGAGGTATGATGGATTGAACCGTGGGCCTCCATTATTTTTTATGGTCACATACTATAATATAACCAAACGGGACTCTCATATATGGTTGAAAAGTGCATGCCGTACCACAATATGTATAAATTAACTAACAACGGTCATTTCCAAATAATATCTAAACTATTCTATGCAATACCTCGGAGGTTGTGGTTCACCGAATTAGGGGATCTCACTGGCGTAGTGGTTAAGCCGTTCATTATGTGCTCAAGAGGTCGCGGGTTTTGATCCCACTCGAGATGTTTTATTTGCAAAGTGGGTTTTTAGAAGATCAAGGGGATTATTGATTGAAGCTACGAAGTTACGTGCTGTGAGTGGTACTCTTGGCAAACGACGGCATGCCACTTCGCTGAGACGTAATACACAAGACTACACCAACATTATAGCCGACCCGATTTCCAACTACGTGTATTTATTCTATCTCGTTGAACTGCATTTCCCGCCGAAGACGGATGTGTCGGGCCATTGGCTGGACTACATCCTGTTAGAAATCTAGTAGGACAATGGTCCTGCTACAAGGGAGATACAGCAGGAGTTTGAGAATGAACGCTGAAGAAGAAGAAGAACTGCCTTCACTCAAATATTATAAATGGATTGGAGATTATTAATAGTAATAAGACTAGGGCCGTAGATACGTCTTTCACAGTAACGGAAAAGGGAGGGGGAGGTTACCTAAAAAATGGACATTCGCTCATCATTCATCACGTGACATATTCTTTCCAGAACGTGGTCTTACTTATGGATTCTCTGAACACTCTGCTATTTTGTATGAGTTCAACTGTCGCAGCTAGAGACATGTTTAAGCATTCTGATATACCACTGCACCATCGTCGTCTTGGGTGACCTCTTCCCCTGTTGCCATTAACTCTGCCTTCAGCTATTAATCTTTCCATACTGTTATATATCTTTATATGACCCAAAAAAAAAAACATAAAAACATCGCATTTCCATTCTCTGGACTACATCCTGCTGGAAATCTAGAATGAATCATGGTCCCGCTGCAAGAGAGATCCAGCAGGAGTTTGAGAATGAACGCCGAAGAAGACGAAGAATACCCCAGCCCCTTCCCTGGCTTATCTATGCGCTTGAATATGACTTTTAACGATTCATTGTCGTATGAGTGCCACATTGAAGACAACATAAAAAGTCCTCCAATAACATATGTCCTCAGCCATTCGGGTGAATGTAGCAAAATTATTTCCCAATCATTCCTTGATGATGTCAATCCAAGATTATCTCTACCCGCATCTTCTCCTTCCACTCTCAACTGTTCCCTGCAAAATAATTTTAGAAATTAAGACTTGTCTCGTTACATGCTCAAGACTACCATGTTTACTCCGCTTCACATATCATATAACATTACGCCGCTTTACATATCATATAACATTACGCCGCTTTACATATCATATAACATTACGCCGCTTTACATATCATATAACATTACGCCGCTTTACATATCATATAACATTACGCAGCATTACTTCTGTTAACAGTGTTTCCTGATAACCAGCAACAGTCAGATTAGATTTAAATTTAGGAGAGCGTAACTCAAGGTGATAATCGCCCTATGTTGCCGGCGCCCGAAAGGGGAGCAGAGAATAGCAACACTGTTTATCTTCCACGCATGTTGTAAAAGGCGACTAAGGAGGTTATGGGATGAAGTTGGCTGTCCCATCCCATATAGGGTCAGTGACACAAGGCCATGCTGAAGTGGGACGTGTCAGGCCGAAAGGCGCAGATATCGCAGCAATGCTGTAAACCATGACATAATGCATTCCGTTCTCTTGACTACATCCTTCTAATCTGCAGGAGTTTGAGAACGAACGCAGAAGAAGAAGAAGAAGGTGATAATACTGTCTGAAACATGACACCACGAACTAAATAAGACCACACGCTGGGATGTCACATGTTTCTACTGAACACCATAACACTATGATCGGGTTCAAGTAAAGATCTGTGTACAGAAAGTAAACATGCCCTAAAAGACTGATTTAAAAAAATTATTTCCAAGCATTTTGTTGGTCGGCCGTAATATTTTTTGCATGAAACTTCAAGTATATGATTAATGACCAACTAAAATCACGACAACAATCAAAAGCGTAACGCATGAAGTCTTGTTCAATTTCTGTACAGAGGTCTGTACCGCAGACGGACTTGGTGACATCCTGAATTCTATTTTTCTGTTTCAATCTAGAACTCACCCTGGGTCAAAACAAGGCACAGGGTCAATGTAAAATGTAAGAATTTTAGACAATTATTCTAGTATGTGTAGGACCATTATTAGACTGTGTAAGAGCTATATACAAAGAACGTGAAAGAACAAGCGCAGAACTCACAAAGTGGTTTTCAGTAGCACCAGGAGTTAAGACAGCGGTGTTTCTTACTATTATAATTTATATAGATAGTATTACCAAAGCAGAAAAAAACGCCATCAATCACTTACCATCCATATGACATAACTGATCTACTCTTTGCTGACGATCAGTGCTTATTCCACAGTTCAAATGATGAGCTTCAAAATCACATAAACCTACTCAACGAAAGCTGTATCAACCACAACATGAAAATCAACACAGAAAAAAACCCCAGAAGTAATTTCTATAGACAGAATACCTAATAAAATCAACATAAATATAAATGATCAATTTCTGAAACAAGTGCATTTAAATATCTTGGGAGTATTTTTACAGACGAAATTTATATTAAAATTAATCAATCAATCAAGTGCCATGCCGAATGGCTTAGGTAATCATGTTTCTCCCAAGCTGTTCTTCTCAGCACATGCCCTAGAAACCTTGAATGTTTGTATAAACCCCTAATGTTTGATATGATTGATCTTTGTACGCCAGCATCAATGAGAACCTCTGCATTAGTTTTCTTAGTTGTCCATGGTATTTTCATCACTCTTTTTATAAACCACATCTCTTTAGCCTCTTCTTCTTCTTCTTCTGCGTTCAGCAACTGTGGTCATGCTATATTGTCAGGCCCGTCGTCAAGACGAAGTCCACAGTCTTCTCCAGGTCAGAGCGGCTGCCCCATAGCTTTTGCCTCAAGTATGTATCCTCTGGCCAGGTCTGCTGTCTCTGCTCTTTGTATGTTGAGCAGTCCTGAAGTATGTGTACCGGAGTCTGGGTTCCGGATTCATATGGAGATTCATCTGTGTATGAGATCCTCAATTGGTATAGGTGACCCAACAGTCTGCAGTGGCCTGTTCTAAGGCGAAATATTGTGGTCTGTTGATATCTTTGGAGGAGATGTATTGCATCATTGTATTCCACTTCCATTTGTTTCTTCCACTTTGCTGTGTATGTGTTGTGGATTATTGTTTTCCTTTCCGTAAGACAGTGGGTGTCTGTGTTGCTCCATTTCGCGTCCTGCTTTTGACAGAGCATCCGATTTCTCATTTCCCATCCTTTAGCCTCTAATTCGCTATTTAGATACAATTAATAAAAGATAATCATAAATTGGCAAGCATTGCCAAGGTAAATGATCACATAGTGGGGGGGGGGGGGGGGGTACGCGTTCAAAACCCACTAGTGATGGTTACTATGAACAAAACTAAGAACATAATTGGTATGATTGAACACATGACTAAAACTGGGACTGTCCCGGGTAAAAAGAGAATCTGTGACACTTACATTTATTACTGATAATTAATAATTACTTGGATCTAGGTTGATGAATGACAGCAGTAACTTAAGACATATAACGTGTTCATTACAAGACTAAAGTGTGACTTAGTCCACGGACATTTGATACAAAAAGGAAATCAGAGCGGCGAACATTTCTTCTAACTTTTAATCTAGTTTTTAGACTGGTATACAGCAACGAACGAATGATGACACAATAATACAGGAAGTTACTGCATAAAAAGAAACCTAGATTTTAAATGCATTAAACCTGTAAAGAAAGAAAGGTAATGTCCTCAAAAATATCTGCATCTGCCATTTGCATACACGTAATACCAGCAAACACAATGTACGGGAAATACAAACTTGTATCGCATAAAAGGGTTCATATTATACAATGTATTCACGTGTATCAGATTAAGTTCACACACTTAATGCATCGCCCAACAACAGAACGGCCTTTCATTAAAATGGTCGTAACTAGTGTCGCTTTAAGCGATGGCACTTTTAATCAATGTAAATCACGACATTAATTGCAAAGTAACCAAGTTTAAAAATATATAGACCTCTAGCTATAAATCAGGAAATTAGTGTAATACTTAAAATTGTATAATTATCAATAATGTTCAATCTGTTCATTTTTATATTGACATTTTGATTTGTTATTTTTTTGTCAATTTTAGAAATGTTTACTAAAATAGTTTAAGCGATCTGACCCAAGTCAAACTGTAAAATGCTGCATTTTTTCTTGTTGAGGTGGATTTTGTAGCTGTGTGAAAAAGGCCGCATTCTCTTGCTGTCGCCAAGTCATGTACATGATGAGTTTTTTAATTTACTCTCCGACAGAAAAAAACCCAATCCTTATCGAGGATCGAACTCTAGACCTCACTAGTGTGAGACCAACGTTCTAAGCTCTCGGCCATGGTACCGGGCTAAAGTCCAGCCGCAGGATATTGTGAATCCGAACCATTTAGAAGGAAGTGGAAAACTACTGTAAGTAAATACTACAATGAAAATCACTACACCCAAATAAACTGGGTTGATGGCTACATCCTCAACGCCATTAAAAAATATAGAACATTTTTAGCGATGATTTATTAATAAAGAAAAGTTATAACACAGCAAACGGGTTTTCATCCAGGTTTACTCGGATGGCATCCACTCCTCTGGCTACTTTACACAACACGTTTTCTGTATTCGACCACACCACATCTCTAAAATCCCCCCCCTCACAAACGCGATTTTAGTCAAGACTTCCAACGTGTATGTTCTCAAGAGACTATGAATATGGACCGGTCGATCGACACACAAACAGCAAACACTGCACATGTATGTACATTTCCCGAGAACCACAAACATTAAATATTGTGTCGTTCGACAGCTTCATATTCTTTGTAGCTTGAGAATATACACATAGGAAATCTTGAAATAAAAGATTCTCAAACTATACAAATGAAATACAGATTTGAAGATCTTCGTCATTTAAAGTTTCTAGAATGTGTATATGAGAGTAAATATAAAGATGACAGCAAAGAATTCCCCAAGAATACATTGAATAGTTTAATAAAACAGTAGCTATTCTTTGATAACAATATTCTAGAAAATGCTCCAGGCGTCTGTTCCTTTTTTCTGCGAAAATGTTCAGTACCCTCTCAATAAATATTGATTTATAGAGCGGTTTATTTTAGCGCACTGGCCTCGCATATGAGTGGTCCTGTGTTCATTTCCTAGTTGAGGCGAAATTTTTTTTCAGATCTCAGCTGCTTCCAGGTTAACCCAGCCGTAATTGAGTACCGGATTAATCCGGAAAGTAAAGACTGCGAGGGAGAGGGTTTCCACCCTCATATAGCAGAGCAACTGGAATGTGAGATCGCTAACAGCTCACACCCTTACGGCGTTAGTAATGTTGGTTAACTTACTTAACTAGAAAATGAGTTAGAAAATAACGTATATGCAGATGAGACAAAGCATTTACATCCTAAAGAACCCCTGGCATATTTTGGCGTGAATGACATAGCTTCAATGTATGAGAAAGTAACACAACTACTCTGTTTAGTGTTGACTATACCTACCACTACTGCCAACAGTGAAATAAGTATAAGCGCTCTGAAGAGAATGAAAACAAATCTCAGAAACTCCATAACAACAACCGTTTGTCGTGTATGAATTCTTTGGCGATTGAGAAAAAAACCCACCAAAAAACGATTAAGTGCCATATCATCAGAACCAACATTTATTGAGAGGGAATTTGCTATTTTCACAGAAAAGAGGAACACGCACGGATCTGCATTGCAAGATTATATAAGGCCTAAGGTATGTTTTTTAAACTAGTTAATATTTTATATAGGGCCGCACATAGTGTTTCTGTAGTGGAGAAACGGGAGAGCTACCTACCCACATAAAGAAAATGTCACTAGCGTTCTCACAAAAATTAACGCTACGCCACTGCTCTATAGAAGTAACTTTATACAAGAGTTATTAATGCTGATCTTATGACAATTTCTCTAAAGAGATTGACTTCCGTTGTATAATTTCTAAAAAACATTACGTCTTCATGCATAAATATCCTGGATATTCGCGAATATTCTGGTCTCGTTAGCGAGAATAGATTTGAGATTTGGATAACAATTGCGCGCGAGCGGAGTATTAACTAAACGGTGACGACTAAACTTCTATCACTATGATAATACAGCACACATATTCAAAATATATTTAAATACACGTTAGTGAGGATTGCGGGAAAGATTATAACTGTAAGCAAACTTCTTAATATATTATGTGGAGCTGACTTAAAAGATATGTAAGTGTTCCGATTCATATTTTAATTATGTGTGGAATGTAGAAACAGATTAACAGATTTATTAACATAATATTATATCTAAATTTAAAACAAAGATGCAGATTTATCAAACATGCATATTTGTCAAACAATTTTCATCTAAGGTGTCTCCGCAAAATCTTGAACATCAAATGACATGACAAAATCACCAACATAGAAGTGTTATGCCACACTCAGCTACCATCTGCCAGGAAACACTTAATAGAAATAGATTGTGTTGGCTGGGTCACGTCCGCAGAGTGCTAAACTGCTGTATCAAAAAAAAAGTACTCTTCGGAGAAGCTAAAGGCCAGCGTGCTCGCGGTAGACCAGTAATAAGGTATAAAGACATCTTGAAATCCTCAATGAAAGGTTTTTTTTTTTCGTAGACCATAAGATCTGGGAAAACTCGACCAGAACCTATGGCTGTTTGGAAGCATCTCATGTGTGTGGTAGCTACAATGTTCAGAAATAATATGTTTAAAGATATGGAAGAAAAAAATAGAAAGTCGCAAACAAACATTTCTGTTGCTGTGATATGATCTATTGAAAAGTCCCAGTTCCTGCGAAAATTTTAAAAAGGATTGCTTCTTCTTTTTGCTTAATGACGGTCTGCAAGACGCAATATACCATATACACATTATATCTAATATTAGACGACTAGATAATGTTAGATTATTTTTATGTTGTGTTTTAACCCACAGACGTCAATCTAATCGTATTTTAAAGAATCGGTGTTTTATTAGTCGGTCAATTGCACTGCACATCTAGTTCGATATTAGTAATGTATAGAGCAGTTTGTTTTAGTCGCTGTAGGATTCTCACAACTTGTTTTGCAAAGATGTGCATGTGCTCCAGACTGCAGCTCTATCAACAGTGAAGATACAAATGATGTTCGTGTTTATGAAATTGCATCGCCAATGACCAAACACATTGTCTCTGTTCCTAATATCTGGGGAACGTTTGCAAATATTGCTTTACCCTAATTATGTCCGCTCAACGAAAACGTGCTAGAAGATAGGAAAGACCCGATAAATGCTAGAAAAAAAGATTTTTTAAAAAGGCCTCCAACACAGGTTCAGGGTGTGTGAGAGAAAATTTTAGGCGCGTATAGGACTCATCAGTCACAGCCGGACACACCACATTCGTCATCATCATCATAATCATCCCAAACTGAGCACCGACTCCGACAGTTAAACACCACAACAGATACAATTTCCGTACATGGATAGAGGGACGACGGTTCCTCTTACAGAAAAGGATAATAATTTCGTTATTGTGGGATTTTTACGATTCAATCATTTTTTGAGGGGAAGAGTTGGAGATTAGTTAGTCGTTGTATCATCATTATTGGACTCAGGACACGCACATAAGTTCTCTGATCTCCACTTGAGTACCAGTATATACCATTACACTATGACTATTCCGAGTGATAATAACTCTCAATAGGCAATGCAATGAATGGGCCCTACTACTGTGGAGTCTGAGGTGCAGGCCTTAATCAACGAGAATTCCAGGAAAGGGGACATGATTATATACACGGATTGTTCGGTTGCTAGACAAGTGCTTAGTGATTAGGTCTCCACAGCTCATTATGTGAGGAAAATCATCAAAAAGAAGTGGCTCATTTGTTGTGACTACAAGCAGCATGACTATGGGGATTATAGCAGTGACCAAGGCCTTGAGCCTAAGGATTGCAATGATGGCATTTCATATCTGTATTCTTAGTGAAACACTTAACACTAGATGCCACATCTTTCAACAGACACACACTTTGTATGACGTCCTCCGCACACCTCATACATGATCCACGATTTTCTTCTTTTTTAGCCTGCTATGTTTCATTTTCTGAATTTCAGAATCTAGTGGATGTTCTTTGTCAGCTGTAATTTGTAGGTAGGCTCGTACACCACGCAACTGTATTCTGTGCTCTGTAATTGGACAATCGATTAAGAATAGTATTTCACTGCTGTATCCTAGCATATCCCAAGAGAACATATTAGAGAACCCAAATATGAATGAATTTAAATCACTACTATTTCAAATAAACAACGAAGAAAAGAAGTAGTTGTGAATTCCAGGCCTCTCACAAGTCAGGGGAAATGAGATAACAGATCAGCTAGCAAAAACTGCAAGTAACTAGCCAACAAGAGATAGAATACTTTGTATAATTTCCAGAAGTGTTCATAATTAAAAATTTCATCAACATGGAATGAAACCCAACTCACACATGCATCTAGAAAGACGGTGCTATCGACAAGCTTGGAAGAAGGAACCAAGAATCATTTTTTAGACTGAGAGCATTCTATAACATACTAAAAAACACATGTACAGGAAGGTCGGAATTGGTGAAACTGATATGTCCGCACGTGGGCAGTCTACAGAGAACGCACATAATAACAGAACTGTCACACCACAAGAAGAACACCATTGAGCTGTCCATAAATTGCTTCAGCATGTGTTTTGGGCTAATTTTTGACACCACACACACACACACCTCTTCCTTGTCAACAACAAAACAATCAAGAATAAAATAACCCCTCAATTTATGGCCTTCTGTCCCCTTATTACCAATTGTCAAAAACTCATATAACCCATGCTTAATTATGTCAATAATTCTCTCTCCCTCCACCCACTACACATTTTTAGCACACAAAAAATAACGAAAAAAAACTAAATGATTTGTCAATTTTGTAGTTTTTTTCACATTTAAACAATGTAATTGGTGTATGCAAGCAGCATTGTTGACATCAACTTTTGTCAACCCCATTCCCCCCCTTTCATAAATATAAAATTTTTCAGAACCCTTCACTCCCCAAATGTTGTCGTAATTTATGGACACTCCATTTGGACATCAAAACAGCTCCTCACACAAATTCCACGTCTATGTCTCGACGCACAAGCTCCACAGCCATGTATCAATGCTGGTGACCACAATACAGTTCATTGATGTAATCTATGTCACGCCTGACTTCGTCTGCAGATCGGAAAAAATCTTATTTTTATATTTTCTGCTCATTTCTTCTTCTTCTTTAGTTTTCATTCTCAAACTCCCACTTGATCTACATTATAGCAGGACAACGGTCCAGCTAAATATCCAGAAAATGAGTTGTGTCTCGCTAATGTAATTCGCTAATTTTCGTGTTTCATTCCATCTCCTCTTTCTCATGAGAAATTTGATGACCTTTTTGTTGTCAAACGTTAAAATATGAGGAGGGGGAAAATTCTCACCTTTTAGCTAAATTCCGAGAACTAAATGTCATGTTCTGATTTTCAGTGACGGGATGTATCTAGAAAACATTGTGTGATAGAATATGTATCACAGGGCGTAGCAAGTAAAATATAACTATTGGAAATGTGTGGAAAATGTTTGTAACTCCATACCTTAACTTTCGCAACACTGTCAATCTCTACCTTAACTTTCGCAACACTGTCAACCCCCTACCTTAACTCTCGCAACATTGTCAAACCCTACCTTAACTTTCGCAACACTGTCAACCCATACCTTAACTCTCACAACACTGTCAACCCCCTACCTTAACTCTCGCAACATTGTCAAACCCTACCTTAACTTTCGTAACACTGTCAACCCTCTACTTTAACTTTCTCAACACTGTCAACCCCCTACGTTAACTTTCTCAACACTGTCAACATCTACCTTAACTTTCTCAACACTGTCAACCCCTACCTTAACTTTCGCAACACTGTCAACCCCCTACCTTAACATCCGCAACACTGTCAACCACCTTCCTTAATTTTGGCAACACTGTAATTACCACAAAGAAACACTGCAGTTTTTCTTTAAGAATGTTCTCTTGAAATGATGTTCCCACACATGTAATTCGAAACTAAGATAATGCCTTTGTTAAAGCAATTCCCACTGCCATCCATCGTCGCCAAGTTGTATCCACATTCCTAACTATTTGGCAATGAGGGTTTATCATCAAATCCACAACCTCTCAGGGACGCAGAGTGCCACCTTAGAAACTCTTTCCTTTTGCTGTATACCCATTTATGCCTTGCAGCGTCAGGGGTAGAAGAATTCTCTAGAGACGGCATTTTTGTATGCTTTATATGTTTTTTTGCATGGTCTGCCACTGGCTTTATATCCATTGTGTCTGTATTGCTGTAACGCATTAGAAACATCAAAATAAACATCTCGCAGTGCGTCTCTGTTCTCAGTTCCCCAACTGAGTGTGAGGAAACGAATCCTTCCAGATTGTGATATTCTTAATCCGTGCTTTCCGTTGTCCTTTTCTTCTTCCTTTTTTGATGATGATAAATCGAATAGCAACGCTAAACATCAAATACGAAAATAACACATTAAATATATATTGGAATATATTAAGACACAACATATCAAATGGTTTGCATACATCAGCAGACTACCACCAGACAGAATACCACAGCAAGCTATGCTACACAGATATAAATAACCAAATGGTCAGAGGGTGTCCGACAAAGTGGATGGTGCCGCAGTAACCTAATGAACAAATAGTAACGCAAAATGAGGTAAACAGGTTACTAAAACACTTACCTAGCCTATTAATAAAAATATATTTAAAAAAAACATACAATAAAACTAAACAGGACAATTCTCCACGTATCGGCTCAAATTGAACCTTTTTCAAGAGACAAACAACAGATAAAGACAAAATAAAAAACAAAATAGATGTCTATATTTCATCAAGCCCCGTCTCCATAATAGCGCAGGGATCCCTGCGCTATTATGGAGACGGGGCTTGATGAAATATAGACATCTATTTTGTTTTTTATTTTGTCTTTATCTGTTGTTTGTCTCTTGAAAAAGGTTCAATTTGAGCCGATACGTGGAGAATTGTCCTGTTTAGTTTTATTGTATGTTTTTTTTAAATATATTTTTATTAATAGGCTAGGTAAGTGTTTTAGTAACCTGTTTACCTCATTTTGCGTTGCTACACAGATACAGTGAAGGAAGACCTAGAGGCCGACCACGAAAACGATGGACCACGGAAATAAAACCGGCGACAATTTCCATAATATACTTAATTTCCTCAGCACACAAGAGGACCGTCTCCAGAAACCTCTTCTACCCCTGACGCTGAAAGGCAACAAAGGATTTAGCGAATAGTTAGATAAATGACCATTATTATATTGATGACGGTAAATGACCATTATTATATTGATGTTGACAAACGACCATTGTTATTTTAATGATCATAAATAACCAGTATTATATTCATGATTATATTCAGTATTATATTCAGTGAAAACTTTCAATTTCAGAAAGAACAGAAGAATAGAATCACTGACGTCGAGTTGCTCTGGTCCAGGGTTCCTGACATGTCCATAGTAGAACTATTACCCTGTCGGTTTGACCATCAGACTGCCTCGATATCTGATTCAAACACGGAAGATGTCTTACGAGATTATAACAGTGCTTTGTCATACACTTCCTCTGTTTCAAACGTAAACGTCATAAAAAATGACGTTATCATGACATCGACTTCTTCACTCAGTTCGTCTTCTATTATCAATGCCGGATATTGGAGTCCAACTGTGATCAGAAGGGGTCAAATAGCCAACAACGATATGGTGTCAGTTAAGGCAGAAAGTGGTACGCATGAGACTGACTGTAACGCCGTAGAGGAGGAAGCCAACGAAGAGCGGTTATACAGAACAGATGTCACAGAATTTAGTAACGCAGTTATGAAACAAGTCAAATTGTCTGAAAACCAGAACCAACAACTAGCCCCCATGTATGCTAGGCCCAAAATTCTAATTAAACTAATGCGGGTCACAGCATTGTCTACAGAACAGATTATGCAGAACAGTAATGAAGATTTGATCAGAGAACGAGCATACTCAAGTCCAGTGGAATTAGAAAGGGATGTAAAGTTGACATACACACCGGACGTGACCAGAAAACGAGTTAGCTATTTACAAAAAGTTCGTGATCTCTTCAAGCCCAGGTCCTCTATAAGTATGAACAATCTGACAAATGAGTCAATTTCTGGAAAGGAAGTAGAAAATACAAATTTACGCAAAACACGATCGCAGACATTTGTTTCTGACAACAATAATCAGATATTGGCTGACGAAATTAGAAAATGTGAATTTAAGAAAGTACATGTCTCCAAAAACAGGCAGAACGAAAATCAATCAAAAGAACAGGAAGTGACCGAATCTGGCCCTGATGTCAAGATTCAGATAGATAATATCAATGATATTGAAGAATACAGAAACGGCTACAATACGATAGACAACATAGAGCTCACAACGATACCATTACAAGTTCACAAACCGGAAAGAACGTATTCGCTTGTTAGGCGAACAAACGAACGCAACGACTCGTCACACGTCAACTTTACACGGATACCTAGTTTACGTAGACGCAAGTTTCATCTCTCGCTGCTCCATCACTTCACCACTACTCTCTCGCCAGATGAAGCCGACGAAAGTTACGTCATCAAGGAAGCCACAAACATCCAACCACTGGACAGCGGAGAATCAATAGTGACAGATGTTCTGTCTAACAATATTATCCTATATGACAAGCATGGATATCCAAAGATCACGTTTGCGGTGGAGTCAGGCTGTGAACCATGGGCAACGAGTTTGACACCAGATAGGGGTCTGGCTGTGACATTGAAAAGACAAGGGTGTGTGTCCTTGTGGTCAACGTCTGGTGAGCCAATCTGTGAATTTGGACAGAACGTTCTCTCGGGCCCAACAGGTGAGTGTCTTGTTCTCAGCCACATTATTTATTTAATTGGAGATTAAAGCCTCTTGCAGAGCAATGAATCTTTCAATCAAAGACCGGAGTATATTTTGGCTACATCAGGTAATTGTGGCTTTTTATCTTAGTGTTCCCTTAAGAACCGGGACATAACTAAAAATCCGCGCCTGCAGTTATTGCTAAATGATATCAAATGTGTCTTGCGTCTTCTATGGTGGCCGTTCCTCTATTCAAGTGTCAGGAAAAGAGTAGTATTGAGAGAACTACTAAAAATCATGAAAAGAGTATTCATGAGAACTACTAAAATCACGAAAAGAGTATTCTTGAGAACTACTAAAATCATGAAAAGAGTAGTCTTGAGAGAACTACTAAAAATCATGAAAAGAGTAGTCTTGAGAACTACTAAAATCATGAAAGGAGTAGTTTTGAGAGAGCTACTAAAAATCACGAAAAGAGTAGTCTTGAGAGAACTACTAAAAATCATGAAAAGAGTAGTCGAGAGAACTACTAAAAATCATGAAAAGAGTAGTCTTGAGAGAACTACTAAAAATCATGAAAAGAGTAGTCCTGAGAGAACTACTAAAAATCATGAAAAGAGTAGTCTTGAGAGGACTACTAAAAATCATGAAAAGAGAAGTCTTGAGAGGACTACTAAAAATCATGAAAAAGACTGAAAGAAACTGGAGGAAGTGGCATGAAGTCCTGATAAAAACTGATAGACTATTTGTTCTTATATACGACATCCTACAGAGCTGTCAATCATGACACACTGCATTCAGTGTTTTAGATCACATCTGCTCATCGAATGAAGTTTGAGTACGAACGCAGAAGAGGAAGAGTCCCTCTAAATTTCCCATATCTATGGGATACACCCATCCCCCTCATAACGAGACATGCAATATAATAATTTAAAAAGATTTATAATCAAATCCATAATATTTGAATCACACTTCCCGCAGAAGACGGAAGTGTCGGACCATTGGCGCAAATAAAACGGCGACACAACGCATTTCCATTCTCTGGACTACATCTTGCTGGAAATCGAGTAGGATCATGGTCCTGCTACAAAGGAGATCCAGGGCGAGTTTGACAATGAACGCTGAAGAAGAAGAGTAACACTTGTCACAAAATGGAACTTAACTTTTCTGCCATCAATAACTATGTATCCAGTCATATATTTGTCATGCATACAGCGAATTGTTTTAGGTAGGTTCCCACACTTTGGTTTTCTTGTGGGCCAGAGTGTCGCTATGTGAGAAGTGAAGCGGGACAGCCTTCTAGTGTATGTTCTGGTGTCTGTATTGTTGCTCCACAAATGCAGATCGCAGTCGCTGATGCCGATTTGGTATAAGTGTGCTTTTCGACGGCCGTGTCATATTCTCAGGCTAAATATTGTGACGTGTTCGCTTTTGTTCTATACGTGCATGAAATTGTTTATCGCACTATGGGCATGTGTGGGAGGAGTCTGTGAGTTATCACACTATGGGCATGTGTGGGAGGAGTCTGTGAGATATTCAGCAGCTGTTGCCTTTCTTCTAGGGAGCTTTTGCTGCGCAGCTTGATGATAGAGGTTCTCTGCAGCTGCTGCACCACTCTTAATTCTGCGACGCTAGTCGGATCTGTCTTGCGCAAGACTCTCCCATGAATTTGTGTCAATGGTGAAGCGAGTCAGTGATGTCTTAAGAGTGTCTTTAAAACTCTACTTCTGTCCTGCGGCCTTGGAGAAGTCGGTCTGGAGTTCTGCATATAATCGCATTTTTGGTAGACGATGATCGTTCATGCGGGCCATGTGTCATGCCAAGCGTGTCTGTACCTTCATTAACAGTGTTCGTATGCTGTCTAGTATTTTATCCAACCAGTGAACGTTAAATATCTTACGAAGGCGGCTTGGGTGGAAATTGTTGAGTCTTCTAACTTGTCTGGCATATACTTTCCATGTTTCACGGAAATAAAGAAGTGATAATATACCATATTAATACTGCCTGGTAAACTATAAGTTTAATCGTTATTTCGCTTCTGTACCATACATATTTGCGCAAATATGTCTTCCATATGTGATACCAGCAGATGTTTACAACTTGTTAGAAAGTGCTGCCCAGGTAGGTGAAACTATTGACCTTTGAAGTTTTTCTGTGGTCTTTATATGGGGATTTACACGTGGATTGTTTGGTGTGGATTGAAACATGGCCTCTGTTTTATTTGTATTGTTAGTGAAACCAAAATTGTCGCAGGTTTCAGAAAATTGGCTTAGGATGACTTGCATACAGTCAGCACAATCAGCATATAGAGAAGTCATCTTTATAAAGGGGTTCCCTGATCATTGTGTCTCAGATTTTAGTTTTGGCCAGCAAAGCCGTAGATTGACAAATTTACCGTCTGTTTTGTATTTGATTGTTATACCTGTACATCACCTGATCTAGATGCGCATGTCAGAAAACATCAGGCTGTACATCGTTGGAGAAAGAACGCATCCTTGTTTGACCCCCATTTGTTATAGGAAAGACTGGGGATAACACTCCATCACTGATAACAACGACCATCATGCCGTCACGGAACTGTCGTTCTATGTTTTAAAAAAAATAGAGCTGGGGGGGGGGGAGACAAATTTGTCGAGCACTTTCAAAAGCCCATCTCTGTTGACGTTGGCTGTTTAGTTATATCTGATTTCTCTTTCGACAAGACTCTGGCGATTACAAACGACATACTCTCTATACCCAAAGTTATTTCAACGAAACGGTTGCAAATGAACATCAATGCTGGAATGGTGTCTTAGGAAAACATGGGATAGGTAAATGCAACAGCAATGGTTTCCTAGTACTAAAAGCCATGTTATGATTTCCTAATTTCTATTTCACATCTGCCATCATTTATGACTGTTTAGAAAGACAAATAATGGAGGGAAGAGTACCTAGGAAGAGGAGAAAGGGCAGACCAAGAAGACGATGGACTGACGACATTAAAGATAACATGAATACATCGCTAGAAAATGCAAGCGACATCGCCCAAGACAGAGAGAGGTTCAGAGAGTTCATTGGGAAGACAACGTTCTGGAAGGAATACGTCACATGACACATCATTTATGATTATGTGTCCAAGATATAGGAAACAATTTACTTGTTGCAATTATACATTATTGTCTCAATGTATTTTTATATTTAACATTGGTTTCTCTCAAGATTATCATATTTTTTTATAATCTCATATCTAATCCATAATATTTGCTAGATTTGTGTACTCAATCTATTCAATTTACTGTCTTTGTAGCTCCTGTTTACTTTCTGCCAAAGGACTGTCTCACCTGCATAGCTAAAGTTGTTTATTGTCTCACTGATCATGAGCCCTTGCTGTTTAATTTTGAATTTCCATATATTTGTCCACCAATAATCTGGTACTGTATCTGATATTTGTTAATCAGCAGAAAATAAATAAACTTGCGAGTTATCAAGAACCACTTCTGGCAATGGTGAAAAAAGGGTGGGGATGGATTATTTGGTTTGTACATGTTACGAGACATGACTTACTTTCTAACACTATTTTGTATACAACAATTGAGGGTAGATAGAGAATAGGGAGTAGAGAGAATTCAGAATTTACAATATCAAGGAATTGCCAGGGCATGTTATTTGAATGGCAGAGGTGTTTGCATGCTATTTGTGCTAGTGTCTACCCTGTGATTCCTATGACCCTGATGGGTTATGGGCATTATTATTATTATTATTAACAGGTCTTATATTTTATATTATTAACTTATTTTCCTTTTCTCCCTAAGAAATTATTTCTATTTGGTCTTTCTTTCTTCCCCATAATAAATAAACTGTTCCTTTCTTTATACTTCATGATACTTTTATTAGTCTTCCTTTCATTCCATAAGGATGCCCGTGTTGAAGTTGACATAGCAATCATTATGTATAATTATATTTTAATAAAAATGTATAATTATGTTTTAATAAAATATATAATTATGTTTGAATAAAAATATATAATTATGTTTGAATAAAAATGTATAATTATATTTTAATAAAACAATATATTTGAATAAAAATATATAATTATGTTTGAATAAAATATATAATTATGTTTGAATAAAAATATATAATTATGTTTGAATAAAAATATATAATTATATTTTAATAAAACAATATATAATTATGTTTGAATAAAAATGTATAATTATGTCTGAATATGAATCTATTATTATGCTGTTGATTAATTTATCTCTATCAAACATCTCTCCATCTACAAGGTATACAGTGTGACCAGCAAGGCAGATATGTAGTAGCAGATGAACAGTCCAATGCTGTCTACATATTCAGTAGTCAAGGCGAGTATGTGTCAAAGCTGAGACAGCCAATGGTGGAAGACACACAATCAGGTTCTTCTAGTTTGCAGCACAAATATAAATTATCATCATCAAGTTCCCCCAAATTGTTCTTTAATCACCCACGTTACATTTGCATCACATCTTCTGGACATTACATAATCGCAGATTCAGCTAACCACTGCATAAAGATATTTGACCCAGATATGAGCTTCAAGAGCCAGTTTGGACATTATGGGCGTGGCGATGGCCACTTTCGGTTTCCCTATGGTATTGCTAGTGATGATGAGAACTATCTTTATGTCGCAGACCACTTCAATAATCGAATCTCCTTGTTTTCGCCAGACGGCACGTTTATTGAACATCTGCTAACATTACAAGATGACATTGCCAGGCCGAAAAGTATAGCTGTTAAATTTCCACTCCTGTATGTTACTTATGGAAATCTTCGGTCCAATAGAATCTCTGTTTTCAAACTCATCAGAAGTAGCAATGCTACAATTGTAGAATAATGTTATTACTCCATGGAGGAATAGATATCATCATTACAATTATAGAGTAGATTCTAAGACATACGAAGAGAGGAGACAAAACAAGAATATGTGACAAACACCAGAAAACGCTGATGGACATACATTGGTCACGTACTTAGAATGAAGGAAGACAGAATTCCACGACAAGCCTTCATATGGACACCAGATGGGAAAATAAAACAGGGAAGACCAAAAACAACGCTCAGAAGAACATTTATGAATGAATTAAAATCAACAGGCATAAATGCACAAGACCTGCAATCTTTGGCAACTGACCAAAAGGCTTGGAGAACTATGACATCCGCCCTGTGTGCCAAACTTGGCAAAAGAGGAACTTTTGTACATAATGGGGGAATAAATAACTTGTACTTCTTCTGTTCTCAAACTCCTGTGCATTAGCAGGATGTAGTCCAGAGAACAGAAACCAGTGTCATGATTTACAGCTTCGTTGCGGTATCTGCAGCTTTCTGCTTGACACAACCAACATCAGCATGGCTTCTGGGTCAATTTGACCATATATGGAATTGGACTGCCAAACTGCACCCCAAAATCTCCTTAGTCGCATCTTATGCTATGCATTGAATGTAAACAGTATAACTATTCCTTGTTCCCCTTTCGAGCCTGTGGCACACGGGTGGAAAAAAATAAACTACAATTGTAGAGTAATGTTACTACTGGTGATTCCCAGGTGGGAATAAATAAGTAAACTAAAATTGTAGCCATGGGCAGCTAAAAAGACAAATCAAGAAGTGGTAAGATCAATAAACGACGAAGAGGGCTGGCTCCTTAACAACATCTTAACAAGAAAGCTGTGTTTTTTTAATCATATAAAGAGAGACAACAGCATGGAAAGATTAATTGATGAAAGTAGAGTTAACGGCAACAGGGAAAGAGGGCGCCGTTGGTTGGTTGTGAGGGCGCCGTTGGTGGCATCTGTGTGAAACAGAATGTTTTATGATTATGTCAAATAGATCTGAGTTAACTTTGTTACATATTATAAAAGAATGAATTCATCCACAAATTACTGTGATATCAGATAAAAAGCAAGCATATGATGCAATCGGAACACGAAACGGCATAAGACACAAAACTGTAAACCATTTACTACACTTCATGGATCCTGTGACTAGAATACATACGAATCCATTGAAAGATGTTGGTATTCTGCGTAGGAGCAAAACCGTCAACAATACGGTACACACTGACAAGTTACAATCTTATTTGTGTTAATTCATGTGATGATAATATATTGAAGGTGTAGAGTTAAACATATTTACCGCCAAAGACAGATGTGTCAGGACATTGCAATACAGCGTATTTCCATTCTTTAGATTACATCCTGCCGGAAATCTAGTAGGACCATGGTCCTGCTACAAAGGAGATCCAGCAGGAGTTTGCGAATGAACGCTGAAGAAGAAAATGTATTTAATATAATACTGGAAGATACTGCAAAATGTTGGCTACTGACATAATTAATATCAGTTTACGTATGAACGTGATACATGCTAATAGTGCTTCTGGTGAAAGAAATTTGAATATGTCGTTACATGTGTTATCACTCCATTATTGGATTTTTGTTGAAAGAAATTTGAATATGATTGCTGCAGTTATCTTTGTAAGAAGCTTGGCTTGGAACACATTCACATCATATAAACCAAACTGTAATAAAGTACAGACAAATAATATCTATACTTTTTATACCAGCACTCTGTTACCAATGTCAAACATGGTCTTTAGCAGTCTTGCAGCAGAATAAAATTGTTACATGTGAAATGAAGTGTCTGAGAAAAGCTGCAATGATTACTAAACTAGATGAAATAAGAAATTAGGAAAGTAGTACGCCCGTGTGTTGCCTGGGTCTGAAAGGGGAGCAAAGAATAGCAACACTGTTTACCTTCCACACATGTCGTAAAAGGCGACTAAGGAGGTTATGGGATGGAGTTGACTGTCCCATCTCATATAGGGTCGGTGACCCAAAGTCATGCTGAAGTCGGATGTGTCAGGCCGAAAGGCGCAGATATCGCAGCAATGCTGTAAACCATGACACAACGCATTCCGTTCTCCGGACTACATCCTGCTAATCTGCAGGAATTTGAGAATGAACGCAGAAGAAGAAGAAGAAAAGTAGTAGGTATAATATCATGTATTGAGAATAAGGAAACACAGCTAGTAAAATGGTTCGGTCACCTCATGAGAATGAACCCAAACTGAATAACAGTAAGAGCATAAAATAAAAGAATGTCTGGATATAAAAGTAAAGTTAACCCATAGCATTTTAACTGCCATAGGGGTGTGAGATGATAGCAATCTCACATTTCAGTTGCTCTGCTATATGAGCAGTAGCCATCTCCTCTCCCTCACAATCTTTACTTCCTTGACTAATATGGTACCTAATTAACTCTTTCTGCAAGTAAAAATGATTAATCATTGCAGATAGAAATTGATTGTGGATGTATCATGATAAATCGTTCTTGCAAGTATGCCACAATCATGTCAAGTATGACATGATTATGTCACTGCACTCCATTATTCTCTGCCTCATTGGGTGAGTCATTCTGTAGACTTCGGAGATCACATGACTTCTAATTGGGTGAGTTAATCTGTAGACTAATGTTGAAGTCCTCTAGTCATTTCACTCCACCATTCCCTGTTTTGTTTTTGCAAATCACCAACATAAAAGTATGACAGCCAAGAAAGTAAAAGTGAATAGAGAGGCAGTTTAATTATGATACAAATTAAGGGGGAAAGAGCTAAAAAGCAAGAACACTATTATTTGAGTAACAAGATAGGCAACAAGCACTGCAGGATCTTGCTGAAACATGCAAACAACATCTGCATATTTTGAATAATAATAACAATACCAAAATAACATTTATTTTGATAATATTTTTGTATTAAAATGAAGGTAATATGTGTATATAGTGTCCAGATTTTCTCACATAAACAGTCAAATATAAAATACATTTTACAATTTGGTATAAAGCCAGTATAAAAGGAAAGGGGGTGGGAAAGGGGGTGTAACTGTTAGTACTAGGAACATAGCAAAACGGTGGGTTAAAACCCCTCCCATAACAATTTTTAACAAAAAGGGTGTCACGTTTCTCATTTAAAAAAAAGAGGGAATTACATGAAGAGATAGGAAAAGGATCTTTTTTAAATTAAGTTAACCCCCACCCCCCCTTTCTTGAAAATGGTATGGCGTTGCTTGGTATATACAATATAATTACATTTTGGAATATTAGCACCATATTTTAAAAAAAATGTAAAGTAGGATGGGAACACAAGAATTTATCTCAGGAGTCATGGTGGCAGAATTACTTGAGCTGCAACTTCCATTATTGTTGATGGTCATATACTGTGATATATTTTCTTTATTTCTCAAACTCCTGCAAATTGGCAGGATGTAGTCCTGAGAATGGAATGTGCTGTGTCATAGTTTACAGATTTTCTGCAATATCTGCACCTTTTGACCATCAGACTTCAGCATGTCTTCTGGGTCACTTTAACCATATATGTGATGGGACAGCCAACTCTACCACCTCTTTCGACATGCATGGAAGGTAAACAGTGTTGCTATTCTTTGCTTTCACTTCAGGTCCCGGCAACACATAGGCGGCTCTGATGTAACCAAATGTCCAAGTTTGAAAGAGCATTAGCAACAACAGTAAATTATTCATGAAAAAAATGTAAATAAATAGGCCATATAGTTATTTTTGTGCTTCTTTTCTGTTTCATAAAGGAAATGAGTGACTACTGTAGTTTCATAAAGGAAATGAGTGACTACTGTAGTTTCATAAAGGAAATGAGTGACTACTGTAGTTTCATAAAGGAAATGAGTGACTACTGTAGTTTCATAAAGGAAATGAGTGACTACTGTAGTTTCATAAAGGAAATGAGTGACTACTGTAGTTTCATAAAGGAAATAAGTGACTACTGTAGTTTCATAAAGGAAATGAGTGACTATTGTAGTTTCAATAAAGGAAATAAGTGACTACTGTAGTTTCATAAAGGAAATGAGTGACTACTGTAGTTTCATAAAGGAAATGAGTGATTACTGTAGTTTCATAAAGGAAATGCATGACTACTGTAGTTTCATAAAGGAAATGAGTGACTATTGTAGTTTCATAAAGGAAATGAGTGACTATTGTAGTTTCATAAAGGAAATAAGTGACTACTGTAGTTTCATAAAGGAAATAAGTGACTATTGTAGTTTCATAAAGGAATGAGTGAATACTGTAGTTTCATAAAGGAAATGATGGCTATTGTAGTTTCATAAAGGAAATGAGTGACTATTGTAGTTTCATAAAGGAAATAAGTGACTATTGTAGTTTCATAAAGGAAATGAGTGACTATTGTAGTTTCATAAAGGAAATGATGGCTATTGTAGTTTCATAAAGGAAATAAGTGACTATTGTAGTTTCATAAAGGAAATAAGTGACTATTGTAGTTTCATAAAGGAAATGAGTGACTATTGTAGTTTCATAAAGGAAATGATGGCTATTGTAGTTTCATAAAGGAAATGAGTGACTATTGTAGTTTCATAAAGGAAATAAGTGACTATTGTAGTTTCATAAAGGAAATAAGTGACTACTGTAGTTTCATAAAGGAAATGATGGCTATTGTAGTTTCATAAAGGAAATGAGTGACTATTGTAGTTTCATAAAGGAAATGATGGCTATTGTAGTTTCATAAAGGAAATGAGTGACTATTGTAGTTTCATAAAGGAAATAAGTGACTATTGTAGTTTCATAAAGGAAATAAGTGACTACTGTAGTTTCATAAAGGAAATGAGTGACTATTGTAGTTTCATAAAGGAAATGAGTGACTATTGTAGTTTCATAAAGGAAATAAGTGACTACTGTAGTTTCATAAAGGAAATAAGTGACTACTGTAGTTTCATAAAGGAATGAGTGAATACTGTAGTTTCATAAAGGAAATGATGGCTATTGTAGTTTCATAAAGGAAATGAGTGACTACTGTAGTTTCATAAAGGAAATGAGTGACTACTGTAGTTTCATAAAGGAAATGAGTGACTACTGTAGTTTTATAAAGGAATGAGTGACTATTGTAGTTTCATAAAGGAATGAGTGAATACTGTAGTTTCATAAAGGAAATGATGGCTATTGTAGTTTCATAAAGGAAATGAGTGACTATTGTAGTTTCATAAAGGAAATAAGTGACTATTGTAGTTTCATAAAGGAAATAAGTGACTACTGTAGTTTTCTAAAGGAATGAGTGACTACTGTAGTTTCATAAAGGAAATGATGGCTATTGTAGTTTCATAAAGGAAATGAGTGACTATTGTAGTTTCATAAAGGAAATAAGTGACTACTGTAGTTTCATAAAGGAAATGAGTGACTATTGTAGTTTCATAAAGGAAATGAGTGACTACTGTAGTTTCATAAAGGAAATGAGTGACTATTGTAGTTTCATAAAGGAATGAGTGAATACTGTAGTTTCATAAAGGAAATGAGTGACTATTGTAGTTTCATAAAGGAAATGAGTGACTACTGTAGTTTCATAAAGGAAATAAGTGACTACTGTAGTTTCATAAAGGAAATGAGTGACTATTGTAGTTTCATAAAGGAAATGAGTGACTACTGTAGTTTCATAAAGGAAATGAGTGACTACTGTAGTTTCATAAAGGAAATGAGTGACTACTGTAGTTTCATAAAGGAAATGAGTGACTATTGTAGTTTCATAAAGGAAATGAGTGACTATTGTAGTTTTATAAAGGAATGAGTGAATACTGTAGTTTCATAAAGGAAATGAGTGACTATTGTAGTTTCATAAAGGAAATGAGTGACTACTGTAGTTTCATAAAGGAAATGAGTGACTACTGTAGTTTCATAAAGGAAATGAGTGACTACTGTAGTTTCATAAAGGAAATGAGTGACTACTGTAGTTTCATAAAGGAAATGAGTGACTACTGTAGTTTCATAAAGGAAATGAGTGACTATTGTAGTTTCATAAAGGAAATGAGTGACTACTGTAGTTTCATAAAGGAAATGAGTGACTATTGTAGTTTCATAAAGGAAATGAGTGACTACTGTAGTTATTTGTTAACAAGCAATCATGATCAAGAATAGAATAACAAAATCATGTTGCATAGAATTCTGGTTTTAAATGTTGAATATAGCATTATGATCTACAGAGAGAAATGTATATACAAATGAACTACAAAGAGAATACAGTGGAAGCCCTCTATAGCACATCCTTTTACAACAAATTCCCTTATTTAACAATACTTTTGGGGTGCAAAGGTAACGCAATGCTCTCAGCGGACCCAGGGTTAGCAGATAACCAAGATCCCAAATGTACCTCCTCACGGTGCACCCTGGAAACAGAAATACAGCAGCTCGTGCTGATTCTGGCTAAATCATTCGGGGATCATGTCAGAGAATGTGGGGGTAGCAGATGAAAAGAGATTTGACTGCATAAGAGACAGACAATATCTCAGACAGCACCAACACATGCAGTGGCACTGTCGACACACAGTTCAGTCCGAACATTGGAGGAGCGGCCAATGAAAAAGGCATGAAAAGGTAGATGCATGGCGAGAGATGAATAGATTTCATACTGAGTACAATGAAAGGGCAGAACAGTGCCAGAGAGCAGCACCAACTGCAAACACAAAGTGAAAGTGTTTCAAGGAAATCGGAACTACAAGCTCTGTTAGCTCAAGATAAGCTTCTAGTTACCTGTGCTCTTTATGAGCAGAGACCCAGATCCAATCATGGGTGCCTGGCAAAGCAAGAAGGCCTGACCTAACTTTATTGTCGAGCTTTCCTATACCGGAAACATGTTTGTGAAGAGAAAGGGTTCCGTACCCGATGGGCTCAGGCACAAAAGGGACAACTATGGCTGCCCTGGCCCAACTCTACTGTCAAGCTTTCCTATACCAGAAATATACTTGCAGAGAGAAAGGGTTCAGTACCCAATGGGCTCATCACAAATGGGACAAGGTCACTCAGCTCGAGAATGCCTTGCTCTCAAACGTGTGGTGTGAGACTCGAACTTGGGCGAGGGCTTCACGATGTTGTGAATGACACATCGGCTAAGAAGGCGAAAGAGCTATGGTCCAACTCTTCTGTCGAGTTCTTTCTCATCCGGTACCAGGGTCATGGATGAAAAAAGGTTCAGTACCCATTGGGCACAGGCACAGAACGCCCAATTACATGAGTCAAGTTCATAGATGGTCAAACACCTCGTGCGAGATATAGACATAAACGACAATCATCTAGGGGAAGTGTCACTACACACCCTCGTGCCCGTCGACGGATAAGCAGGCTGTCACCGACTAGGGAAGCCTACTACCCAAATTAAAGGCATGATGCAAACAGATGTGCTGGGTCTCGGACATCCAGACCACAAAGTGGTCAACCTAGGTGCAAATAACACAGTTTTACTGTGGAACTTGCAGCACAACATACTTCAAGCTCCCCAGTGGAAATCGCACGATATATTCATTGTGGTTATATGAGAGAGAACGCGGAAGAAGAAGAAACAAACACTTTTTAATACTGCATGTAGCGAATTCTCCCATTAAAAGACATGGCACCTTATTGAAGACCTTACTTGAGGGTAAAGTCAAAGGGAAGCGAACAAGAGGTAGACAGAGATACAAGTGGGAGAGTAACATCACAAGATGGACAGGTTAAGTCTAGCAGAGTGCACCACCAAAACAAGAGACAGGTGATATTGGAGATCTGTTGCAGCCAACCTTCGTTGCGGAGACGGCACTTGATGATGATGCTGAAGAGTGAATTTCTATTATATAAATATTTTGATGGTTCTGACCAAATTATTATAATTGGATTTGCCTGTATAAATGTATGCGCAATATGAACTAAGAAGCTAAAATAATTGTACACACAATATGAACAACGAAGAGAAATGTACACACAATATGAACTACAAAAAGAAATATACACAGAATATGAATTCCAAAGAGACATGTACACACAATATGAACTAAAAAGAGATGTACACACAATATGGAACTAGAAACAGTAAATAAATATACATGCATTTACTATGACGTAAGTTTGTATATATGTATCATTTAAAATGTAATGGGTCTCATTTCATACTATCAACTATCAAGACATGAAATATATTATGTTAGGAGGCTTACAATGTTCTTCAGACATGTGAAGCGATATAGCTAACAACATGCTTTATAAATATGATTAGTGAAACATATGGCCAACATCTTGTTTTGTAAATATGATTAGTGAAACATATGGCCAACATCTTGTTTTGTAAATATGATTAGTGAAACATATGGCCAACATCTTGTTTTGTAAATATGATTAGTGAAACATATGGCCAACATCTTGTTTTGTAAATATGATTAGTGAAACATATGGCCAACATCTTGTTTTGTAAATATGATTAGTGAAACATATGGCCAACATCTTGTTTTGTAAATATGATTAGTGAAACATATGGCCAACATCTTGTTTTGTAAATATGATTAGTGAAACATATGGCCAACATCTTGTTTTGTAAATATGATTAGTCGAACCAATAATTTCGAATATATATCATTTTTGGCCTTTATGTGTCAGCTTATATAAAGTATTTCATATGACCTATTTGTGACTGACCTAGTTACTACGAACACTCTCATACCGTACATAAGACTGTGACCTTTTCTCAGAGTACAACACATTGAAATATTTCTCTGCAAATTCATAATGAGATTCATCAAAACTATGACGACCAATCACGTATGAGGTCAACGTGCAAGCTAGAATAACACGATCAAGGGTCATCAATGGGTGGACCCAAAGCATGGCTGTCAGAAGAACTGCACCAGGATGTCTCATTCGGCTGTATATTTCTTTAAGCTTCCTGGCACTCTTGGACAAGGGATGAGCTAAACAGTTGTGATAGTGATACACCTGAAAATAAATAGAAGCAGACATTCAGATTATTACTTTATACTCAGCAGAAACTCTTCTTGGTTAGCAGAATCTACTGTAAGACACTCTGTAATAAGTAAGATTGCAGTAAAGCTGTATGCTATTCATCCGTCGAAGTTGATGATGACCTTTCAGCTCAGCTGGGATGATGATGTCTGCGATGTTTCTGACTGTGACTAATGAGTCTTATGCATGCTTGGAATTGTCTACCACACTCTGGGCATGTGTGGGAGAAGTCTGTGGGTCATTGAGTAGCTCTTGCCTTTCTTCTAGTGTGTTTTTGTTGCACATCAATGTGTCTGAGGTTCTCTGCTGCTACTGCACCTCTTAATTCTGTGATGCCAGTTGGATCTGTATTGTACAAGATTCTCCCATGAATTTGAGTCTATTTTGAAGTGAGTCAGTGATGTCTTAAGAGTGTCTTTAAAGCGCTTCTTCTGTCTTGTGGGAGCCAGTCTGGAGTTCTCCATATAGCACCTTTGGTAGACTATGATCTTTCATGCCGACCATGTGTCCTGCCCAGTGTGTCTGTGCCGTCAACATTGAATGCATGCTTAGACTTAGATTTCATCAGTATTTCACTGTCTGGTATTTCACTCCACCAATGGATGTTGAGTATCTTACCAAGGCAACTTCAGTGCAAGTGGTTGATTCTTCTAGTGTGTCTGGCATATACTGTCCATGTTTCACAGGCATAAAGAAGTAATGATATTAATGCTGTCTGGTAAACTATGAGTTTGGTGGTACATTTTATTCCCCTTCTTTCTCATACGTTTTTTCGCAGTCTTAAAATTTGTCACTAGCTTGTGCTATTTTGTCGTTTACCTCAGTGTCAATGTTTACATCTTGTGAGAGAGTGCTGCCGAGGCAGGTAAAATTATTGACTGTATGAAGCTCTTCTTTTATCCTTATGTGAGGATTTAAGTGTGGTTTGTTTGGTGCAGGTTGAAACATGACTTCTGTTTTCTTTGTGTTGATGGAAAAACCAATGTTGTCACAAGCTTCAACGAATTGGTTTGGCGTGACCTGCATACTATCTGCAGAATCAGCACACAGTCTTCTGCATAGAGTCTTCTGCACAATGTCTTCTGCACAATGTCAGCACACAGTCTTCTGCACAATGGTCCCTGACCATTGTGTCTCGCACCTTAGTTTTGGCTTGCAAACACTGAAGGTTAAAAAGTTTACATTCTGTTAAAATGTCTGAAAACTGTATAACCAATATGGTGCTTACGCAGAAAACAAGGGAGTGAGTTTTACCTTCACAAACAATCAGACTAACAGACACAAACAAATGTATATGATAGAATATAAAATAGACTAAATCAACAGTCAAGTTCTTTCTCAAGATAATTACAAACAGAGAACAAATGATTAATATAACAGCAAAATCACAAAGATTAGACTTCAGACATTTAACAAAAGGAAATCCAAGGTAATGATGAAGTACGTACACAAATACCTCAAATATATCATTGAAAAGTAAATTAAAAACATGGGGAAATGAGAAAGAAATAACACAACTATGACTCAATACAAATGTAACAAAATAGCAGGAATCACAACATAAGAAGCCCCCTCCCCTATTACACACCAACCCCAATCTTAATGAATGAATGATTTGTATTAAGACCAAATGGTTTAAGGGTACCATACTATAAAAATAACCAAATGGTCGGAGGGGGTCCGACAAAGTGGAGGGTGCCGCAGTAACCAAAGTAATAAATAGTAATGCAAAATAAGATAAACAGGTTACTAGGAATACCTAACTATGAACATATCTAGATAAAAAGGTATATAAGAAATATTCAATAAAACAAAAAATGACAATTTTCCTACATTGTGGTCCTATTGGGACCTTTTTCAAGAAGCACAAAAAAAAAAACAAATTAAAAAAGACACCACACCGTAAATATATTAACAGCCAAGATGACTTGATCCCGTCTCTCATAACAAAGAAACACGGTCAAGAGAAAATATGCAGAGTGTGTCTAATAAATATCACATTGTGTGCATTCAATAAGCGATCATGAATTTGCACACTATTGGAAGACAGGGAATGTGAAAGAGAGAATTAGTGCTTAAAATATGCGGCGGATATATTTTTTGCGAACTATAGAAGAGTAATAACGAGGTTGTGAGGACAGGAGGGGGGAGGTTGAGAAGGAAATAGTAAGAGATTGGTCACAAGGGGGGGGGGGCTACCAATTGAAGTAGAGACTATAGAAATATACAAGAGGGATAATCATTTGACAGTGCATGGAATAGATATACAAACACATACGGACATAGATATATAATTATATATATATATATATATATATATATATATATATATATATATATATATATATATATATATATATATATACACACACACACACATCTACACATACATAAAAATATACAAACAACAATAGATAAGAAATACATATAAAACAAAACAAAATCGAAACATAGGTGTATGAAATGCCCGTGTGTTGCCGGGGCCCGAAAGGGGAGCAAAGAATAGCAACACTTTTTACCTTCCACGCATGTCGTAAAAGGCGACTAAGGATGTTATGGGATGGAGTTGGCTGTCCCGTCCCATCCCATATAGGGTCAGTGACCCAAAGCCATGCTGAAGTCGGATGTGTCCGGCTGAAAGGCGCAGATATAACAGCAATGCTGTAAACCATGACACAAGGCATTCCGTTCTCCGGACTACATCCTGCTAATCTGCAGGAGTTTGAGAGCAAACACAGAAGAAGAAGAAAGAAGTCCACATCTGCATTCATCACTATGAAAACTTACTGAAACAGAAGAGTTATGATGCCTGTTAAATATTCTTATATAGCATATCATTTAGAGAAGGAGTTAGAGAACAAACGCAGAAGAAGAAGGTGTATGAAAGATACCCACACAAAATGCACAAGCATGTAAATATATCTCCACACTCAAGTGAGGGCCCACACAAAAATATGCATACACATTAACACATAATGGAGATATGTGTATTAACAAAACAAACACTCACATAAATATATATATATATTCATATAAACATGCATCAACATAAACCTATTCTCACATAAATAAATGCAATAACGTGAACATTCACACACATAGATATATATATACATACATATACAGGTATTCCCACAAACATTCGTTCACATAAAGATATTAACATAGATATTCCCATAGATGTGTGGGCAACTATCTGTGAGACAATTACAATAATAAAAAGAAGAAATAAAAGTCACGATATTTAAATTATTGAACCTAATTATAACAATAAGATATACAAGTGATGGACTAGAGTGCAAAATACTCTCATGTTAACATTAGAACAACCACAAAATACAAATATACAAAAGTCTGGCAAACACAACATAATTAATACTGAACGTGTACAAAGACAAACAATGGCAAGATCTGTACAATACGGGATTAGAGGTTATAAAGAAGAAGTGGATAAATCAAATGAAACGGTGATTAATGTTCATACCGTGTGGTTGTAAGACTCCCATGTGACAAATGAGACGATACTCCAAATACTGACATTGCCAATCGCAGTGTAACATCGTAACAAACCAGTTACAGAGACATCAGAGCTACCATGATGTGACGGGCGTTGTTGAAATGATTAGCCACTGGGGAGTCACGATGATTCGTGATATCTCTCAAATGTTCGCCGAATCTATCAGCTAAACATCTGAACACAAAATATAGACGTTTAGCTGATAGATTCTTTAGTAAATCAATGACCACCCTTATTAGGTCGACCCTATCACTCTTCAACACCGTGTCATCAATCACAGCATTGCCATCCAATGAGTTTGCTCTAACTTTATCTCTGACCCCTACATGACCAGGAGAGTATTTCTATATAATACTTTGAACAATGGATTTGTTCAGTAATGTGATGCAATATATTTTCTTAACATGTATCTTTCTATTTTCTACAGCATTTTCTGGGAGTCAGTATGTATCTCAGTATGAGCTGATCTTTCAGTCACCAACTGAGTACTTTATAGATCACCCTCAGAATTGGTATTTAGGGCACAGTCATCAGCAAATAGGAGATTCCTGATTGTGTATGATTTGACTTTCGTTTTTGCTTGGAGCTGCCAAAGGTAGATTCTATCTATATGATATATGATGTCTACTCCCAAGTACAGATCTCTGAAAGCATCATCAAACATAGCAGAAAACATGATGCTAAATAGGGTAGATGCTAATACACATTCCTGGTTTACTCCATTTGAGACAGGAAATGTTTCAGATAACTCTCCATCCTCCTGAACTCTAACTTGCATTCCATCATGCAATTGCTGCACCATTGTGATAAATTTCTGTGAGCATCCATATTTTGCCATAATCTTCCACAGGCCATCTCTACTTACTGTGTCAAATGCTTTTGTTAAGTCTATGAATTCGGTGTACAGATCACAGTTAGTGACCTGTACAATTATTACTACTACTAATACTGCTGTTACTATTACTACTACTACCACTGATGCTGCTAGTACTACTACTATTAATAATGCTACTACTGCTGATATTACTACTATGAAGACAATATTAGAATAATCGTTTCATATATTTGTAGTTCTCAAACGTTTTTCACCTGTTATTTTGTGGAAAAATTGTTCCGTCTCCCAAGACCTAAAAAAGCATGTCAACTTTCTTCAAGATTTATTATGATACATCTTATCACCTAAATGTTGTCTTTCTGTGCCCTTCTCCAACAGGTAGGTGCTCCCCCCAAGTTTCCAATTATTATTATTATTTATCATCCCAAAGCAAAAATATGTGCCCCTATAGTAGCCACTTTGAAAACCAAAATATTTTTATACATGATAACTGTACCTGTTGAACACCAATCAATTCTCCAAAGTTCACCAACAAGATTTGTAATCCTAGCACAAACCAGCCTATAGCATGAAGCAACAGAAAAAATAGCCACAGAAGACTGCGTCCTTGAGTATCAATCAACCACAAGTACATCTCAGGGATTGACTGCCACTGTATTATCACAAACTAAAACGAAAAATATATTTTATGTATTTGTTAACCTGATTTGTCAAAGTTGATGTGTTTGTTTGTTTTGCGTTCGCTCCATTGTAACCAGCATGGATATCCATGCGATTTCAGCCGGGAGCGTGTTTACGTTGTTCTACCGTTATGCACCTTGTAGGCCTAGCACATCCGATTTCGGCATGCCTTGACAATTCGGGTGGGCTACCCTAGCCTGTGACAGCCTCCCTGTCTGTCGTCATGCACCCGTGTGTGTGTGGTGACTATTCGCCCAGACGATTTTTGCTCACGTCTGTCTCGCACGAGGTGTTCCACTGTCTGTGAACTTGCCCCATGTAATTGGACATACTGTGCCTGTACCCATCGGGTACTGAACTTTTTCTCATCCGTGAGCATGGTTCCTTAGGAGGAAGAACTCACCAGAAGAGTTGGACCCTGGCTCTTTCGCCTTCTTAGCCGAGATGTCGTTCACCGACATTGTGAACCACTTGCCCAAGTTCGAGTCTCACACCACGCGTTTGAGAGCAAGGCGTTCTCGAGCTGAGCGACCTTGTCCCAATAGCGCCTGAGCCCATCAGGTACTGAACCCTTTCTTTCTGCAAGTGTGTTTCCGGTATAGGAACACCTGACAGTAGAGTTGGGCCAGGGCTAAATCGTTGTCCCTTTTGTACCTGATCCCATCAGGTCAGGAACCCTTTCTCTCTGCAAGTGTACTTCCAGTATAGGAAACCTTGACAGTAGAGTTGGGCCAGGAGTGCCATCTTTGTCCCTTTTTGCCTGAGCCTATCTGGTACGGCACCCTTTCTCTTCGCGAGCACATCTTCGGCATAGGAGGACTCAACATTAGAGTTAGGCCAGGTCTTTTTGCTTTTGCTAGACTCCCATTATTTGGTATGGGTCTCTGCCTATAAGGAAAACAGGTAACTAGAAGCTCGTCTCGAGCTAACAGTGCTTGTAGTTCCCATTTCCGTAATCGTTTTCACTTTCTATTTGCAGTTGGCGCTGACCTCTTGCGCTGTTCTGCCCTTTTATTTTGTCCATTGTACTCAGTATGGAATCTTTCTGTCTCTCGCCATGCATCCACCGTTTCATACTTTTTCCATTGGCCGTCCCTCCAATGTTCAAACTGGACTAACTAGCTTCACTTTATGTCGACAGTGTCGCTGTATGTGGTGTTGCTGGTGGTGTCGGAGATATTGTCTGTCTTTTATGCAGTAAAATCTCTTTCCATCTGCTACCTCCACATTCTCGGACACGATACCCAAATGATTTGGCCAGAATCAGCTCGAGCTGCTGTGTTTCTGTTTCCGGGGTGCACCGCGAGGAGGTACTTTTGGGATCTTGGTTATCTGCTAACCCAAGGTCCGCCAAGAGCATTGCGTTCCTTTTGCACCCCAGTTGATGTGTGTTAGCTAGAGTTAACAGAGTTGGTCCGCATGTGGAAGGTCTACTGAAATTACCAGTGACCTACCAGAGAAGCCAACATACTACATTATACTACAAAGTTGATGTGTGTTTACTAGAGTTGGTCTACACGGGAAAGGTCTACTGGACTTACCAGTGACCTACCAGACAAACCAACATACTACATTATACTTGCAGTAGATAATATGCTTTTATAGCCTTGTTTTTCTTTCAGTAAAAATCCCTCCAACATTGATCTTTACAGTTATATGTTTCATGTTGTGTGCTCTTGTGCCCCCCTATTAGGGATTAAAAGCATGCCTTTTCTGAATGTCTTACTTCTGTGTTCAATCAAATAATCCCCATGGACGACAAAGATCTGCAAGACTGCAGACATTGCACCTTTGTCATATGTGGCAGACTTCTAGATGGCAGGGATTGCCAGATATACCATTACTGCAGATGGGTCAACAAATCTGACAGTTTAATAAAATAGTTGGCCCAGAAGAATATGATCCACTTCTGGCATGTGATGATCCTAGCATAGTGCTGCACTTGGGTTTCCCTCCCACTTTAGGGACTAACCATGCATCCGTTAAAACCCCTACCACAACCGTGACTTTGAGACAATAAACCTTATGAGCACTGTTTTTATCTTGGTAGTGTTGTTACCACATCATATAATGAGAACCTGTGTTTTTGTCAGAAAGGCTACGGTCTGTCATGGGCTATCTGCTCATAGCTAAATGGATTACTTAATCATCTGCCCATATGTTTTCAGTGTCCTGCTTTCAGTGTTTTCACTGTTACCTGCCATGCACATCATAAGAGGTAAATAAGGAGGTTTGGGGGGGGGGGAATTGACTGTCCCATCCCATAGGGACAAAGTGATCCAGAAGACATTTTGATTATTTATATTTCTATGTTCAGATCTTTCTAGACAACTGTGTTGGTTTGTCTTTCTGTCCATGATATTCTTAGGACCATTCTATAACTTTTTATTTCAAATGCTGATATTTCCTTTTCCATTTTAGATATCACTGTCCATGTCTTACAACCATATGTTGTTACTGGAAAGATATAGCTTCTTAATAGTTGTAACTTTGTTTTAGTCTGAAACTGTAGGTTTATATTTATTTAGACCCTTGAATGACTAAGAATGGTCAAAAGTACACAGATCTGCTGTTGGACAAACTGATGATGTATATGGACATACATTCTTGTACGATATTCATGCATGATGGCGCACTTTCCCACAGAGCGAAGATAATGCATGAGTACCATTAGAAAGTAAAGACCAAAACCCTGAAATGGCCTGGAGATAGTCTGAACTTAAATCTTATTGAAAATTTGTGGGTCTCTATAAAAAAAATAAGGTTACCAACAAATAAACATCCAGTGCCAAGATAATTTAGGCAGATAAGAATGTTTGGATCTGTGACATCTCAAAAGATTATTGCCAAGTACTCATCTTCAACATTCCTTGATGCAGCTATCAAGGAAATAGGTAGACACATAAAGTACTAAATACAGAAATAAATTATATGAGATAAATGATATTAAACAAATAAACTGTAAAGTGAATATTGCATTATTATTTTCTTTCTGTACAGCTTTTACATATTTTGTACGGGAAAATTGTTGTTGGTCTTAAACTTTTGACCATGACTCATGATCTACATGACTGTAGATAAAACAGGCGAAGGTTGGATGTATCGGCTCAACAGAATGAAATAGGTGACACAACATATATATGTTCTCTAGACAACATCCTTGTGGAAATAAGTAGGATAATTGTCTTGCTACAATAGATATCCAGTGGGAATTTGAGAATGAGCCACATAAAAATTAACATTTAGTCCTGAAATAGATCAGTGATTTCTCTTCAGTTATTTTTCTACTTACCATGAGAGTGACACAGGTACACGCTATATAGACAAGTCGCTCTGATACTGTAATCATAAAATATGCTGCTAATCTTGCCTTAAACCAGTCTGTAGCCATGAAACTATGCTGGAGGATGAAGACTATCAAAACAGCAAAGTTTCCCAGAAAACGCACCAGAACTGGACTTTCTAGGGAGAGATAAATAAATGATATGCTATATAAGAATATTTAACAGGCATCATAACTCTTCTGTTTCAGTAAGTTTTCATAGTGATGAATGCATATGTGGGCTTCTTTCTTCTTCTTCTGCATTTGCTCTCAAACTCCTGCAGATTAGCAGGATGTAGTCCGGAGAACGGAATGCGTTATGTCATGGTTTAGAGCATTGCTGTGATATCTGCGCCTTTCTGCCTGACACATCCGACTTCAGCATAGCTTTGGGTCACTGACCCTATATGGGATGGGACAGCCAACTCCATCCCATAACCTTCTTAGTCGCCTTTTACGACATGCGTGGAAGGTAAACAGTGTTGCTATTCTTTGCTCCCCTTTTGGGCCCTGGCAACACACGGGCATGTGAGCTTCTTAATCTTCTGTATTCGTTTTCAAACTCCAGCTGGGTAACACGATGCAGTTTATTAACGCTTTCAATCCCGGTCGATCAGGAAAAAACGCTGGGCCTTGTGTCCAGGACAAGGGGAATAACTCTGCAAAAATAAATGGTGGCTGTGCAAGAAAATTAATATAAAATACAATTTACAATAAATTTGTATGATTTAAAGTCCAATTAACAGATAATTGCTGCCGAAGATGGATGTGTCGGGCCATTGACGCAAATAAAACGGCGACACAACGTATTTCCATTCTCTGGACTGCATCCTGCTGGAGATCTAGTAGTACTGCTATAGGAGAGATCCAGCAGGAGTTTGAGAGAAAGAACGATGAAGAAGAAGAAGAAGAGATAATTGGAAGAGGTACTGATCTGTGAACATATTTTTGTGAATGTCATGTAAGACAAGTTTACTTGTCATGTAACATGGGAAAGGAAAATAAAAATGAGCACCAGTTTCTTGTCGGCTTCATTTACTTGTGTCAAAATATTTGCTGATAAACGTTCAAATGAAAGGCTGAAAAGCAGTTCAGCAATTCACCAGTAGACAACATCATTCTGTAACTTAACTACTCCAAAAATATAAGCCTATTCACATAAACATAACCCTACATATCTGGTCAAACAGGTTTCCGTCAAAATGGATCTTGTTTTTCCAAATATTTTGATACTAGCATACACACACTTTGGTTTGTTTTGCTTTTACTTCAAAGATCAAGGTAGAAGTAGTGAAAGATAGGCCTAGTCATAATCAGAGTAATCTGGATGAGACACTTGCAGGACCAGATTTGTCATGAAATTGATCAATATTGACATAGATCAGCTGTGTTGACTGTTCTCAATCATTGCTAGGTTTATGGTGTGCAGGGTGTAGTGTCATCACTAGGCCTACACTAATGATTTAAGATTCCATTAATATATTGCCTATCAACATCATTTGAATCATAAGTACCAAGTACCATTCTTACCAAGTTTGATGAAATTTGAAGGTCATATTCGATAACCCACAGCTCCTACATGATAGCTGTTAGAAATGTACAGAAAAATACACTGGAAACTGTCATCACTGGTAATCACATCAGCGCTAAATTTAGCATGTCTATTTTCAAGGCAACATGGTGAATGGTAGTTTAGTATCCCATGTGTACAGCGGGCGAGGGGAGCGGATACGGAGCGTATATATAGCGAGCAGAAGCTAGCGGGTAGGGAGGCAAAAGTTAAAGAATGGAGGTCATGTCAGATTTGACAGCTTAGTTGCAATATTTGCATCTTTTCCATGACACATTTGACCTGAGTATGACTTTAGCCTATGGGATGGGAAGCCAACTTCAACCATTCTTAGTTGATTAATTTTAAGGTTTTTTTTTTATTTCTTCACATTCTAAATTTTTCGGCAAGAATAAAATAACAATGTCTAAGCGGTGTTAGTGTAGACAGACAGATATGCTAAGTGGATGTGTTGCATGATACCATGGTTAATGTTGGTGCACCTCTCCGCCTGGTATCTTTGACTTCAGCACCTGCTTGGGCAGGACTGTAGTCCTACTCGATATTGGGGATAGCCCAACCAATCTTAGATTACAGCCTCTGTTGGCTGGACTAAGCCTCATCATCTCCATTCAAAGAGTGGGCCTCTGTTGTTTGTCACTATTTCAGCAATCTGAAGCAATGTTTATTAACTTTATTGAGGCTAAGGTCGATAGTGATACCGCACTTTCGTTACCGCACACATCCCAATGTAAAAACTATACGAAAACATGGGGCAGAAGTAAAAATGTGAATAACTTAAGAAAAGTGAAAACACAAAAACTAAAGGTTTACGAATTACATTTAAAAAAACCACTACAACATAATCATGATAAGTTCACAGTTTTGACCAAAAGTCCATTATAGCTGAAGACTGAAGATTTCAGATTGTGTTATTTTACTTTTTCAAAGTTTTTCCGATTACAATATTGACAACATACCTTCATCCCACTGCGATAGTGTCTGCTTTGAAATAAAAACCTGAAAATTTCCGACAGCTGTAATAGTCAGGAAGATTACTAGTGCACAAACCGTGTAGTGCATATATTTGTTACAACCTGTTGTAAGAGAATCTTTAACGCTCACAGCCATAGCTTGTCTTTGTTTATCTAGCCAGGTATACTAGAATTGGGACTGTAAACATAATATATGTATTGATCCAAAGTCTATAATATAAGATATACAAGTTTATGTTTCGTTATGTCAATAAAATTAATATATACATATTTATTGCAAGATTATTTAGACACAGTTTATTAGATATCACAAGTAAATTGAGACAGATATAGACTAATTAAATGAATACCTAATTGGCATATTGAAGGTCAGCAAGAGCGGTCTCCCCTTGTCAACACAAATGTCGTATGCTAGTGGATCTTACCACTGAACCAGGAACACAGTTAAGATTGATAAGGTTTGTTCAGTGTCCAACTCAACGTTGCAGACCCATAATATGCCACAAGGATCACATAAGAATTCAATTAGTTGATAGTTTTAATCATTTAAAAAAATACTATAATCATTTTGACAAATATGGAGCTAGCTCCCAGAGACAAATACATCGAGATAAATTCAATGTGACAAGTTCACAAGTGTCAAAATGAGTTGAGTGCTGAATGAGATCAATACTTTCAAGTAATGACTACTCTAAACTATGTTATTCTTCTTATGTTGAAGTTATCATGTCGTTCAGACATGATTGTAATGTTCGTGTCAGGAATAAAAATAGTACTAAATTAATAAAGGCAAAGGTCTATTATAGTGACTGTCTCTATTAGTCTATATTTATTAGCATTGCTCATATTAACATTATGTGGCATGTGCCAGTGATGATTGATACTGTGTGACTATTTTATTGAATGAACAAATAAAATGTACTGATCCATCCCACAGCCACAACTATAAATCTAAGCTTTCTGTGACTTTCTTTGAGGAATTCAATGTAAGAATCTTTCTCGCTATGTTTTTATCTCCCCTAACTGTGTGAGTCTGGTATCCATTATGAAAGACCAGTTTATTAATGACTGAGTTAATCCCATTCTTACTATTCAAGGTTAGCCTTAAATAAAAAGTGATATAAATAAGAACAATTTTAATATGCTTGCATCCACACCCACTTTTAGCAGTGTTGTGTGTTTATCTCTGCTGTTTTGTAGTGACTTTTGCTTTACATGTGTGATGTGTTCTAACATGTCCCTCACAAGTTTCTGCACCTTTGAGCAATGCTGACATTCATGTACCACTGTCTTCTGGATCATTTTCCAAGCTGTTGTGGTCAATGGAAAAGTCTTTCATTAAGGCCTTGCATACATCTTTGTACATGTGTGTACCGGTACTATCAGCAGAAGTGTGATGGCGGATACACTCAAGGAGAGATCGGAGCAACTATGGATGTGTCCAGTTTGCAGTGATGATGATCCGACGACTAACTAACTAACTAACATACATCTTTGTATCTCAGGAATATAAATGTGATGATTTATATTGATGAGTATTTCAAATATTTAAGAACTAAAATCACTTCAATCCGGGCAGACCCATAAATGCGCAGTCTCTTTTAACAGATAATGAAGAGTATGTAAGCTTGTCATTCACATTGCAAGCTGATTCATCATATGCCTAATTCTTACCCCCCCTCTCTCACTTCTTTGCTTATCCCATTCTTGATGCCAAACTCCTTCAGTCTCTTTAATACTAATTTGACTATTGAATTTTAATTCTCAAATAGGTGATCCAGTATTCCTTTCAAGATCATACCTTTGTTCATATTTAAAGTGCCCATCACAGGTGCTCTTGTAGCTAGCATGTCAGCTTGCTCACTTCCGCACACTCCGACATGACCAATCCATGAGTATATGACTGAATTCTCACTCCCTGTATTGTCCTCTGTCAGTTGCTTTTTCTCAAGGTCTGCCTTCCTATTATCCCACTCTTTAAATAATGGGTCTAAAAAATCTACTGCCTTGTTCATGGTGTTTTCAATATTCATCTATAAAATCTTGTCTCTACTGCCTTGTTCATGGTGTTTTCAATGTTCATCTATAAAATCTTGTCTCTACTGCCTTGTTCATGGTGTTTTCAATATTCATCTATAAAATCTTGTCTCTACTGCCTTGTTCATGGTGTTTTCAATATTCATCTATAAAATCTTGTCTCTACTGCCTTGTTCATGGTGTTTTTAATATTCATCTATAAAATCTTGTCTCTACTGCCTTGTTCATGGTGTTTTCAACATTCATCTATAAAATCTTGTCTCTACTGCCTTGTTCATGGTGTTTTCAATATTCATCTATAAAATCTTGTCTCTACTGCCTTGTTCATGGTGTTTTCAACATTCATCTATAAAATCTTGTCTCTACTGCCTTGTTCATGGTGTTTTCAATATTCATCTATAAAATCTTGTCTCTACTGCCTTGTTCATGGTGTTTTCAATATTCATCTATAAAATCTTGTCTCTACTGCCTTGTTCATGGTGTTTTCAATATTCATCTATAAAATCTTGTCTCTACTGCCTTGTTCATGGTGTTTTTAATATTCATCTATAAAATCTTGTCTCTACTGCCTTGTTCATGGTGTTTTCAACATTCATCTATAAAATCTTGTCTCTACTGCCTTGTTCATGGTGTTTTCAATATTCATCTATAAAATCTTGTCTCTACTGCCTTGTTCATGGTGTTTTCAACATTCATCTATAAAATCTTGTCTCTACTGCCTTGTTCATGGTGTTTTCAATGTTCATCTATAAAATCTTGTCTCTACTGCCTTATTCATGGTGTTTTCAACATTCATCTATAATAACTACATCTCTATTGTCATCATTTACTGCTTGTTAGTGTGCATCTTTATCTCTGCCATGGTTGTCCTATGCTGTTGCACCCTATTTAGAAATCACTATGAACAGAGAGGATTTATTGTCTTGCTGACACAATCGGTGGGTCTTGTATGCAGTCAAGTATATTATATATGTTGGCTCAGCGTAGGAGTATTTATTGGACCTGTCTCACTAAAATACAACTGTCAAAATTACTTGATGTTTCTTCTTCAGCCTCATTCACAAACTCCTGCTGGATTCTCTTGTAACATACCACAATGGTCCTACAAGATTTACAGCTGGATGTAGTCCAGAGAATAGAAATGCATTGCGTAACTGATTTATCTGTGCAAATGGCTAGACACATCCTTCTTTGGCAGGACTTGATGTTTGAAAGCTGATCGTCCACATTGTACTGGTGATGTTATTGGGTGTATTAGTGGAGCTTAACAATAGTTGAATAGCAATGTGCTATATAGGATAGGTCTATGTTTTACATGTATAAATAGCAGGCCCGAGTCTACAGTGTTCCCATAATGTGTGTGAAAGGAAAATTTATATTTTCACAGAAAATGCCAGACCAAGAACTGGAAATAACCGAGGAGACTTTCTTGGACCAGCAAGAGTTACTTGTTCACAACAAGCATACAGCAGATGACAAGATGAAAGGGAAGCGAAGACTTTTGAAAACTGTTGCTCTTTCTATGGCATTTTTTTGTCTGGTGAGTTCTCGGAAGTGCTCTGTGAAATAGTAATATTAACTGTTTTGTAATTTAAATCGACTTTATAATGAAGAAATATTGCAGCTCTGATGTGTTTGTGCTACTGGGGCAAATAAAATGGTGATAAAATGCATTTCTGTTCTCTTGACTACATTCTTCTGGAAATCTAGTAGTAGCATCCTGTTGCTAGAGAGAACCAGTAGGGATTTGGGAACAAATGCAAAAAAGAATAAGAAATGCTGTACAGAGAGCACAGGTATCAAAAAGGTTAAAAAGTCACAGAGGATTGACTTATTTGTACTTAGGTTACCCCATATATACACACACACACACACTCGTCCCTCTCAACAAAATGGCATTTCACCTGCTGAGAGCACCACTCACAGTAAGTGACACTGTAACTTTAAGCGATAATCCTGAGGAATCTCCAGGAAAGTCAACGATATAGGAAATATATCACGGGTGGGATTCGAACATGTGACAGCTTAAACACAAAGTGAACAACTTAACTACCATGCCAGCGAGAATACACATGTGAAAAATGTTGTTTAGAGAATGCAGGTATGAAATGCTGTACAGAGAGTATGAAATATATTAGAAACATCGAGGATTTAACTAATAAAGAAAAATCATGCAGCAAATGAGATTTGAACCAGGTCCGCTCAGATGGCACCCACTCGCCTCGCAACTTGAGTCAACGCGTTTTCCGTCTTCGACCGCATCACATCCCTAAGATTTTCATTTATTTGTGTCATATCTGAAACAACCTTTTTTATGTGTTATTTCTGTTTACAAGTAGGCCTAATTTGGTCATTGTAGTATTGAGGCCTTCAGGCACGTACTAATGTTATATGTTTGTGGTTCTCAAGGAAATTACATACCTGTGCAGTGTGTGTATTGTTGTTGGCTGTGTGTTGACCGACTGGGCCATATTGATAGTAGCTTGAGAATATACATGTTGGAAGTCTTGACTAATATCGCATCTTTTTTTAGGGATGCGATGTAGTCGAAGACGAAAAACATGTTGACTAAAGTTGTGAGGCGATTGGGTGCCATCCTAGCAGACCTGGTTCAAATCCCATTTGCTGCATAATTTTACTTTACAGGTATGAGATTTTGTAGAGGTAACACAGGTGTGAAACATTGTACAGAGAGCACAAGTAGGAAATGTTGTACAGGTAACGCAGCGATGAAATGTTGTACAGAGAGCACTGGTATGATTTTACTTTACAGGTATGAAATGTTGTACAGAGAACACAAGTGTGAAAGGTTATACAGGTAGCACAGGTATGAAATATTGTACAGAGATCACAGGTATGAAATGTATAGAGAGCACATGTATGAATTGTACAGGTAACAGGTAAGAAATGTTATGCAAGTAACACAGGTATGAAATATTGTAGAGATATGAAATGGTGCACAGGTAACAGGTATGAAATATTATGCAAGTAACACAGGTATGGAATGTTGTTCAAATAACAAAGATATGAAATGTACAGAGAAAACAGGTATGAAATGTTTTACAGAGAACATAGGTATGAAATGTACAGAGAACATAGATATGAAATGTTGTACAGAGAACATACATATGAAATGTTGTACAGAGAACATACATATGAAATGTTGTACAGAGAACATAGATATGAAATGGATATACAAGACCGAGCTGGAGGATTGTGATTTGTACATAACATAAGATTAATAGTGACAAAATGAGGAGATGCAGTAATGTACAGATAACCAGTTAATAAAGGCTAGTCAAGTGGGACTTGAGAGATGAACTAATCCATCAATCAATAAAGTGACATACTGAATGGCATAGGCAATCATATTTCTACACAACTCTCTATCTTGTGTTCTTGATTAGAAAATAGCATCACAGCACATGGTGCACTCCCATAAGTGCTTCGCTCTGTGTCAGCAGCCATCTCAGTGTATATAGACTCATAGTACCATTCGGTGTTGATTGTGTGATCTTCGGGACTTTCCACACAAAAATACTTTTCCTTCCCTCCCCCCTAGACACTCCTATTTCTGTTATTCTTTGTATGTGTATGTTCTCAGCCTCATTGACATCATCTTCATCTTGAAATTAATTTCTTACTGTCTTGATCAAGTCTGCGTTATCCCTTCTCAGTATTGTGCCGTCTATCGCTGCATTGCCTGCCAATAAGTCAGCTCTTTCATTTCCTATGACCAGGGCAATATATCCATGTAATTCTATGGGCAATTGAGTTATTCAGTAAATCACACCATTCCTTTCTCAGCGTGCACTTTTCTATCTTGCGCAGCATTCTTTGAGAGTGTTATTACTGAGTCTGTTGATGTATCAGTTATCAACCAATTAAGTGCTGCTGTTACTCCTCTATCTCCACCATCATGCTCGATGTGACAGTAGAATATGCTGAAGATTTCTCAACCAACTTCACGCCGTTTCTGTAGGTAACAAAGCCCTAACCAATTTTATTTGTATTTCTGTTAACTGAGTCATCTGTGTATATAATTATGTTTTGTGGTTTTGAGTGTAGCTGGGCGAGTTCATGCACTGTAACCTGGGCCCTGACACCCGTCCATTTCTGACACACGTCATCTAGTTGTATTATTACTTTAGTCAGTGATTATTTTATTTCTTATATCTCTGTTGTGTGTATTGTTATTAAATTCAGTTAGTGATTTTCTCCCATGCAGTGATGACAGCCCATCCAGCTACCTCTCTTTACTTTGTTTACCTCTGTTTCTGCTTTCTTTGATATTTTCAGTGGTTATTACATTTGTCCTTCTCACTTCATGCCGTAAAAATCTTGATTGTCTGCCTCTAATTTTTGCCATAATTTGTCTCTTTACTCCAGTTTCTCTGAGAACCTCTACAAAATGTATTATATTAACTGTCACCCATGTATTGCCAGGACCTGAAAGAGGATCAAAGAATAGCAACACTGTTGACTTTTCACGCATGTCGTAAGAGGCTACTAAGAAGAATATGGGTGTAGTTGACTGCTTCATCTCACAATGGTCAAAGTGACTCAGAAGCTTTGCTGAAGTTAGAAGTGCTAAGCCAAAAGATATCACAGCATAAATGTAAATAGAAAAGATTTTCATAAGCACATAGCAGTTTCACAGCAGACGAATGTGTCATGCCATTGGTGCAAATAAAACAGCGATACAACGCATTTTCATTCTCTGGACTACATCCTCCTGGAAATCTAGTAAGACAATTGTCCAGCTGCAAGAAAGACCAAGTGGGAGTTTAAGACTTAGCGATGAAAAAGAAGAAGATAAGGACATAATCAAAGTAACAGGCTATACACATAATTTGTATTTGGAATAATAGTTATTATTTGTTTTGATTTTTCTGAAATATATTTTTGAAATGTTCTTATACTTTCAACTGAAAAGCAATCATACCTTTAATGCACCAAATTCCTAAACTGCTCTGAACCCCCCAACCCCCTTTTCGATCACCTCAAGCCCCATTTCCCCTTCCCCCCTCTAGTTTAGAAACCGCTGACTTAAAACCTTAAAATAAAATAAACAAATCTTAAGCACTTGAGCAAAGCTGGAATATATAATAGGAGACAGTAGAACATGTTTGAAGAAGAAGAATATGTTGTATAAAATGGAATAAGTGTAAGACTCATACAGAAATAAGAGAAATCTACATGAAACCAACAGTTTCATCAACAATAAAAAAAGATATTGTGGAGGGTGAGACATATGTTGGAAACATCATTGGAAGAAACAATCCAAGAATCACAAAGCAAACCATCAGATTGAATACAAAACAGGAAAGAAAGGTGTGGTCGACTAAAATAGACATCAAAGAGAACACTGAGAGACAAAGATGAAAGGCATTAACTCCCTTGAAGAGTTGGAAAAGTGTCCAAAACAAAAATATAAAATGTACACTACAAGCTCTATGTGATGTTTGACAGCACCGCACAATTGATAATGATTTTAAAGTGTAAAACATAAAGTAATATTAACTATTCTATATTTTAAATGTGAAACAGACAGCAGTATTACAGTGACGTCAGTGTGGCAATAATTGGTTGGTGATTGATTTATATTGTATCTAAGTTGTCTATGCGAGGTAGCTTCAAAAAGTTTCAGGAATAGTTGTCTAGTGTTTGAACGAAAGATTATGTTATGGAGAGTACCAGTACATGTTTAGAAGTTGGTAATACCTTGATGAAAGGACATGGCAGACATATATTCTCGAAGAGAAGATACAGATATTTGTTTGTATGTTGTACTAGTTTCATTGTCGGAGTTGCAAAAGTCCTTGATTGAACAAAGTACAAATATCAAATTCTGTGTTTTGCTTGAGAATCACTCTCAGAGACACTAACATTGCTTAACAAAGCATATGGTCATACCGCAATAAAGAAATCACAACTATTTGTATAGCACAAGTGTTTCCATGAAGATCGTGTTTCCATGAAGATCGTGTAGCACAAGTGTTTCCATGAAGATCGTGTTAGTGATGAGGATGATGCATGTGGTGGGAGACCATCAACATTGAAAATATTGCGCGTGTTCGGAATGTTGTTTGGGCTGACAGAAAGACTTAGTGTCGAGAAGATAATATACTCAGAAGTTGGAATATCAGTTGGAAGTTGCCACATATTCTCCACAATGAACTGTACATAACACTGTGTTTGCTAACACTTAATTCCCAAACTGAACAGAAAGAAACAAGATTGACAATGGCAGGAGACCAAATCACTATGGCTGATCAAGATAGCATTTTCTCAACATAATCACAGATGAGAACTGATGTTTTTTTGGGGGATTCGCAGACAAAACTTCAGCCCTCTGAATGAAAATCTGAATCTCCCCGAAGACAGAAATTTTGTTTGGACAAGAGCAAAGTAAAAGTTTTGTTAGCAGTTTTTTTAAATGTCCAGGGTATTCATTACCCTGATTTCATCCCTGAAGGCAGAACGGTCATAAGGAAATGTATGTAGATATCCTCTGTCATCTAAGAAATGTGATCAGAAAAAGGAAGGACCAGAAAAATGGAGAACAAATAGTTAGATTATGCTCTGCATGACAATGTGCTGGCACACAGATCCCTACTGGTGAAACAGTACCTCACAAAGTGAGATATCTACCTTGTAACAGCCTCCATATTCTCTCAACCATGCACAGACTGATTTTCTCTTTTCCCTAAACTGAATTGACACTGAAAGGACAGTGATTCAAAGATGCAGATGACGTTATCACAATTGCGACAAGACAGCTGAGAGAAGTGCCAAAGAATGAGTTCCATGAATGTTTCCAGCAGCTGCACGTTGGCAAAAGTGTGTAGCTGCCGAAGGGAACTGCTTTGAAGGAAGGAAATGTAGTGTAGATAATTCTACTGTTACTTATTTCTATACAATCCACTAATTCTACTGTTACTTATTTCTATACAATCCACTAATTCTGAAAACTTTTTGAAGCTGCCTCTTATTTTGATAGTTATTTTTAGTTTTTAAGAGTCTGATTAGTTTTCCTTGATAATATTACCAGGGCTTATGTCTAGCTATTCCTGGCCCGACTCTTCTTGAGCTCGGTAGGAGGGTCAGTCGTGATACAGAACACATGACATTAATCTTCACAGCTCGGTCAGTTGGCTTCATAGTTGGATCATTAGTCGGAGGAATCCTATTCGACTTTTTCGACCAGCAGATATTACTATTTTATACATTGGCTGTTGTAGCTGTGGCAACTGCAAGCATTCCATGGTGCAGTGTCTTGTTGACTCTCTCAGCTTTGATCTGCTTGCAGGGTGTAGCCATTGGAGTGCTGGATACAGGTAAGGTCTTGTCTCCAGGTTGTGCACATTTTTGTACTATCTTGTTATCATGATGACAATGACACATATTAATTGGGTAAAATATATTGGAACATAATGAATTATTTGTTATAAAAGATATTAGAAATATCTACCACCGGCATCAAGATATGTCTGGATATGAGTCTTTATATTATTGAAGACAACCTTGTTGAACAGTGTTATTTGTTGAATGTCGCATGCTGACAACTGTTATGGTCCACAAGTGAGGATTGAATAGAAAAATGTATGGCTGTTTACAATTGATGGTGCCCATTCCTTATTCAAGTGCTCAATGTGACAGCTAAACAGGTCTTGGTGTTTCTCAACCCCTGCCACTGACTTCTAACCAAGAACATGTGGCATCATGCTCCTGTGACAGTAGCACCTTGTTTCTCATAGGATGGGGTATTAGGTATTAGATATGTTGATTATTATCTTTGCACACCGGACATATGCCCATAGGTGCTCTGATCTCCGATTCAGTAAATCTCTCAGGGTATAACGGCTGATTGTTCCGGTTCTTTGTTGGTTCACTACTCTTTCTGAAATCTTTGTCAAGGGTTCTCTTCGGGCCACGTCCATCCTCACTCCCAATTCTTGCATTCTTGATATTGACTCATGCTTATTCATCTCAAAATCCTCTGATCGTGAGGACTCATGAAGAGCAGTGATTATGTCTGCTTGGTCCATAGGCTGACCATCTGTTGTGGTGGCAAGACTAGAAAATTTGGCGGCCTGTTTGTTTCCCTCCATGCCCGCATGTCTGGGGAAAAAAATAAGCAGATTTTTTGTAGTGATGCCCACATTTTAGCTCTCTTCAATGATTCCGCCAATTCCCTATGTTCATCACCTGTTTTGACTTTCTGAATCATATTCAGTGAATCACTTAGTATGCATGCATGGGAATAGGTTTGCGATTCCAGCCAGTAAAGTACCTGCATTACAGCGAATAATTCCATAGTTAGACTGCTCGTTGTTGCGGTACTGGCTTCGTGTACTGTTTTCCCTTTTGATCTGACAGTAAAGGCCCATGCACATCGCTGGTGACAGATGACCGACCCGTCCGTGTAAATCACAACATCTGAATCATTGGCATTCTCACATATTAGTGCCTTGACCTCAGCATCCACGCTTACGTGGCTGTGTTTCCTGCACTCTCTGTTGAGTGTAATGACCGTCTTGACTGCCTCTTGAAAGAACGTAGAAATAGGTATCCATTCCTCACCAGGGGTTATGTCTTCTGGGGCGCAGATATGTTTAACGGTATCCTCGGCCTGACTCATCCACGATTTGCTTTTCTTGATCCTGCTTCCCTTCACAAGAGGGAGCTCTTTGTGTAGTGGGTGGTCTATGTCAGAACTCACTCTAAGGTATGCACTGACACGCCACATATCAATTGTATGAAATATGCTCGGAAAATCAAGGAGAAATCTCATAGCCACACAGGGTGTGTCCTGTATGCATCCAAGAATGATCAATACAATGGGGTTTTTTCCCAAGTTACCTCTCTGGTAGTAGGCACTGTTGTCAGCAGTCTGTTCCAAATAGACCGGGGCCATCAAAGATGAACAATGGTTCGTGGTAGTAGTGAATACTTGTGGAAGGTATCGATAACATGGTTTTCCCTAAACAATCACATAGTGAACACGTCCACGCCATCGGTTACTTTGAGAGGGGATGTCCTCGAGAGAACCAGCACAATGAAGTAGTTGGACCGAAGTCTGAGTTTCAAAGATCATGTTGACCACATTATTGTAAAGGCTTATAAAGGTTTTGAGGCGATGAAAGTTATGGCTGCTGCTCAATGCGAACAGATACTGCTATTTCTGCTGTATCAGGGATTGGTGGTGGCGGTGGTAGAGTACGCACTGGCAATTCTGCCACTGAGTCAAACTCAAACAGAAAGATTGGATAGAATCCAAAATGAAGCAATGCGAATAATTTTGGGGTGCACGAGAGATACGTCGGCTCGGGCTATGCGATACCTACTTGATTGCCCAACTGCGGAGCAAAGAATACAAATGTGCAGGGTGCGGGACTACCTAAAAATCACCGCTGATAAAGAGCACCCTCTACACCCAGAAATTATGAGAGTGAAAGGAAGTCGACAAAGAGAGGAAAGTCGTGGATGGGGCGCGCAGAGGACGTTATACAGAGTGTCTGCAGATTGGAGGATGTACTACCTGGTGCCGAATGGAGTCTGGCACCCTCAGATTACCCAACAGCCTTCGAAGGAGTAATAACACTCAATAGAGAGTGCAGGGAATTGTGTCCGACAGTGGTCGAGTCGGAGGTGCTCGCTCTGATCAGTGAGAATTCCAGGGAAGGTGATATAATTATATATACAGATGGGTCGGTTGAGAGACACATCAGGAGTTCCTGGGCTTTCACGGCTCAAAGGTGGGGGGAGACTATCAGAGAGGAAAGTGGTGCATTCGTTCAGACGACAAGCAGCTTGACAATGGAGATTCTGGCGGTGACCAAAGCTTTGCAATGGGTCTGCTCACAGACTGTCTGCGAGCATGCCTGTATCCTCAGTGACTCCATGAACATGATTGTGAAAGTTCAGGCGGGGTACGTTCGAGAACAGTGGCTGGATGCAGTGAATAATTCCTGTGTGCGTACAAGGATTTTTTTGTTTGTGCCGGGACACGCGGGTGTCCGGGGTAATGAAAGAGCAGATAGTTTGGCTGCCCACGCTGCTACTACAGCTGTTGGTGGAGCGATGGATCAGGCAGACATTTTGAATGCCCTACGTGAAAACGCACGAACAAATGACTGTACAAGTGACGATGACTCTTGTTCCATGATTAGAATAAAGGAACTTGGTTTGAAATGTGGTGTCGCTAGAAAGGAGAGTTTTCGTGGGCGAAAAAGAATGATGGTCAATCAACAACGTACTGGGACTGTCAGTCAACGTGTAATGGCGGATACACTCAAGAAAAGATCTGAGCACCTATGGACTTGTCCGGAGTGCAATGACGATGATCCAGCGACTAACTAACTAACTTGTGGAATAATGTGTTGTACACTTACACAGGACTAAAATTTTCACTTTCCACAACTAGATGCAAATAAATACACACATTAATGCTGTATTCCATGTAGAACATACAAAATATCCAAGTCCCAGAAACATAACACACAAGTATAACACTATTTGGTAAGTCCCAGAAACATAACACACAAGTATAACACTATTTGGGAAACACTTTCCTATATACTTAAACACAATTTTTCGAGAGAAAGAACATTCCGCAACCGTCCCCTGGATTGATGACTCAAGTGATTCCCACCATTTATAAGGTCCCTAGATATTAATAGTACTATCGCCACTTCTGTTTGTAGCATACATGGGCAGGATAACTAAAGAAGCAGACCCAAGAAACGAATCCATCACTGTAAATACATTAAATGAAGAACACAGCTGACTAAACGAACTGCTATTTGCAGAAAATCAAAGTTTAATATATGATTCTGAAGATGAATGACAGCGGCATACACAGCCTGCGAACAATACAACATGAAACTAAACAAATCTAAAACAGAGACTATGAAGATAAGCAGAACAGCAGATCAGTTAAATGTGTCTGTCAATGGTACAAAACTAAAGCAGGTCTCAGAGTTCCAATATTTTAGGAATCGTCTTCACAGAGTATGGCAAACTTGATAGAGAGATCCAGACAAGATGTCAGAAAGCCAATGCTGTGATTTACCAGCTGTCCGAAATTCTCAAACACTCATCAATCTGCATGGCTATAAAACAACAATTGATAATCAGTATTTTTACACCAACTCTGTGTTATCAATACCAAACATGGACACCAGAGAGAAAAATTACAATATGTGAAATGAGATGTTTAAGGAAAGTTATAAATGTCATGAGAAGAGACCAACAGAGAAATGAAGATATCAGTAAAGAAATAAAGACCATCTCAAGCCAAGACCAAATTGAAAGACAACAAACCAGGTGGTTTTGTCATGTCATGAGAATGGAACCAATGCAACCAGTTCTTCGTGAATACAACAGCACAAGATCGGGCTACAAGACACGAGGAAGACCAAGAACTAGATGGGTAGAGACAATCAAAGAAACCTTAAAGAGACACAGACTGACTATGACCAGTGTGACCCAAATGCCAAAGCAACTCCTTTTCTCCACAATACGTAACATAACAGCGCAAGCGAAAATGATAATAGATAGATAGATATTAATGTGCAGCCTAATTATAGATATTAATGTGTAGTCTAGTTATAAATGTTTGTAGTCTAGTTAAGCTATTATTGGTAATGTGTAGTCTAGTTATAAATATTAATGTGCAGTCTAGTAATAGATATTAATGTGCAGTCTAGTAATAGATATTAATGTGCAGTCTAGTTATAGATGTTAAAGTGCCAACAACTCATTTCTGTTGTATACTTTCAGGTGGAAACGTCTTCTGCATAAAAATTTGGGGCAAGAAAAGTGCCCCATTCATGCAAGTCTTGCACTTTGCATTTGGTATTGGAGCATTCCTAGCACCATTAATTGCTCGACCATTTCTCATAGATGCAGACTTCTCAGGCAACACAAGTATTACAATATTTTCTTCAAATAATAACCGATTTGCCAGAGATGTTTCACATCTTCTGTTTCTGAATGATTATGAGGATACTTTTGTCGCAGGGCCTCATAAGAGCATAGACCATGGACAAATTCACAGTTTTCATACTGGACATTTTATTCCTGAGAATACAGATGGACAGATTTTTAAGAATGGCACTGGGCAAGACCAAGTGAGAAACAGTGTCAGTCAGTTCTGGTATAAAAACGATTCATTGGCAGAGAGAAGACATGATAACATGAAACATGTCCGTGTTGTAGTCAGTGAAGAATATAACAAAAATAATTTAGATATTGTTCCTGTCAAACGACAAAATTGGAAAGTAGGTAGACTAAAGAGAAGCATAGATCTTGGAAATGAAACTCAGTGGTTGGTTAACAAAACAGCGCAAAATATGACCAGTTTCCCAGTGCCAAGTTCCACCCCAGTTCGAGCAGTTAAACCTTCCTTTAACAATGGCGATGTTCTTAGCAAAGATCATGCAAATGCTGCATCAGTGGATATTGAATTAAAAAATTTAAAGAATAAATTAGCCAACAGCAATCCAGATAGTCCGAAAGCAGCAGAGGGTGTGGCCATGAGGACGGTTGTGGCCATAGCTACAGATCATTATATGAATGAGTCTTCTCAGAATTTAACACAAGCAAGTGAGAATATGACTTCATACAGTGTGTCATCTATATCACAAGATGAAGACTTTTCCACTGCAGAGATTGCTGAAGTTGAAGTTACAACAGCAGCAGGTATCATATCTACATCAACATCTACCACCACAGCTACAACACCTACCACCACTGCAGCAACAACACCAAACTCCACATCAGCTACTTCATTTGTATCAGTAATATCACCAGAAGAAATAACCTCACCACCATCACTAGTGGTGACATCTAGTGAAGCTCTAGCCACTTATATTACCAATTCCACCACAAACAAATCTTCCATCACCAAACCTGAGACTACGGGTGATATCTTTACGGATCTAGTTACCTCACTAACTGGAATGTCTAGAATCCAATTTGTCTACTCCATCATTGGCTTGCTTCTGGCAATTAACGCCAGCATATTCATGTTTCTGCACTGCAAGGAGCATACACTGAAGTCTCCACTTTATGCACGCCGATATAGAGACCCGGCCAGAAGTCCTTACACAAAATGCTATGTGGCATCAATTATTCTTCTACTTTTTTTCTTCTTTATGGCATATATGGGTATGGAAGTAACATTTGGTGGACTGCTGGCTACTTTTGCTGTTCATTACCCTGTGGATTCATGGACACCTGCTCAAGGTGCGACACTTACAGCTCTTTTTTGGGGCTGCTTGGCACTGGGAAGGGGGTTCTCAATTTTTGTTGCTAGCTGTGTGAGACCGCCAAGCATGATGGCCATGAATTTGTGTCTAACAGTGCTTGGTGCTTTGATTCTCAGTTTTGGTGTGCCATCAAGTCCAGCTGTGCTGTGGGTTGGAACAGTGACTTTAGGATTGGGGGTGTCATCGCTCTTTCCTACTGCAATATCCTGGGCTGACTCTTGTTACCCTGTATCTGGTAGAGCCACTGCAGTGTTTGTAGCTGGTTGTGGTGTGGGAGAGATGTGTGTTCCAGTACTAACTGGGTATTTATATGAGAATGTCAGTAACATGTCTGTTATGTACATGACCTTGTTCTTATCCTGCGTGCTGTTTGTGCTGTACCTTGGCATACAGTTGTTGGTTTATCGGAAGGGGAAGTCCAGCCAGCGACGGTCCCATGCAGAGTTTATGCAGTTAAAGAACGATGATACAGGGGATGAGAGTGACTTGGGTGTTGTTGAAGGAATTACATTGGGCGTCACTGAAACAACATGGAGGAGGAGAGTTCAAGGAGATGAGGAGAGGAGACGAGAAAATGGATTAGGTAACCAGATAACAGAATTTACCAAGTTAATGGAGATGTGATTGAGTAGATGGAAACAAAATCATGAACATTTACACAGAGTACTAATGAACAGTACTAATCAATTGCAGATTTGTACTTATATATATGTTGTCATGGAAACACTTGGGGAAAATATTTTAGTGCCAGGTTTTATTGAATAGGGCCTATACTAATTTAGAGTAAAATGTGTTTTTGTACATAGTTATGTGAATGGCTGTGAGATTAGCATGCTAATGTTCAAGTCATTGGTCATGTTCATGATTCTAATTTTCAATGTTATCTAGAAGAGAGATAGAAGTGAATAAGGAATATCTGTTTCATGTCAGTTTAAGTAATTTATTTATGATTGAGTAAACTAATCATACTATGTGCAATTACAGGAGATGCAACTAAATATACATGCATGGTTGTCTTCTTCTTCTGCATTCTCAAACTCCTGCAGATTAGCAGGATGTAGTCTGGAGAATGGAATGTCTCAAACTCCTGCAGATTAGTAGGATGTAGTCCAGAGAATGGAATGTTTAAAACTTCTGCAGATTAGCAGGATGTAGTCTGGAGAATGTCTCAAACTCCTACATTGCTATTTTGTTACTATGACACTAGTAACACTAAGTTCTGTGACACTATCAATACAAGAGGGACCAGCTAAGCTGGTAGGATAATTATTAATCTTGAGGTCGTGAGTTCACGTGAGGATTATGAGTTGAATATTTGTGGTTGGTTGGTTGCTGATCCAGCGGTCCATGGGCTCATGCCCTTTGACCTAATGCCATTAAATGGCATTATATTGCTGGAAAGTCTAAGGATTTTCGGCCCACCCCGGGACAGAGCCAGATAATAACTATTACACCTCCAGGAAGGTAAGTTTCAACCTATGCACGGCTTCTAGTCACTGTAGCCAAGATAGGGTTCACTGCACTCATTCCCCGCCACCAATTGACTACTGGTTATGCCAAACTTCTCTATTGCTTCAGGCATGCAACCAAATGTTCAAGTCAAAAGGATTGTCACGTCCTGAGTCACTGTGCCTCTATGATGGGTCTCAGCCATAGGAAAAAACAGTGCTGTCAGTTTTCTTGTCCCCAGTGCTGCACAATACATCTCTGGGTCTCTCCTAATCACAGAGGGTGCATACGTATATATTCAGGTAAACATAAAACACATTTCAACAACAAAATAAAAGCACAATTGCATAGATGACGTGCCATGAAGCTTCTCTAAGAAGATAACCTCAATATAACGGCACGTCATCCACTAAGGTTTTCTGTTGCATGGGTGGTATGTCTTGTGGGCCATTGGTGAGACCCACAGACGCAACCACATGCGTAAGAGTATTTTTGAAATCATGTCTCCCTTGGTTTTGTGGATGGAGAAATGTGACAGTTCAGAGTGACTTGAAATGTGACAGCTCACAGTGACTTGAAATGTGACAGCTCACAGTGACTTGAAACTGCTAGTACCAACTCTAAATAGATAACTGGTTGGAAAACTTTCTACAAAATTTTCAATATAATTGACACTAAATAACTGGTGGTGTTCCTTCAGACAAACTATCATCATGTACTTTTCAACTCCATGTAGAGCGCAGGTCTTCAGCAAATGTCTTCCATCTTTTTCTGTTGTTAGCTAATATTTTTCTATTGTTAACTAGTCCTTCCAGTATCTTATAATATCCTTCTATTTTCTCCAGGTATTTATCTGTCTTCTACTTTTCCTTCAACTGTGATTATCATATGTTTTTTCATGCTCAAGTTCTTACAGGTGTCTGTAATCTTTTTTCTGGTTTCTTGATATGCCTCCACATTTTTCTGACCAATTTGTGCAGTGTAGTGTGCCAGCAACGCTGCACCTTTTGTCTCGTCCATCTTCTGCCAGACCATATCAGCACTCTGGAAATCGGCAATAGTTGTGCATCTTGTCAGACCATTCATGAATTGAATGATTCACAGTTGAAGAAATTAGGAAGGCGCTAAAATGTACAAAAAACACAGCACCTGGACCAGATGGCATTAGCTACAATGACATTTGTCAGAGAACTGATGGGGAGTTGGGAGTGTTGGTGGACATGTTCAATAATAGCCTTTTAAAGGGCACAGTAAAATAAGACTGGCTGCAGGGCTATTTAGTTCCACTACCCAAACCTGGGAAGGATCACACCAGGATACAAGGCTACAGAATAATAATAATGCAGAATACGATAAGCAAGCTTTTGGAAAAAATTGTGGCCTAGAAGGCATCTGTTGGTATCTAGGTTGTCATCTTGAGAGAAATAAATGTTTACCAATGTTGTTAGGAGGGTATCGCCTAGGAAAGAAGACATGGCAGAATGCAGCCATATTTGCGCAGGATATTTTTGAGGGGTTCGATTCACGCATGGAGACATATGTGGTCACAATAGATCTTGAAGATGCTTACAATATGGTGTCATATTGTACAATAGGGTTATCTTGATGGACCAGCTGTTAAATCTTGCAGTAAATCCTTTTGTATGCTGTGGGTTGGTGCAATCCTGATGCACAGGATAATCACTTGGTAAAGACACCCATGCCACATGTTTCGTTGTCCAGGAAAAGTTTAGAAAGAACCAGCACAATGAGATATCTGGGTGTGTTTTTTGACAGAAGTCTGAGTTTCAGGTATGTTGACCACGTTATCATAAGGGCAGGCAAAAGCTTAGCAACAATGAAGATTATGATTGTTGCACAGTGCGAGCAGAGGTTGTTATTTCTTTTGTACCAGGGTTTGGTTGTGACTGTGGTGGAATATGCACTCGCAATTCTGACTCTTAGCCAAACTCAAACAGATCGAAAGACTGGATAGAATGCAGCAATGCGTATCATACTTGGGTGCACAGGAGAAACATCGATAAGAGCTATTCGGTACCTACTTGACTGTCTAACAGCAGAGCATAGATTACAGTATTGCCGTGCATGGGCGTACCTTCAAATACATGCAGATAAGGAACACCTGTTGTATTCCGAAATACAGATAGTTTAAGGCAGCAGACTTAAGAGAGGGAAGTCGTGGATGGGACGTGCTGAGGATGTCATACAAAGCATGTGCAGATTGCAAAATGTGGCAGAAGATGAGGAATGGATAAGTCTACCCACAGATATAAAACTTGTTTGAGAGTAGTAATATCACTTAGCAGGGAATGCAGAGAATGGTGTCCCACAGCTGTCGAGAAAGAAGTGCAGGCTTTGGTCAGTGTGAATGCCAAAGAGGGGAATGTGATTATATACACTGATGGATCTGTGATTAGACATGTTCGTAGTGCTTGGGCTTTCACAGCTCAGTGTGCAGGTAAAACAGTCAGAGAGGAGAGTGGGGCCTTTGCGGTTACTACGAGTAGCATGACCATGGCGATTATGGCAGTAACCTGGACATTTGAGTGGGTATGCACATAGAAATTAACGCAGTTCTGCATCTTGAGTGACTCTATGAGTATGATTAGGAAGGTACAAGTGGGTCTCGTTCATGAACAGTCGATTGAGGCCTTGAGAAAGGTGAGGCAGAAAGTGGTTACATTTATTTTCGTGCTGGGGCATGTGAGTGTTCGAGGCTATGAAGGAGCAGATCAACTGGCGTCATGCGCGATTGTAGCACAGGGTAATGGATCGAACTGAAGTTTTGAACTCCTTAAGAGATATAACACGCGAGAGTGAGACTAGTGTGGATGATGATTTCTTTTCAATGACCAAGGTTAAAAATCAGGGTTTGAAATGCGGTGTTGCTAGAAGTGAACATTTTGGAGGGCGCAGAAGAATGATGGTCAACCAGCATAGGACCGGTAATGTCAGTAGAAGTGTAATGACGGATACACTCAGGGTGATTGGAGCAACTATGGACATGTCCAGTTTGCAGTGATGATGATCCGACGACTAACTTCTTTTCCATGTGGATTTCAAAACAAATCTTCCTTGGCTTTCAGCTAGTCTTCTTAGTATATGACCTATGTGTCTACTACACCTTTCTATCTCTCTCCTTCTATGTAGGAATCAATTTACAAAGTTCTAGTTTAGTTGTCCATGTTCCTTATCCATATCAATATTTTAGCTTAATATTCACAATGTTGTTGAATATCCATACATTTCCCTGGTGTTCCCTATATTATCTGGTGTCAATAGAAAGCCATTACTGTTCTTCTTCTTCTTCAGCATTCATTCTCAAACTCCCACTGGATTTATCTTGTAACAGGACAATGGTCCTACAAGATTTCCAGTTGAATATAGTCCAGAGAATGGAAATGAGTTGTGTTGCCATTTTATTTGCGCCAATGGCCCAACACATCCGTCTTCAGTGGGAGCCCGGTTTTGAGTAAAATAGTCATCTGAGAATTGTAAAACTCTGAAAACAATTCTGGAACTGAAAGTAAAACTTCACGGCTTGATACAAGGAACAAGAGAGACAAACTCAAACTCTTCACTCCCTATTATTATTGCAGTATCTGTTCATCCTCCTATATTGTTGTTGTTGACCAGTTATATATGTATATGATTCTACCTCTTGTAGAATATTTTTTCATCTGGTTTCATCCAGTCTTCATTACTTGCATTTATTCTCATAATTATTGTTGACTATTCTGGGAATAGAAATTTGAAAAACTTATCTTGACTACAGAAGCATAACCATTTTTCATAATTCTGTTGAGGAGAGACATGATCTCTCTTGATCATGATCCCGTGACCTGGTATTTGTTATGGAGCAAACCCACATTATTGATTACTTTGATTTTGGCTGATGTGATAACATATGTACATAGATTAGAACAGACTGGTATGTGATCTCAAGTGTCTGCCATCATTTTAATATATTTTGTTACTTACATATCAAATATGTTTACTAATAATTGTTTTCTACGCATATCCTGTCCAGCTCTGTGGCGGTGAGGTACAGAAGACAGCATCTGTGATTGTCAAAGGTATTGGGTTCAAATCTTGCCCAGGTGAATGTGTATCTGGACTGTTCAGAACACAATGGCAAAATACTGAACGTTTTTATATTGCCTAGAAATTCACTACTGCCAAAAAATGCTAGGTTGATGGCTACTTCCTGAATAGGATATTTTACCAATTGTGTATCATAAATTTCTATCAAAATGTTGTTGAATTTTTAAGATACATCTGATACATTCAGTTGTATCATAATTCAGTATGGACGATGAACTTTTGAACAACAATCTAATTTGACAGAGTTCGGTTTGTGAGGGGGTCCTAAAATCCCCCTCTTTGTGCATACAAAATTGTTTTTTATATAGGTTGTGGAAGATGCAAAGTGACAGTTGTTATGAGAGGAATGCATCTCTAGCTGCTTTCATCCTCCTGGACCTGACGTGGATCGACTTCTCTAGACATGCTGATATTCACAGTAATGAGAGAACAGACCAAGTTTGTATCAGACATCTATTATTATGAGAGTCCATGATGGCTGAAGTGCTCAATGAACATTTTTTGGATGCGATTGAAGAGTTTTGGCATTCTTCTTCTTCTGCGTTCATTCTCAAACTCCTGCATATTAGCAGGACCTAGTCCAGACAATTAAATTCATTGTGTCATGGTTTAATTCCTAAGCTGAATTCAGCCTACTTGAATTTATTTGTCATGGTTTACAGCTTTGATACAATATCAGCGGCTTTCAGCCTGACACATTTGACTTCAGCATTACTTCTGAATCTCTTTGGCCCTTTATGGGATGGTGCAGTCAACTCCACCCACAAACATCCTTAATTGCTTTATACAACAAGTGTAGTATGTAACAATGTTTCTATTATTTACTCCATTTTCTGGCTCGGCAACACAGACAATTTGGAATTCAATTGTAAGAGTATGACTGGGCACTTGTAGGCAGAGTAAGGAGTGCATTTAACTAGCGAGTCACAAGAACTATCATCATCCCACATTTCAACCTACTGCTGGGGGATTTTTACATCTCTTGGAAATGTTTTTCGTGTCAGTTATAAACCAGTAGCTGATCCAAAATATATTTTGTTTCTGTTTTCTTGTGTGTAAGCTTATTTTATATTTGGCATTTATTTCTAGAAAGCAGTGGGCACATTGTTTTTATATTTAAAGAGATTGTTACAGAAATCTACATATGATGGTGGTATATTATCTTTGATCTTGACATTTATAACACTTTTCTAGCACATATTCCACTGTGATTTCTTTGTCCATTATTAAACACATCACAGGAATGATATCAAGAACAATAGCAATTAGCGTAGATAAAAGCGAGATATTGGTGAAGAGCAATATCAGGCAAGATCCCACAAACATCAGGTTAAACGATCATAAACTGGAAGAAGTTACCACCTTCAAATACCTCAGGTATTTGAAATATATGATGATGATCGCAATTTACACTGAATAAACAATTACGGTAGAAGACAAAATTGATGCCTTTGAGATGTGGGTATATAGAAGAATAGGGAGAATATCATGAAAAGAGAAGAAAACAAATAAAGAGGTGCTTAAGACACTTAATATGAAGAAAGAACTACTAAGAGAAATAAAGATCAGGCAAATAAAATACTTTAAACACATTAAAAGACATGACACCGTATTGAAGACCTTACTTGAGGGTAAAGTCAAAGGGAAGCGAGCAAGAGGTAGGCAGAGATACAAGTGGGAGAGTAACATCACACGATGGACAGGTTACAGTCTAGCAGAGTGCACCACCAAGACAGGAGATGTTGGAGATACGTTGCAGCCAACCTTCGTTGCGGAGACGGCACTTAATGATGATGATGATGGCAATTTGGGGTATGAGATCATAAGCTAGTGATGGTTGCCATGGAATGGCTGAATAGGATTTCAAAGAGTTAAATCAGTTCTGCAGTGAAAAATCAATCTATGAAGATCACTAGTGCTAACAATTCAATCTATGGAGATCACTAGTGCTAACAATTCAATCTATGGAGATCACTAGTGCTAACAATTCAATCTATGGAGATCACTAGTGCTAACAATTCAATCTATGGAGATCACTAGTGCTAACAATTCAATCTATGGAGATCACTAGTGCTAACAATTCAATCTATGGAGATCACTAGTGCTAACAAATCAATCTATGGAGATCACTAGTGCTAGCAATTCAATCTATGGAGATCACTAGTGCTAGCAATTCAATCTATGGAGATCACTAGTGCTAGCAATTCAATCAATGGAGATCACTAGTGCTAGCAATTCAATCAATGGAGATCACTAGTACTAGCAATTCAATCTATGGAGATCACTAGTACTAGCAATTCAATCAATGGAGATCACTAGTGCTAGCAATTCAATCAATGGAGATCACTAGTACTAGCAATTCAATCTATGGAGATCACTAGTACTAGCAATTCAATCTATGGAGATCACTAGTGCTAGCAATTCAATCAATGGAGATCACTAGTACTAGCAATTCAATCTATGGAGATCACTAGTGCTAGCAATTCAATCTATGGAGATCACTAGTGCTAGCAATTCAATCAATGGAGATCACTAGTGCTAGCAATTCAATCAATGGAGATCACTAGTACTAGCAATTCAATCTATGGAGATCACTAGTACTAGCAATTCAATCTATGGAGATCACTAGTACTAGCAATTCAATCTATGGAGATCACTAGTACTAGCAATTCAATCTATGGAGATCACTTGTGCTAGCAATTCAATCTATGGAGATCACTTGTGCTAGCAATTCAATCAATGGAGATCACTTGTGCTAGCAATTCAATCAATGGAGATCACTAGTGCTAGCAATTCAATCAATGGAGATCACTAGTACTAACAATTCAATCAATGGAGATCACTAGTGCTAGCAATTCTTTTATATGGATGTGTGAGCTGGACACTAAATGCAGACACAGAAATAATTCAGGTCTTTGAATTTAAAATGATTCAGACATCTGTTAAAATGAATTATTTCAAACAAATATATTTATGTACAGTACAAATATATTCATTTGGTCTAGCTCTGTGGCGGTGATATACAGATGGCATCTGTGACAATCATGGTGCCGGGTTCAAATCGCACAGCAGACAATTTTTCCTTCAGACAGTTCAGAAAACAATGACAAACTACTTCATGTAAACACTGCTAATAAAATCACTACAGGCAAAAAATACTGAATCCTATACATTCTGAATAGGATATGCTGTCAATTTAAAAAAATATATTAATTGCAAACACATAGACAAACTAGTAAGGTGGTCAAGAACGACTTCTGTTTTTTGTAATTGTATAAGCTGGTTTGGTGTGGACATGTAATGAGGCACGGTTAACTTTGTAAAACTATTTTGCAATGAATAGCTGAGGTAGAGAGGAAAAGAGGCAGAATGAGAAAATCTTGTATTGACAACATTAAAGAATGTTCCAAGAATGATTTTTCTACACTCAACCAAATGGCTGAGGACAGAAGTGTTTGGAAGAATTTGTGTACTGATGTCTAATTTGTCACCCCTTCGACCCTGTCGGGTTATGGGTCTCATTATTATTATTATTATTATATACCAATATTGGGAGCCGAGTGCTGATTGCTATCTTTGTCAGAGTCAATAGAGTGTAAGCTGACAGAAAATAAAGAAGTACCTGTGTGTGGCTATAGTTAGAAGTACCTGTGTGTGGCTATGGTTAGAAGTACAGATGTGTGACTATGGTTAGAAGTACAGATGTGTGACTATGGTTAGAAGTACAGATGTGTGACTATGGTTAGAAGTACAGATGTGCTTATGTATTCTGAAAGTTATCACCAATATTAACTCATTCAAATATTATTTCTGTGTTTCTGTAGAAAATCTATATTTCACATGACATTGACAGTTTTACATCTAAAATTAGCTTTACATCTGGAATACAGTTTTACAACTGATATAGTTGTGAGTGAAATATATAGTTTGACTTCTACAATATTTTTGTCTGAAATGCATTTTTACTATTGAGTTCGGATAACAAACTCTTAAACTATTAAACTGCTAAAAACAGATGTTCTGGATCAAAATATTATAATCCTTGCAGCTTTGATTTAAATTGTAGCACAACATACCTACTCTCACCTGGCTCTAATTGCAAGAGGAAATAATCCCATGCGTTACAGTAGAATAAACAACAAAGAGTACATATTTTCTTAGCCATTACATATTTTACGAGACTTCAGCTCATACATCTATGCCACTGCTACTCTTGTTTCTTCTTCTTCAGCGTTCATTCTCAAACTCCCGATTGATCTCCCTTGTAGAAGGGCCATCTTCCTACTAGATTTCCAGCAGAATGTTGTCCAGAGAATGTGTTGTGTCACCGTTTTATTTGCGCCAATGGCCCGACACATCCGTCTTCGGCGGGCTACTCTTGTTTAAAAGTTGCTGTTTCCATCCCCAGGAGTTACTAGCAGTTAGATCTTACTTCCTATTTGAAATCTGGTAGGTTTGTCCAGAACTTTATTTCATATACAGTAGATCCAACTTTAAGTGATGTGTATTGTCTTAGACTGACATTCCCGTAGTCGTAACCTTCGATAACAGTTACCATGTTGTTCCGACAGGCCGACATTGTGCTTGAACTAGTTACGGGCACGGCGTGCGTGGGCGGAACAACAAAGAAACCTGTCGCAAGGGCCAGAGTTGTGCCCTGATGTTGACGTCTGTTTTGGCGGCATTAGACTCGAAACACCATTGAGTTGGCTGGCTGCTGGAACAGAGGGTGGAGCACTTATGGGAATGCCCACATGCTGTGAGGCCAGTTTCTAATCAAGAATCAAGACTTTGAGATATCTCAGAGGGGAAAATCTTGGTCTTAATATTAGCTGTGTTATCATTGTGGGATGCACATAACATGCACCTGTTAGTACCTGTAGAACACACTTCTCAGATCTTAAAGACACATACCTGTCATTACCTGTAGCACGCAGACTTGTAATACATATATTTCAGCAGTGTGGGGTTGTGAACTCATGCCCAGCCTTCCTTAGTTGCTTTTTCTGACCAATATTCCCTAAATAAATGTGTTCTGTGTACATGGAATTCCCGCTGAAGACGGATGTGTCGGGCCATTGGTGCAAATAAAACGGCGACACAACGCATTTCCATTCTCTGGACTACATCCTGCTGGAAATATAGTAGGACCATTGTCCTGTTAGATCCAGTGGGAGTTTGAGAATGAACGCAGAAGAAGAAGTGTACATGGAATTGATTGTATGAGAATGTAGAAACACATTCCTACTGGAGTAGGTATTAGAACTAGAGGACATTTCTCTCTTTTACTTTTTTAAAGTTAGAAGTTCAGGATAATTTCTTCTTCTTCTTTCGTTCACTTGAAACATGTCTATATCTGTAATTCTGTCTCCTTAATAAAACTCACTGTCTTTTGTAGTTCATACAGTGGCCCATAGAGTTTTGATTCCAGTGTTGTTTCCTCTGGCCAGTATGTCTGCCTCAGCGTTTCATGCTCAGAACACTCTTGAAGTATATGTTTGGCACTCTGTGCTGTCTGAACACATGTTCAGGATAATAAAATTTGAAGTGATCAACCTCTCTAATCTAAACAAAATCGCTCTCAATTTGATTAGGAACCAACATTTGTGCGCAGATTCTTGAAACTTGAACACAGCAGTTTTTGATGAGCCAAGCAACCATGCAACTTTGAGGAAACTTGAGGGGGGTGGTGGTGTGACATGCCTGGCAAGTAACTGTGTTACTATTGTTATTTTCTCCTTTCAACACTAAATCAATAAGATATTATAGTGTGTGACATGCCTAGTAGGTAACAGTTGCCATTCTGTGACGGAACATTGTATGTAGGTAACAGTGTTGCCATTATGTGCTGGAACATTGTTTGTAGCATGCCTGTCAGGTAACAGTGTTGCCATTCTCTGCCAGAACATTGCATGTAGGTAACAGTGTTGCCATTCTTTGCTGGATCATTGTGACATGCCTGGCAGGTAACAGTTTTTCAATTATTTGTTCTTCTTTCAAAACACAATTAGTAAGACATATTCTAGTGTGGGATATGCAGCCCTTTAGTAAATCGGAACATGACTTTTAATACTAGGATCTTTGCCAAAAGTTGGAAACATCACCACCCCCTACCTTCCTAAGCGATCTTTCACAAAAAAGTTCATCAAATGTTTCATTTGACATGTGAAAATGCACAAATACCTATTTTGGTTTGTTTTTTGAGGTAAACACCCTTCCCCCTATCCCCTGTAAAGGTGAATGTTTCTATGGACTTGGGGATATTTATATAAAAGCTGATGTCCAAATAGATGGACACTACATGTCTCTGCATGAAATCTATTTCGACTCTTTCGTTGAAGTGTGTTGATTGTCTTGTATACATATCAATGTTATTTAATCTGCTTAACTTGACTTACATTCTATGAACTGTTGATGTATACTGGATTGAATGTTGAGAGATCTAGAATGTTAGATCTCATGTATTCTAGACTGTAGCAATTGAACTACTTTCTAGATAAAACAATGTTCTTGTGTTTCATACTCGGTAAACTTTTCCTGTCAAAATGGCAGATAACCTTATTGTTTAAAATAAATGAAATATTCCAGTAGAGGGAATTTCTTATCAACAATTCTTGAATTACTAGGTATCACTATAACGTTATAGTAGTAGTATTGTGTTACTTATACCAATTTTCAAACACAAATTTATCCCGATAGAAACCAAAAGACAAATCATAAATTCACTCTTCATACCAACATGGTATTATCAATGTCAGACATGGACACTAACAAGAGAAAAAGCATACTCTGTGTGAAATGAGATGTCTAAGAAAAACAGCAAATAGAACAAGAAGAGAACATGTGAGGAATGAAGAGATTACAAGAACTGTACATATGTGGTCAATTATATTGAAAAACAGACTGAAATGGTTTGGCCACGTATCCTTATTGATAGATAAGTTTATAGATAGATAAACCATAACCCATCACTAGCCTTGGCAGAGTTTATAGATAGATAAACCATTACCCATCACTAGCCTTGGCAGAGTTTATAGATAGATAAACCATTACCCGTCACTAGCCTTGGCAGAGTTTATAGATAGATAAACCATAACCCATCACTAGCCTTGGCAGAGTTTATAGATAGATAAACCATAACCCATCACTAGCCTTGGCAGAGTTTATAGATAGATAAACCATAACCCATCACTAGCCTTGGCAGAGTTTATAGATAGATAACCCATCACTAGACTTGGCAGAGTTTATAGATAGATAAACCATTACCCATCACTAGCCGTGGCAGAGTTTATAGATAGATAACCCATCACTAGACTTGGCAGAGTTTATAGATAGATAAACCATTACCCATCACTAGCCGTGGCAGAGTTAATAAAAGTAATTTGATCTACATAGAGTTTTAAAACCATGACCAAGTTCTTGCCCTGAGGACTATAACTGTCTCACTAACCGCTCTGCCACATAGCTTGACAACCTGATTGTTTGCTATAACAGTAAATACTATATTGAAGTAATAATGCAACTGAATATTATATCAAATATAAGAAAAATAAATAACAATGAGCAAATAAGAGATGGATTGTTTGATGTAATGGGTCTGACTGTAACTCTAAACAGCTACAAAGATGATGATTAGAGGCTGGTGATTGATTCGTCTAAGTTAAGCTTAAAATCTGTGCAGTCTCATAATATTCCCATTTGACCATCTGTTCCACCACTTGTGTATACAGTGTGTACATTGAGAAAAAAACCAAGATGTTACACATGATCAATGATGATAAATATCAGTGGCTGATTATGTTGACCTGAGTGCTTTGCTATAATAATGTATATGCAGCACATAGATTTGCTGTTTTCTCCGGCTCTGGGACAGAGGCAACAATGCCGCTAAAAGTTGCCAGGAGCTAGTAGAAATTGTCTTACATCTATATAAGAGATAAGGATACAAAAATTCTTTGAGTTTATACTATCTACACTATCTTGATTCTTTCCTGGCTAACTGTGACATTCTCTTTAATATTTTTCTTGTGTGAGATGAATGCTTATTTGAACAGTCTCATTTTTATGAGCAAAATGTTCTCACAATATTTGTGATTTTAATTAAATTGCAGCTATTGATAACAATTATTTGTCACATCATGAGGAGTTTAGTATAACAATTATTTGTCACATCATGAGAAGAAAAGTTTAGTATAACTGCTTGTCACATCATGATAAGAGTTTAGTATAACAATTATTTGTCACATCATGAGAAGAACAGGGTTTAGTATAACTGCTTGTCACATCATGAGAAGAACAGGGTTTAGTATAACAATGTAGCAACAAGCAGAATTGTGCATAAAAGAGAATGTTGAAGAGAGACGATATCGGATAGTTCGATATGGCATAATGTTCGTCATCACGAGAGATAATGACCATTTGTTACACCCACTTTATGAAATTAAATTAGCTCTCTTCTATGAAATCATAGATAGCTGATAAGTCATATTGACTTTGTCTATGAAATCACAGATAGCTGATAAGTCATATTGACTTTGTCTATGAAATCACAGATAGCTGATAAGTCATATTGACTTTGTCTATGAAATCACAGATAGCTGATAAGTCATATTGACTTTGTCTATGAAATCACAGATAGCTGATAAGTCATATTGACTGTCTATGAAATCACAGATAGCTGATAAGTCATATTGACTTTGTCTATGAAATCACAGATAGCTGATAAGTCATAAGTGGATCTGTAATCTTCCCATGTCTTTCTAGCTAGTCTCTGCTGTTGAGTTGCTGCATTTATCATTTTCAAATAAAATGCTGCGCCTTTATTTGATTGCACAGTGACACACAGTTCTGTTTTGTACAGCTTCTTCCCATATACAGTGGAATCCTGTTATAACAATTGAGAATCTACACACAGATAATGTCAGAGATAATTGGGAATCTACACACAGATAATGTCAGAGATAATTGGGAATCTACACACAGATAATGTCAGAGATAGGAGGGAAGGAAAGATAATTTTTTTGAAAATACTGAAGATCACGCAATCTGACCGGGACTCTTGAGTCTACATACACTGGGATGGCTGATGGAACTGAGCACTTATTGGAGTGCCCCGCATGTGCTGTGATGCTACTTTATAATCAGTAATCAAGAATTGGGGATTTTGAAAAATGTTATATAGGAACATTTTTTAATAAAAGAATGCGCTATAGAGGGATCCGCCTGTACCAGACTTTTAGTGAGATCTTGAATGAGTTCCCTTAGTGCTTATTATAGCCAGGTTGAGAACACATGACCTGCTGCATCTTACCATACATACATTTCCATGGATGGGAAAATGACTTGCACTGAATAGTTCGGTTTAAGTGAGGAATGGTTGTGCAAAGTGTCTACCTCACTCTTTTGTTGGACTTTCATTTGAAACTAGAATCAAGATGACTGTACATGAAATCTGATACAAGTGGATGACCATAGTTTTTTTACATGTCTCACCATGCCGTGGTAATAGAAAATCTGGAGTAAGGCTGATACACATCTTTGAGGATAGAATATTGGGGAGATCTTTTCCCCTCACTCAGCTTGGCACACGATGATGATTTATTTGCTATCAAAATTTGTCCCCCGTGTGGCAACTGGGGCTTGGACATATAGTTCTGGATGCAAAGAATAAGGTCACTGTCTTCTTTCCTGCAAGTCTTGGGAGGTGCCTAAGGAAAATTGGAGGATAGGCTGACAACTTGTGAAAAACATCATCACATCTTGTGTCAATTTCTGACTTTTCTAGCAAATAATCCCCACAAATGACAAAGAGATGCATGTCAGCAGACATTGCACAGCTTGTCTTTTATTACAGACTCCAAAATGTGACATCACTGTGATTGGGTCAACAAATCTGCCAGGAGCATAATGAAATAGTTGGCTCAGAAGTATTAATCCTGGTATATATCATCATTTAAATTTGAGCACTTTTTAAAACTACTGCATGGCCAAGGGCATCAGGTCTTTTAGAAAGTATTGACTGCCAGTAAAGATAATGGAGGATGATATCAGGACAATATCGCTTTAAAGGAATAATAGTGGATAGATTACTGCAGTACCTATAAATGTAGACTAATGAGGTTCTGCCTAGAGTTGATAACTTCATCCTGTGATGAAGCCTGCTGATGACGCATGCTTGGACTTCAGGGAATATTTTTCTCTTTCGCATGTTAATTAGGTTGCATGACATCATGGTAGCTAGTGCACCTCTCAGCCTAGTATCTCTGACTTCAGCACCTTTGGGCGGGACTGTGGTCTGCTTGCTATAGGAAATGGCCCGACCAATGTTCAGCTTCTGTTGGCTGAATTAAGCCATATCTCCACTTCAAGAGTTGGTCTCAGATGGGAGTTTGAGGGAATTAAGCCATATCTCCACTTCAAGAGTTGGCCTCAGATGGGAGTTTGAGGGAATTAAGCCATATCTCCACTTCAAGAGTTGGCCTCAGATGGGACTTTGAGGGAATCAGCCCTTTTATTTGTAACATGCCTTGAGATTACAAGATAGTTGAGATTACAAGATAGTTGAAGCACAGTTCCCTCAAGAGTAGAAGACTGTTCAGCTGGTGGCAGTGCACTGTATAAAAAGTCATCTGGAACTTTCAGAAATTCGCCCATTAAAAATAATATCAGACAAAAACACTAATATGAAACTGAAAGTAGAATATCACTAACTGGCATAGGGAACCAGAGAGACAAACTCATACTCCCTTGGGGGCTCTGTCATCTTCAAGTTGATATATATCTGTGACTTTTGTGAATCTATACAAATGGCCACAAAGTAAGCCAGTGTTGATTGCAGAGAAACATAGTTACTACATTTCACACATGCCTGCTTGCATGGGAAGTTTTTATGGAGAAAGTGACTTGCCTATGTGCACTAACTCTGCTCTGTTGATTAGTTCTAAAGAAAAAGATATGCCGATATGCTGGTGATACAAGAAGATGGTTTAATGCATTATCAAATGCGTTATGGTCTCCCCTCCGAATTTTCAGTGGGGGTTTGCTCCCTTAACCTATAGCACTCCTGTTAAATCTGTGACTAGAGATGTCTATTAATAAAATTAACAAACATCCTATATGGCATCCTATACAAATAAACTGGTAATTAAACTGACCTGTTATGTGCTTCCATTTAAGTTTCAATTTGAATGTTGCCAATATAATCATTGATTTGTTGACCAGTCATGCATGATTCTCTCTGTGAAGTATTTGTGTCTCAAACTAATTTTTAACTTGTATATTGCTACTATGTTCTACACCTGATAAAGATGCCTTGGTTGAAACTTTGACTTTGTCAGTTATTCCTACCTAGTAAAATTCATTGTATGTTGTTTTCTTCAATGTATACCTCTTCTTGATCAGAGACCTAGCAAACAATCATTGGCCATTATGCTTGGTGTTATCAAGTTTTGTTGACATTTGACATATACATTATCCTTGTTGTTATCCATATTTGTTGACATGTGACATATACTACATTATCATTGGTGTTATCCATATTTGTTGACATTTGACATATACATTATCCTTGGTGTCAGATTTGCTGACATTTGACATATACTACATTATCCTGGGTGCCAGATTTGCTGACATTTGACATATACTACATTATCCTTGGTGCCAGATTTGTTGACATTTGACATATACTACATTATCCTTGGTGTTATCCAGATTTGTTGACATTTGACATATACTACATTATCCTTGGTGTTATCCAGATTTGTTGACATTTGACATATACTACATTATCCTCGGTGTTATCCAGATTTGTTGACATTTGACATATACTACATTATCCTTGGTGTTATCCAGATTTGTTGACATTTGACATATACTACACTATCCTTGGTGTTATCCAGATTTGTTGACATTTGACATATACTACATGGGTGGTTCAAATACAATCTTTAAATATTGTATTCTGGTAAATATATTCTGAAAATTAAAACACAAATGTATCATTTTCCGACAGTCAACCATTGTGTTGAATGCAGTGCTTATCTTGGATTCTGTAACATGTCACCAAACATGAAAGTCTCTCTCCCAATGAACTGTCCAAACCAGTTGAAATCACTTTGGAGTCTGCTGATTAAAAAGGATGTGGTAAGCACTGAAAGTTGAGGTCAATGGTTACAGCCATTATGGGGGTAGAACATTGTCATGTTGCAAAAGGACACCTTTACTCATAAATCCGTGTCATTTGGATTTTATCGTGGATCATAGTTGAGGCCAATGGTTACAGCCATTACACGAGCAGTATGGGGGGGGGGGAGGGGTCGAACATTGTCATGTTGCAAAAGGACACCTTTACTCATAAGTCCATGCCACTTGGATTTTATTGCGGATCAAAGATGATTCCTGGGATGATTTGTTTACATAATACTAGCGAGTTTTCTCTCTTGGCTTGTAGTGGGCTCTTGATTTTGTTGGCTAGATATCTACACAAGTCAGACAAGTCTTCTGTATGAACTTTACCATTTGTATGGACTCGTAACACTCATGATAACACACAAAAATCAATTTTTCTACCAAAAATCCTTTATCAAGAACACATTCACAACATAATTAACTAGTAAAAACAACACTGTCCATATTCACATGACAGAACTAGATAACATTTTATATTTAGCTCTTTTCATGTGAATGTGGACAGTGCCTTTCTTACTCATAATTTGTAATGTAAATTTTTTCTTGATAAAGAATTTTTGGTTGAAATGTCAATTTTCATGAATGTATCCAGTGATTAGCAAATCTATTGCCCTAGTAGTAATCTTTGAATATGAACCCGAGTTGGAAGAAATAAATGAAACTAAGGATGTTGTTGTTGAAGTAGAATAGACCATTTATTTATCTAATATTTCAAAGTGTGACATTCATTGATTATATCACTTCTGACAAACAGTTCAATTCAAGATTGAGAATATCAACTACAAGAGTAAGAGAAACAAGGAACATCAATTTAAAACAAAAAATAAAAATATTTGAGAAAGTCTAAATAAAAATTATAATGAGAATGTAAAAATAGTATTTGGAGGGACTTGTTAGATTTGGCAAACAAAAAATATCACAAACTTTTTGTTATGTGTGAGACAAGGGGGATAACAAAGAAAACATAGATGCATATTTTTATGAGAATGAGTTTGTAGGACTAAGTCAATCACGATTAAAAAATGAGATTGTAGGATTGGATCAATCATAATTAAACTTAGATTGTAGGATTGAGCCACTAAAATATACCAAGACTGCATGCTTCAGACACAATTTATAACATGCATTCTAACATGTTCCGTCACTTGTATAAATGTCAAATGCAACACATCATAATTTCGTCACATTACAAATACATCATAAACAATTACCAGTAATATTGAGCCCTGCCATCCATGATAAGATTGTTGAAGGAATTGTCATACTTCCAAATGCAAACTATTATTATCAAGAGCCAAACAAATGGTAAGATGGGTATATTCAGTTCAGGAAAGACATAAGCAACCAGGGGTGCAATTAATCAAACAATTCATAAACAGGTATATCAATCAATCGAGTCCTAGACACATAAAAAAATAGGCCATGGATGAATGTTCTCCAGTTTACACCCTCATTCTAAATAAAATCAGAAATTAGGAAAAAGTGTAGTTTTATTGGAGGCAAAGGTACCAATAACATTAGTTATATCTTAGGAACTCTCATACAGAGGAGTTTAAAAAACAGATATATAAATTTATTTCATTGGACGACAAAAAGAAATTCAGTAAAGCTAAATGTAGTGCGGTACTGAAAAATCTGAACAACTGACAGTAAAAAGCAAAGCACCATCTTCATCGTGTGACATATGCTTTCCAGAATGTAGTCTTCTTTATGGACCTTCTGAACACCTCACGATCTTGGGCGAATTGACCTGCATCCTCAAACAACATGTTTAAACAGCCAGATATATAATTTATCCATCATCGTCTTGGGGGGTCTCTTCTGCTGCTGCTGTTTACTCTGCCTTCTGCTATTAGTCTTTTCATGCTGTTATGTCTCTTTAGATGAACAAAAAAGTTCAACTTTCTTGTTATGTTATTTAGGAGCTAGCCCTCTTTGACGATTAATGATTTTAATACTTCTTTGTTGTCTTTTTTGCTGTCCATGGTATATGCAAAATTGTTCTCAATTCGAAGGCAGCAATTTTCTTTGCCACTGTTTTATTTAGAGTCCAAGCCTCACAACTGTATATTGCCACAGGAAATTCACATATTCTTATCATACACAGTTTTACTATGTTACTGATGCCTTGCCATGGATTTTTCCTTTAGACAAGTTTCAAAAATGCTATTGCCATCCTTCTCTTAATTTCTGCTGCACAGTTCCCTAAATTATTTATGTTTGTACCAAAATAATCGAAATTTGATAAATCTTCCAGTTCATAGGTATCGATTATTATTTTTGGTTGAGGTTATACTTTATCTCTTGTCATAATTTTAGTTTTCTTCATATTTAGGAACAGATTTTGAGCTCCGCTGTGTTTTTTTGTTTATATAATCATTTGTCGTAGACCTCCGTGTGTTATCAAGTGAACTGTATCATCTGCGTATCTGATTTCTGGGATCTGTTGATCTCCAACGGTTAGAGGTTTGTATGTGAACATCTGTATGTGTCATATCGTCCTTTACATTTCTCATTATGTACTTTGCATATATGTTAAACAGGTACGGGGGGCAGTATGCATCCCTGTCTAACTCCTTTCTGTATGCTAAACTACTCTGATGTGTTTCCATCTACTTTACTACTGCTTCTTGTTCTTGATACAACATTACGATCAGATGACTGAGATGTTTTGGAAAACCCATGTCGCTCATAATTTCCCACATTTGATGATGTTGTACACAATTGAAAGCCTTTATGTTATCTATATCTATATTGAATTCTCTACATCTCTCTATTATAATTCTCATGTTGAATGTATGATCTCTGGCGCCTCTGCCTGATCTGAAACCAGCCTGTGCCTCATGAGCCTCCTTCTATTTTGTTTTGCATTCTCTTCATTATCATAATGAAGAGAAATCACCATCAAGAACATACATTGGCAACAAACGGCAGCTGTAACCGTAGGCAACCAAACTGGGACTCTTTGAACAGATAAAACAAGATGTCACACAGATTTTAATACTTTCACCAGATTTGTTCACCATGAACAGTGAAAACATACTGCAAGCGGTAAAAATAACATAGATAACTAGATATCTGCAGATGACACTACTCTGATTGTCAAAAGTGAGTAAAGACAAAGAACTATTCTTAAATAACAAGGAGTTAGAAGTGATTGTTGTTTGTAAGAGACAAAATCCCCTATCATGCAAGATCAATGTGAAAACTGGAGAGATTGAAGGAAACAAAGACAGGAGGTGACATAATCGAGAAAATACTAGTCTCAAACTGTAGCATGACAAGATGTGGAGATGCATGATCGCCAATGCCAGCTGGCACATCATTTGATCAAGAACCTTTTATTAGATTTCCTCTCCAGATATTTCTATATGATGGCAATATTACAGAGAACTGTTCTCATCTCTGCAAGCTGTTCTTGGTTTTTCCTATATTCTCTTTTCCTGTGCGTTCCACTCCAATACTTGTGTTGTGATATTTCTTCTTCTTCGTTCATTCTCAGCTTCCTATAAATCAGCAGGATGTAGTCAGGAAAAATGAAATTCTATGTGTCATAGTTTACAGCCTGTGATATTTGTGCCTTTTACCCTGACACATCAGATTTCAGCATATCTTCTAGGTCACTTTGACCCTATGGTATGGACTCATCCCAAAATCTTAACCACCTCTTATGACATGCTTGACAGGTAACAATGTCACTATTCTTTGTTTCCCTTTCAGACTCCAGCAACACACAGGCGGTCTTGTAATAGTTTTCGATCTTCCTTATAATGTGTCAAATCCATTTCCGTTTCTTAGACATGATTTGTAAGCAGATAAAATCCTGCCCTGTATTTCTATTGTAACTATAATCCATTTACAGTTGACATCTGTTCAAATCATTGCTTTTATATAAACTTTAGGTATTTTATTTACAAAGAAACAGCTGGTGGACACTGATTGATAGGAAAACATCTGTTAACATAATCAATAAATCTGTACAACAAATTCAATGTTTTCTTATCATTTTTGAATGCAGTGTTTGCATCCAAAAATTTATGGTTGACAAACTTGATAAATCTGGCATTGAAAGTATTGGATGAAAGAAAGCCATACCTATTGTGTGGTATAAGTAGTATTTGTGATAAAAACTGGCGACATCAAGAAGATCACTAACAGGAAAATATTTTTAATGATCACAGTGATACGGAGTTAACCACATAACATCTGAATAAATCCATTGAGAAAATGTAATATAATTAAACATATTTCTAATAATGAAATATGCATAAAATTAATCTTCACATCTTCTGTGAAACCTTCCCATCCATTGCACCAATCTTGCCATTGACTAACAATCTTGCCATCAACTTCCCCTCAATTCTACAAATCTTCCATCGACTGTACCAATCTTTTGTCATCTACTTTTCAAATATTTTCACTTATGCACTAATCTTAACTACTAGGTACTGTGCAAATTTTCAAAAACATGGATCTAACATTGTATTCCCCAATACGTCCCAATGGTGTGGAAAAGAGAAAAACTTACAAATTTTCTTATGTCTGTCATTATTGCATGTTTCCTGTTACGGGGTTGCAGGGCAGTGGTATGTGTAGCTGTGTGATAAAATCATCATGCTCTTGTTGTGAGCTTTCTTACAGAGTGAGCTTTTTAATTTACTCTCTGACAGCAACAACTCAGTACTTACTCAAAGTCAAACCCTGGACCTCATTGATATGACACCAACACCTCTCAGTGATCTGTCACAGTTTTAATCTACTGTGTCAATTTCCCATCTAATGTGTCAATCTTCTCATGGAGTATATTAATCTTCTTGCAGTATGTACCAATATTTTCATCTATTATGTCAATTTTTCATTTGATCTACCAATCTCATCAATTGTACCAATCTTCTCATAGACTACCAACCTTCCTCTGTTCTGTGCCAATATATTCATGGACTGTAACCAATCTTCTCAACTGATGTACCACTCTTCACATTTTATGTACCGATTTCATCATCTGATGTACCAATCTTCTCGTCTGATGTACCAATCTTCTCATCTAATGTAACAATCTTCTCGTCTGATGTAACAATCTTCTCGTCTGATGTGACAATCTTCTCGTCTGATGTAACAATCTTCTCGTCTGATGTAACAATCTTCTCGTCTGATGTACCAATCTTCTCATCTGATGTAACAATCTTCTCATCTGATGTACCAATCTTCTCATGTAATATAACAATCTTCTCGTCTGATGTACCAATATTCTCATGTAATATAACAATCTTCTCGTCTGATGTACCAATATTCTCATGTAATATAACAATCTTCTCGTCTGATGTACCAATATTCTCATGTAATATAACAATCTTCTCGTCTGATGTACCAATCTTCTCATGGACTGTACCAACCTTCCTAGGCTCTGTGCCAATCTTCTCATGCTCTGTACTAATCTTCTCATGGACTGTACCAACCTTCCTAGGCTCTGTGCCAATCTTCTCATGGACTGTACCAACCTTCCTAGGCTCTGTGTCAATCTTCTCATGGACTGTACCAACCTTCCTAGGCTCTGTGCCAATCTTCTCATGGACTGTACCAACCTTCCTAGGCTCTGTGCCAATCTTCTCATGGACTGTACCAACCTTCCTATGCTCTGTGCCAATCTTCTCATATTGTACCCCAATCATCAAATAGCAACCTCTCATTATCTGTATAAGCTTCCTACCATTTTCATGTAAAAGCTCAACAGGTCAATGGTTGATTGATTTACTGACTCATGTTTACAATCAATAAGTAAAATTAGAAATTGAGTTACAATTTCTAGCTGAAGATGGATGTGTCGGGCCATTAGTGAAAATAAAACGGCAACACAACACATTTCCATTCTCTGGAATGCATCCTGCTGGAAATCTAGTAGCATCATAGTCCTGCTACAAGGGAGATCCAGCGGGAGTTTGAGAATGTGTCCTGCTACAAGGGAGATCCAGCGGGAGATTGAGAATGTGTCCTGCTACAAGAGAGATCCAGCGGGAGTTTGAGAATGTGTCCTGCTACAAGGGAGATCCAGCGGGAGTTTGAGAATGTGTCCTGCTACAAGGGAGATCCAGCGGGAGATTGAGAATGTGTCCTGCTACAAGAGAGATCCAGCGGGAGTTTGAGAATGTGTCCTGCTACAAGGGAGATCCAGCGGGAGTTTGAGAATGTGTCCTGCTACAAGGGAGATCCAGCGGGAGTTTGAGAACGAAAGCTGAAGAAGAAGAAGAGTTACAATTTTATTCTTCTATAAACACACGTAAAATATAGCCTGGTTTTACAATAAATCAAAGATCTACACTTGTAGAACATATTGTATTTAAGATCTATACTTGAAGAACATATTGTATTTAAGATCTATACTTGTAGAACATATTGTATTTAAGATCTATACTTGAAGAACATATTGTATTTAAGATCTATACTTGTAGAACATATTGTATTTAAGATCTATACTTGTAGAACATATTGTATTTAAGATCTATACTTGTAGAACATATTGTATTTAAGATCTACACTTGTAGAACATATTGTATTTAAGATCTACACTTGTAGAACATATTGTATTTAAGATTTACACTTGTAGAACATATTGTATTTAAGATCTATACTTGTAGAACATATTGTATTTAAGATCTATACTTGTAGAACAAGTTATATTGTGCGTCAGTGAACACTGAGATGTGACGGATACGTTTACATATTAAATTTGGAATCTTAAATAAGAGTTTAAACTTTAATCGAATATTTCATCATTCTTGAGCTCTTGTGCCAGTCCCTCACACCAGAAGTCAACTCTAGCCTTAATTGGGTATGGCCAAATTCTTTGTGCTATCAGAGATCCGGTATCCGGGGTAAGTATCCGGGGACGTCAATGAGTAAGTCACAAACTAATGTGGAATAAAATAGAAATGCAAAAGCAGATTTGTAAAGGTTGGATGTTACAACATGGAGTTATGCAATCAAATCAATGTGTGTGGTAGATGATAGTTGCACTAGTTGTTTTACACATGCCAACAAATGAAATGGCCACCATGCTCTAAGAGTGTACAAGGAATGAACAATACACAGTTATTTACTTAATAAAAAAGGACTTTCAAAGGGGCGCACAAGGACTTTCTGGCAATGACATTCATAAGGAGATGGTTCCTGCTTACGATGACATCGTATAAAGCGGTGAAAACTGGGTCAATTAATGTTTACAAGGATGTGTATCATTTGTTGATTAAATGCAATTTGGTTATCCTGTCAAAATTGCAACAGAAGCAACTGCAAAGCTGGTGAATAAAATGGTTCGAGCTGACAGGCGAATAACAGTATACTGGATATCAACCCTAACAGAGTGTTGGCATGGTTAGACTACATAATAATGCATAACAAATTGAAATTCTGGAAAGTGTGCTGACTATGGTTACCCAGAGAACTAACAGATGAAAGATTTGTATGCTTCCTAGTTTTGCCGCAATGATAAATTACTTGGATAATCCATGAATCTTGCTGGAAATTATGTGGAGATATGTCAGTCACAAGTAAGTTATAGTTTTCATTTTGCATTGGATTTATACATTTTCCCCCATCATTTGTGACTGACTTATTGACACCCCTCTCACAGCAGTAGATAGACACAAGAAACAACATCCATCCTGGCATGTTATTGCAGTCAAACAACAAATGTCTATGTGTTCATTTCTAGAAGCACCAAGCTTTTACTCAGAAAACAAGGCAATTATAGCTGACTAATCAAATATGAGGGATCGTTTCAAGTGACTTTCAGTTGTCTCAATATTGAAAAAAATTGCATATTCTGTTCTGATGTTGTAATAAACTCAACAGTTTTTAGACTCTAGTAATTTTCTAGGCAATATTTGGGCTGCGATTGCCTTCTGAATGCCTTTTGCCTGTGGCATAAATATAAATATTTTCTCGTAAACACACCACCTAAAATGGCTTCAAATAGTAGGTTTCTGCATAGTAGACCACAGAAACATGGTTTTAGTCGACGTATGCTAAGAGTAAAGTTCAAACATGTTGAACATTGCATCCTAACTTAAAAGAACATAAAGGCAATAACAGCCTAGAGTCAAGTCAAACAAGTCAATAAATTAGTGAACATATTCAAAAACTGAAGATGCAAAAAAATGTAAAATTCAGACAAAATAAATAAAAATTAATTGTTCATATTTACAGTACACCACGAGCTTGCAGGCATTGAAGAAAAAAAGGTATAACTGATTTGATCACGATAAATAACAAAAATTCATGCTTCAATATCTCATTCTCACACAAACTTGATTTAATTTGCTTGAGACAATAACTCATTCTCACACAATCTTGATTTGATTTGCTTTAGATATAACATTCTCACACAAACAATATTTAATTTGATGTGACAATATCAGATAGTAAAAAAAAATTATTTTTTTAAATAACTGACAGATTGTTTTTTAGAAAATGTAATCAAAATTTCTCTCCCATATAAAAAAAATGATAAGCACATCACACTAAAAAAGTAAATAATTTGAGATCTCTTGGCTTGAAGTTGTAAATAAATATGTACTACAAGCACATTCAAGTCACATGACTTTACTCCGCCAAAATAGTTTTGCTACAGATTGAGTCAAGTCAGCAGAAGTTAAAGCGCACATATAGCTTCAAACTGTCAATAGCTAAACTGACTTTTCCAAGGTTGTATATATTAGTCAGAAAATATACATTAAACAGGCGCATGGAGAAAAGTGATACATTTTTAACTAGGATGGCCGTTTAAGTCGCTATAGATGAGAATTCAGCTCAAAAACTTGTATGATTGAATAATTGACAGATATCACTCTTCACTTATGAGAAACAGGACAATAAATATTCATGGTGACATGCCCACACAAGCTCTCCAGATTTAGCAGTATATAAGAAAGGTTGGTTAATCAGGTGTCACTTGGGAACCAAACCTCTGGAGGTAGGGTATTTCTGTTCTTCTGCTCGTTTTGATCCTGCCTTTGACCTACATTTGGTTACAGAAAAGAAAAAAGCTGTTATACTGACATAAAAAACAATAAATCGATATACCAAACTACGGCTGTTTAACTTCAAAACAGTGTATGGCCTTTTGCGTCTTGTAGACGGTCACTAAGCAAAAGAGAGGCAGTGTTTCTGCTCCTCTCTTGTTGTGTTTGGCTATATATGGAGAAAGTGCCTGGCCCATTTTGCATTAACCCCCTCTTGGTTCTGTTGATGTAGTCCAAGGGAAAGGCATAGAAGATACGCTTGGAATCAAGCAGAACTGCAAGAGATGTCAGAGGATGATCGGATGTGATCATCAACTGTCTTAGGGCCCCACCTCCAGATTTTTTTTTGAGGATTTACTTTCCTTAGCCTGTGGCACTCCCATGCTAACCAGCTAGACAGTGGGATTTTTCTGTCAAGGTTTGCTCCTTTAAAGTAGTACTCACATACTAACCACTTAGACTGGTGGGTTATATACTCCAATGTAATATCTGTATTAACATATGGTTGCAAAAGCTGGATGAGAAATTAAATTCATTTGAAAATAAATGTCTTAGAAAACTAAATATTTGATTAGAAGAATTCAAGTCAAACAAGAAAGTAAGGGAATACACCAAACAACAATATGTTTCTACAACAATAAAACTACCGGTATGTTTTACATTTATCATCATGTGTGATTCAAAATTCAGGTACTAGTCTACTTGTTGCAGTACTTCTTCAATTTTTATGTTTAGTGTTTGTTCCTCTTTGATCTTGCTGATTACCATGGTTTTTGTTTTCTGGATGTCAATATCTAGTCCATAACTCTGATTTGATTTGTCTACTTAATCTATTAGTGTTTGTAGCACCTGTTCACTTTCTGCTAAGAGGGGTGTGCTGTTTGTATATCTCAGGTTGTTCCACTGATCTTGAGCCCTGGCATTCCTTCTATCTATTAAAGTTTTTTATGTAGATGTTAAATAGGCCCTAAAGGTGTGGCGCATGACCAAGAGGTTAGAGCATTGATTTCACTTTTGTGAGGTCCAGTGTTCGATAAGGACTGGGATTTTTTTCTGGCTGAGGGTAAATTAAAAACCTCACCCTGTACCTGACGTGGCGACAGCAAGAGCATGCGGCCTTTATCATACAGCTACAAATACCACCTCCCTGCAACTTCTTAACAGGAAACATTTGACAGTTAAATAAGCTGGGTGATATAAAATACATCCTTGTTTTACTCTATCTTGTTTTATTTCTATGTATGGTTAGTAGTTACTCTTGCATCTTATAGACGCAATTTGTTCTCAATATATATTTCTAACCAGTGTGATGTCTTTTCCATCTAACCCTATTTTTAACTCTATAACTCAGGTCCTTAATATGTGATGATGCAACTCGAGAAATGAGATTAAGTTAAGACTCGAGATGGCTGCCACAACAAGTTTGAATGTGATTTGGAAAAGTAAGATCAGTATTACAGTAATAATCAATCTATTCTTCTTCTTCAGCGTTCATTCTCAAACTCCCACTGGATTTCTCTTGTAACAGGACAATGGTCCTACAAGATGTCCTGTTGAATTTAGTCCAGAGAATGGAAATGCGTTGTGTTGCTGTTTTATTTGCACCAATGGCCCAACACATCCATCTTCGGCGGTAATCTATTCAGATTGCTAGAGCTAAGTAGCACCCCCTGCTACCCTAGAAGGTTCTGCCATATACTATCAATCAATCAAGTTCTGAGTATCATAGGTGATCATGCTTCTCCACAACTCTGTCTCTTGTGTTGCTACAGTTGGTGACTTCTGTTTGTGCCACAGTGACAACCCATCCAGACATTTCTCTGTCTCTATTCCCCTTGATCTTTCCAGTGGTTATATAATATGCTATACTACATTATACCATAATTCTTGTGGATTGAAACAGACAAAATAAATAAGTTAGACAGATCAGATATGTAATCATAGTACATAGAATCTGTTGGAACACAGACATACCTGGATGAAGACTTTTTCTTGGAAGATGACCTTGAGCTGAACATACTGAAAGGTAGTAAGGATTGCATATCTAGAGTTAGCTAGGGTCTACCAGGTAATGTGACAGTATGTCCATGTTTGTGTCCGTCTTTCAGTGTTTGTATCAGTCAATCTGTCAATGTTTGTTGCATTCTTTCATTTTTAATTATTTGTAATGAAGAAAGACAAGATCTGTAAAGAGATTTATGATATCTCCAGAAGCCAATAACTGCTCCAGAAATATTTCATCTATGACAGCCAATAACTGCTCCAGAAATATTTAACCTATGACAGCCAATAACTGCTCCAGAAATATTTAACCTATGACATCCAATAACTGCTCCAGAAATATTTAACCTATGACATCCAATAACTGCTCCAGAAATATTTAACCTATGACATCCAATAACTGCTCCAGAAATATTTAACCTATGACAGCCAATAACTGCACCAGAAATATTTAACCTATGACAGCCAATAACTGCTCCAGAAATATTTAACCTATGACATCCAATAACTGCTCCAGAAATATTTAACCTATGACAGCCAATAACTACTCCACAAATATTTAACCTATGACAGCCATTAACTGCTTCACAAATATTTAACCTATGACATCCAATAACTGCTCCAGAAATATTTCATCTATGACTGCCCAATATCTACTGTATAAATATTTTATCTATGACAGCCCAAAATTTGTACTTCGCAGTGGAGCGACAAGACAGTGAATCGTGTTTATTATACTATTTGTCAATAGTATATCCAGTGAAATCATCATGTAAACTGCTGAAAATTTGAGAAAACTGTAAGGTAAGTTCTTCGTCTGTGATTATTAAATTATTCCACGATGTTTCCATTATGTAAAATATATAATAGTCAACAGATTTCAGCTTACGATCGATAAAAAATACGGTAGGTCTAGATCGATATAGGTCTAAATTTGACTTTATCACTTTCCCACACGTCTCGTATCACACACACACACACACACACACAAACAAAACTTACACCAATATATGCATAATTTAATTATTTATTTATATGTGCAAAGAGTATTTAAATATCTGTAACAACGAAAAACTTATTGTGATTTTAAAACAGCCACGACGATTGCGTAACATTTCCAAAAACCAATTCCGCTGCAGAAGAGAAATTGCGCAATTGTAAAAAAACCATGCTAAAGGTTAAGAGCTAACAAATAAGATGAGGAAAGAAAAATTAGGTGATATGTACACACCTGCCATCAATGTCAATGTCATCCTCATCTTGCAAAGCTGCGTCCAGCGCCGCTTGAACTCTTGGTGCCACCGCTGGACCCTCATAATCTCGAGTTGTCCTGTTTGGCATGTCCAGTTCCAACTGGAGTATGTTTTCAGACTGAAGAGAGAATTATTCACTTTCATTTCATGTACACACACTGGTACGAGTTTGTTCTATAGTTTCATGTACACACACTGGTATGAGTTTGTTCTATAGTTTCATGTACACACACTGGTACGAGTTTGTTCTATAATTTCATGTACACACACTGGTATGAGTTTGTTCTATAATTTCATGTACACACACTGGTATGAGTTTGTTCTATAGTTTTATGTACACACACTGGTACGAGTTTGTTCTATAGTTTCATGTACACACACTGGTACGAGTTTGTTCTATAATTTCATGTACACATACTGGTACGAGTTTGTTCTACAGTTTCATGTACACACACTGGTAAGAGTTTGTTCTATAGTTTCATGTACACACTAGTCTGAATTTGTTCTATAGTTTCATGTACACACAAATCTGAGTTTGTTCTAGTTTCATGTACACACTAGTCTGAATATGTTCTATAGTTTCATGCACACACAAATTCAAGTTTGTTCTGTTTCATGTCATTAAATTTGTTCTATAGTTTTATGCACACACAAAAGTTCACGTTCGTTTTAGTTTCATATACACATACAAATCCAAGTTTGTTCTATAGTTTCATGTTCACACACAAATACAAGTTTGTTCTATAGTTCATATACAGAGAAAAAGTAAATTAGTTTCACTATTCCAGGACAGTGTACATTGTGTTTGTAAATTGAATTGTGAGAATATTTTTTTGCACCAAAAGTTAGCCAGATTTATCACCAGCCTTTTTATATAAATTTATTAGTTCTAATATTTGATTTGTTTATGTTTGGTTTATGATTGTGTGTAATTATGTTCTTTATGCTATAGGAGTCATCAAAATGTGGACCCTCTCCCGAATGACACATGAAAAATATGAGCACATAACATGTTGCACTGTAAGACTAACCTTGTATCGAGGGTTGCCTCCCATAGCAGCAGCCACCCTGGCAAACTCTGAGATTGGTCTCCTGTTACCAACAGCAGAGACAGGTCGCTTGGCCATAGTTTCAGCACTGCAGACAGAACATCTTAGTTTGACAATCTATATAAACAACACTAGCAGTTAACACGTTGATCATTATACCATTGATTGAGTTGCCATAACTCTGTGTATGATCAGATGACTTATACACAAACTTTTACATTTTTTTGTCTTTTGTTAGTCTTTCTAACTGTCCATGATACTCTCAGCATTTGATTCTTTCAGCAACTTTGTTAGTCTTTCTAACTGTCCATGATACTCTCAGCATTTGATTCTTTCAGCACCTTTGTTAGTCTTTCTAACTGTCCATGATACTCTTAGCATTTGATTCTTTCAGCAACTTTGTTAGTCTTTCTAACTGTCCATGATACTCTCAGCATTTGATTCTTTCAGCCACTTTGTTAGTCTTTCTAACTGTCCATGATACTCTCAGCATTTATCTATAGAGCCACATCTTTGTTGTCTCCAACTTTTAGGATATACAACTCAAACATAGTGAGTGGCGTCACTGCTTATGTATGAAGCTTGAAGTCAAGAAAATCTATAGAGAGTGAACTAGATGTGTTAGAAGACACATGCCTGAGACTTCTTCTTCTGCGATCAGTTTCATATCCGCATTAGACTATACAGAAAGGTGGCTGCCTTTATGAATTCAGTCATCAGCAGGAGGTCCTCATGTTTGCCTCATAGATTCACCCTCAGATATGTATATTGGGGACAGGTTTCAGTCCTCAAGTCACCAAAGAGTGGACATTTCTGCAGAATGTGTTCTGGAGTCTGGGGACCTTTTTGACATGGATATTGGTCTGTTTAGACAACCTTTATATTGTGGAGATGTGATTGTAGTTTACAGTGTCCTGTGCTGGCTTAAAGATTGTAGTTTGCTATGCTTGTTCAGCCTTAAGATGGGTCTTGTAGAAAGTTGCTGTCTACTCTCTGACTCTGTATGTTAGCATGTTATTTTTATAAGAGTTTTTGTTTCAGTCAGTGATATTCTGTGATGGATGCTTGAGAAGGATACTTTGTATAAAATTAAATGAGTACAAGTCTCTTACAGAAATAAGAGAAACATGTATGTAATAAACAGTTTCATATAACATTAAAACAAGACAGTTTGGCACATGTAGGATACATCATGATTAAAAACCCCATAGAATTGTAAAGCAGGCTCTCAGATGGAAACAACAGGAATAAGAAGAGTTTAACCAAAACAGAAGGTCATAATGAAAGTCATTGAAGCCTTGCAGAGATTGAGAAAATTGACTAACACAGAGGTGTACGTTGAGATACACGGTACATGTATGGTCTCTCAATTTTTTTACTTTTATCTTCTATAAAATAATCTCCATAAATGATGAAGAAATGAAGGCTAGCGGACATGTATGGTCTACCTTTGTTCTTTTTTGGCAGACTCCTGGGTGGCGGGGGAATAATAGAGGTGTCATGACTGTGGGTGGGTCAACAGATATGGTAGAATGATGTGCTAGTTGGCCCAGTCATGTCATCTATATATGAAAATAGTTCATCTTTGTGACAAAATGCTAAATATAAAATGCCAGTGGACATCTGTGGCTGTGACAGAGAGATACACGACAGCAACAACAGGTCAAGCATTCATGACCACAGTTACCTTTGATTGTAGTGACCAGTGGGTAGGTACAGGAACGAGTTCTCTTGTATGGCTACACAACTATACTAATGATATGGTTACAGACATCTGCAGTTCAGTGGAAGTGGTAAAACACTGAATGTATTAGTTACCAACACCAAAGTCAGGTGTGTTGAACCATTGGCACAAATGAAAAGGTGACACAACATATTCCAGTTCTCTGGACTGGAATTTCCTGCGGGAAATCTTGTAGAAGAATTGTCCTGGTACCACAGAGATCCAGTAGGAGTGTAAGAATGAATGAAAAAGGCCATATAGTTCAATTATGTGACAAAATGTTAACTACAAACTGATAAATAGCTAAATTCTGGATGTGATGAAATGTCAACAATGAACTGACAAATAGTTCAACTCTGAATGTAACAAAATGCTAACTATAAAGTGATATGCGGAAATCTGATGTGGCAGGCAAAAAGGCGCATTTATCGCAGCAAAGTTGTAAACCATGATACAATGTACTACATTCTACATGATGTGCTACATCCTGCTAATCTGCAGTAGTTTGAGAATGAACGAAGAAGAAGAAAAAGTGACAAGACACATCAACTATGAATGTTACAAAAGGCAAACTATGAAGTGACAAATAACTCCATCCTGAATGTGACAAGACAAGCAGCTCAACTCTGAATGTCACAACAATACCAACAATCAAGTGACAACAATACCAACAATGATGTGACAACAATACCAACAATCAAGTGACAACAATACCAACAATGAAGTGACAAGACAAACAGTTCAAAGATAACTGACTTCTTGTTAGATAATGGCTTCAACTTCCAGGTGTCCTCATCATCTTCAAAGAAAGCTCTGTTCTCAATCTTCAGCTTGTCTTCATTGGGAATAAAGTTGTCAATTATCAGCATCCTGTGTACACAAACACATACTATTTGGTCAGTTGTATTTAGTCAGGGATACACTAAGTGGTCAGTTCTATTTGGTCTGAGATACACTATGTGGTCAGTTCTACTTGGTCAGAGATACACAATGTGGTCAGTACTACTTGGTCAGAAATACACAATGTGGTCAGTTTTACTTGGTCAGAGATACACAATGTGGTCAGTACTACTTGGTCAGAGATATACTACATGGTCAGTTGTACCTGGTCACTTAGAATATTCTTTCAGCAGATATTCATGGAGATGTGGTACTGTAGTGGCTAAGAGAACCAACCTACTGACTAAACAATCTCAGTTTGAGTTCACTTGTCCCTCATAGTTTGCAACAAGAAAATGCATGTGGCCTGCCTAGCAAACATTAAATGTGTATCAGAGCTCCTGCTCTGAAAATTTGAGGAATATCACCATCACTACAGGTTACGTGAAATATCACCATCGCTACTGGTTACGTGGAATATCACCATCGCTACTGGTTACGTGGAATATCACCATAGCTACTGGTTATGTGGAATATCACCATCGCTACTGGTTATGTGGAATATCACCATCGCTACTGGTTACGTGGAATATCACCATCACTACTGGTTACATGGAATATCACCATCGCTACTGGTTACATGGAATATCACCATCGCTACTGGTTACGTGGAATATCACCATCGCTACTGGTTACATGGAATATCACCATTGCTACTGGTTACGTGGAATATCACCATCGCTACTGGTTACATACTGAAGGTGGTCCGGTTTCTGGAAGATCACTAGGACATCAAGCACTTATGGATAAATCGGTCTGTTACGATGCTGATAAATCGGTCTGTTACAATGCTTATTCATAACGCCACTTACAGTTATCATTTCTTTACTTAAATCAAATCTATAAAAAATAAATCTAGCATATTCTGCCAGTAAATACGAGCAATTACCATATCATGATCCCATGCTGTCTCCACATCGAAGGTTGGCTACAACAGATTTTAACATCTTCTATCTTTTTCCTTGGTGGTGCACTCTGATAGAGTGTATCATGTCCATCTCAAGATGTTTCCCTCCCAATTGTATCTCTATCTCTTACTTACTATCCCTTAACTCTATATTCAAGTCAGTACCTTAACCGTAACTCTACATTCAAGTCAGTACCTTAACCGTAACTCTACATTCAAGTCAGTACCTTAACCGTAACTCTACATTCAAGTCAGTACCTTAACCGTAACTCTACATTCAAGTCAGTACCTTAACCGTAACTCTACATTCAAGTCAGTACCTTAACCGTAACTCTACATTCAAGTCAGTACCTTAACCGTAACTCTACATTCAAGTCAGTACCTTAACCGTAACTCTACATTCAAGTCAGTACCTTAACCGTAACTCTACATTCAAGTCAGTACCTTAACCGTAACTCTACATTCAAGTCAGTACCATACATTGCTGTGTTTAAGCTAGAAGAATTTACAACATTTTTTATTACTACTGAAGTTGGGAAAATATTTCCAGCTTACAGAAAGGCAATCCATCCATCTGTAAACCACGACTCTGAGTCATAGGGCTACTATGATGCATGCTAAAATGAAACCGGGGTCCAAGTGGGTTTATTTCAAGATTATGAGATGTATATTAGCAGTTGTGTTATAATTAAGTACAGAAATTATTAGAGAACATTTGTGCACTTGCAGTCATCAGACGTCACCATAGTCATTCAAACCTGCATCCCAATGTCTGGGTAGAAGTGAATTCAAACCTGCATCCCAATGTCTGGGTAGAAGTGAATTCAAACCTGCATCCCAATGTCTGGGTAGAAGTGAATTCAAACCTGCATCCCAATGTCTGGGTAGAAGTGAATTCTACCCAAGAAGGACTTTGCTCATTGAACCATTTGGTCACCCATATCATGACATCTTCATTGAAGTGGAATCATTGTCTCTTAAAAGCATTCTTTGAGTCCAAACAAAGAAAGTCACATATCCAGGAAGAACTTCCCATCATTTCCGAAAAAAATTACTGTACAAACTTTTCTTACACACCTTTTGTGACATAGGGGCGAGGAAAATTGTGCAAAAAAATGACACAGCACGACATAATGCCGGTCACTTATGGTTGATGGTTGGATGCAGCTTGTCTAACGTGTTCTTGTAATAGATAGCACTAATGCTAACACTACTTGATGGCTGTATGCAGCTTGTCTAGTGTGTTCTTGTAGTAGATAGCAATGATGTTCACACTAGGCTCTTTAAAGTCCTTCAACAAGAGTCCTTCTTGGTAAAAAAAAATGCATTAAGCATAACCTTTCCTTCTGAAATTTGCGATTTGAATTTATTTGCTCTTTGGCAATCAAGGATGTTTACATTGCATACTGGCTACTTTGCTGCATGGCTCAAAGTGGTGACATCCATCACTTGTCACTATTTGTCACAGAAAGGAATCATCCTCCGAAGGTAATGCTGCAGATGGCTCAAGCCACACCCCATTTGTTCTTCCTTATGATGTTCAACTAATAACCATGGTGCCCACTTATAACACATCTTCCGCTGTGTCAATTTCTTCCGAATAATCATTTGAATTGTTCCTAATGACACAGGGAATTCCTTAGCTAATGAACGTTAACTTTGGCGATGGTCAACATATATTGCTGAATCCATCTCTGTCACAACAACACGTGTCTGATTCAGCTGTGGAAGATCATGTGTTACCTGTCGCCCCTCCAGAAACATTCTTGCTTAATCCTTCACTATTGGAAGAACTCGGTTTGGACTCTTAAAGAAAGCTTTTAAGAGACAACGGTTGCACTTCGATGAAGATGTCATGATATGGGTGACCATATGGTTCAATGAGCAATCAAATCTACACAATCAAATCTACACAATCAAATCTACACAATCAAATCTACACAATCAAATCTACACAATCAAATCTACACAATCAAATCTACACAATCAAATCTACACAATCAAATCTACACAATCAAATCTACACAATCAAATCTACACAATCAAATCTACACAATCAAATCTACACAATCAAATCTACACAATCAAATCTACACAATCAAATCTACACAATCAAATCTACACAATCAAATCTACACAATCAAATCTACACAATCAAATCTACACAATCAAATCTACACAATCAAATCTACACAATCAAATCTACACAATCAAATCTACACAATCAAATCTACACAATCAAATCTACACAATCAAATCTACACAATCAAATCTACACAATCAAATCTACACAATCAAATCTACACAATCAAATCTGTCAAGTCGTGTATGATCCTTACTTGAGTTTGAGTTCCCTAGTCAGTTCCATCTGTGTCTGCTCAAGTTCCTGTCTTTCCTTGCTTTGTTCCTCTTGGAGGTCTTGTATTTCTTGTCTAGTGGCTTGCAGCTTGGCAAACAACTGTGAGGATGATGCACAAGAAATAAAACCATCGGTAATAAGTGAGGCTGTTGTAAAACTGTATAACAAAAAAATACTTAATGTTAAACACAAGGTAAATCAGCTTCACAATAAACAAACTATCAGACTATAGGGTACTGTATGAAAAAATAATGATAACATTATACAAGATAGTATCAAAGTTTCAACCTTACGGTCTTAATGAGTTATCGTTAGTTTCTATAAAAATCGATTGCAAACAATTATGACATTATCTCAGGAATAGACAAAGTCTGGCTCTCAAGATAAACAATTTTTTATTGGACTGCTAGGTCAATGTAAAACTACTGTATAGATCTGGAGCTCATGCACAATCACATCACAAGCTCTCACATGCTGGAAGTAAACCACGACTCTTAAACAGTGATAAAAAGGAAATGATTACACATAATACGTGATGGTGTAAGTGCAACATATGCTCAGAACGAATAAAAAAGAGACCTGAGGAGATTTTTTCCATCTAAAGATTGACATGACTGGCAACAAAAGCTATGACTTTGATCTTGAGCGGATAACTTTTAATCTATTGTCTATCCCCAGGTGGATGATGGTCAGAATGTTCATACTTGCCATTAAGCGTAGAGTGATTGGGAGCTTTAGCTGTCTAACTAAAGCCAGATGTGTCACCTTTGCTATGTTTAATCCATATTTGCTTAGCATTATCTTGATGTTATCTACCATTCCTCTTCTAGGTCTTCCTCTGGCCTTGTATCAGAATCTTCTCATGGCATATGCTCTTGTAGGTAGATGGTTATGGTTCATTCTGATAAGGTATAGTACAATCTGATAGTAGAGTACACCAGGCAACAGGAAGTGGGTTTATATTCACGCTGATGACATGGAAGTTAAAATATAATTATATTTTAATAATTCTATAAAAATAACTCAAATTCTGTTGAAAAGTCAACCTTTCTCATGTGAATTTTAATGAACAGACGACTTCCTCTCACAGTAGGGGTGGGGGGGGGGTGTGGATGCTAGGATTTCCCATTTTGAACCAAGTTATTAAAAGTTAGAACCATTATATCTGCTGTTTCTCAATATATTTTGTGCACAGTCTTATACCGATTCTTCTCCTCATTTGTCTAGTTTGTCTAGTATGTCTAGTTTGTCTAGTATGTCTAGTTTGTCTAGTATGTCTAGTATGTCTAGTTTGTCTAGTATGTCTAGTTTGTCTAGTATGTCTAGTTTGTCTAGTATGTCTAGTTTGTCTAGTTTGTCTAGTATGTCTAGTATGTCTAGTTTGTCTAGTATGTCTAGTATGTCTAGTTTGTCTAGTTTGTCTAGTATGTCTAGTTTGTCTAGTATGTCTAGTATGTCTAGTTTGTCTAGTATGTCTAGTTTGTCTAGTATGTCTAGTATGTCTAGTTTGTCTAGTTTGTCTAGTATGTCTAGTTTGTCTAGTATGTCTAGTATGTCTAGTATGTCTAGTATGTCTAGTATGTCTAGTATGTCTAGTTTGTCTAGTATGTCTAGTATGTCTAGTATGTCTAGTATGTCTAGTTTGTCTAGTTTGTCTAGTATGTCTAGTTTGTCTAGTATGTCTAGTATGTCTAGTATGTCTAGTTTGTCTAGTTTGTCTAGTATGTCTAGTATGTCTAGTATGTCTAGTTTGTCTAGTATGTCTAGTATGTCTAGTTTGTCTAGTATGTCTAGTATGTCTAGTATGTCTAGTATGTCTAGTTTGTCTAGTATGTCTAGTATGTCTAGTATGTCTAGTATGTCTAGTTTGTCTAGTATGTCTAGTATGTCTAGTTTGGTCCCTCTTGTGGCTTCTCTCATCATCTCACACATTGTAAGTTTTACACTGAACTAAAAAAAACCTTTTTAGACATCCCAGATACAATGTGTGCCCCCTCACCCACCATCCTGTTTGTGCCTAATCTGGCAGAGGTTGCCCAACTCGGCATTTGCTTTATTTGTAAATTGTAAAAATTTTTGAGTTTGTTGAAATATTAATAATTATAGTAAAGATAATATTTAGTTGTGAACCATCGTCATAGCACATGGCATTCAATAAATAATCAGCAGCTTAGTGGTTTACCAGAAATTTCCTAACCAGCACCGCTTACTGCACTTGCTCAGTAGCGATGATGCCATTCCTCAACTTTCCCACATCATGAACCATGGTGCATTACTTCCTGGTGGTTGGGTGAGCCAAGGTAGCAATTTCTTCATTTCAAACCACGAATAACGAGTTGATTTGAAACCTGGGTTTTTCCGGCCTCGTGCGACTGACTAAACATTACACTACCACAGCTCCCATTCTCACACAGTTGTAGTCTAGCATGGAAACTTCTATGACATTCATGAACGCTGACTTAGTCTTGCAAAAATGATATCATGTAAATGGGCATAACCACCGATACAAAACGTAATGGGTATAACCACAGATACACAATGTAATGGGCATAACCACAGATACACAATGTAATGGGCATAACCACAGATACACAATGTAATGGGTATAACCACAGATACACAATGTAATGGGCATAACCACAGATACACAATGTAATGGGCATAACCACAGATACACAATGTAATGGGCATAACCACAGATACACAATGTAATGGGCATAACCACATATACACAATGTAATGGTCATAACCACAGATACACAATGTAATGGGCATAACCACAGATACACAATGTAATGGGCATAACCACAGATACACAATGTAATGGGCATAACCACAGATACACAATGTAATGGGCACTATTACTATTAGAGTTGGCTCACTTTTTTAAGTTTCTTGGTCTTGGAGTCCACTTCCTGCTGGAGTGACTGGTATGTTTCTCTAAACTCTATGGCAGTCTCCTCCTTCTCCTCCAACTTCTGCTGCATCTCTCGTTCTTTACGCTGAGGACACAATAACAGGACATCAGAGGACATAGTAACAGGACATTTTACTGGCTAAGCACGATGAAAGCAGGACAGTACTAGGACCTATTGATCAAAATGGCAGGACATGGTTATGGGACATTTACTGGCTATATGCAATAAGAGGACATCATAACAAGATAAACAATGAGAGGACATTGTTACTGATGGTTGGTTGCTGATCCAGCGGTCTATGGGCACATGCCCTTTGACCCAATTGTTATTGATAAGCAGGCCAGTTATTAATTAATTACAGGAGTAAATAATAACAGGACAATTAGTAACTAAACACAATGAGAATAAATAAAAACAGGGTATTAACTGGACACCATGAAAGGAGACATTACATGAATAATAGTGACAGAACACACAGAGATATTAGCTGGACATAATCAAAGGGCACGACATTAGGACGTTAACGGGACACAAGGAAAAAAAACATTTATTGGATACAATTAAAGGACACTAGATACAATAAGAGAATATGAAACAGAACGTTTAACCTTTAGGGCTCTGAATTAAAAATTAAGAAACATCCCCTTGGGCCTGAATTCTTTTTTGGAAAATTTTCGTTATTTATGGTGGGTGTTTTGAAAACGTGATAACTTTTTATTTTAAAAGATATCAAAATAATTTGTGCATATCTAAATAAAGGAGTGAATAGTGAATATAGTCATGTTTTTGTTGTTGTTGTATGTATGATATGACAGTTGTGAGCAAGTTGTGAAGTTGAAAATTTGGGGGGAAAATCGCAAAACGCAATTTTCAAATCGCACATGTAACAACGTCTTGACGACCTTAATACTTGAGCAATGTGTGGAATCATTGATAAAATCCTCATAAATACCTATACTTATTGTATATATATATTGTTTTATATCAAAACTAGTATAAGATGAACTAAAAAATAAATAAAACTTGAAGAAATTGCATATAACGTCCGCCCGGTAAACACTAGGTCTATCCCGACACGCAGCGTAATTATTGTCTATGCACTCACGTGGCACCCCTGATACATATTATTTTTGTGTTTTTGAACGACTACACAAACATTCTTATCAAATAACAACATATTAAACATAAAAAACAACAATTAAAACATGTATTCACGATCACTTAGCCATGCCACGCGGTACTCAATTTGATAGTAAAATATGGCTAAAAAATGGCCAACGTCGTTCCAGAATTTCGCTGACAAAACCAGCCGGTTTTCTCTCTTCTTGCAGTCGTAATGAGTAAAGTAACTTGACCTTTAAACTGCGACGTATTCCTAGCGTCGTTTGGCATGTTTTATACGTCACGGGATCATTACTTTGTGAAGTTCCGTACTCGGGAATCGGGCGATATCCTATGTAGCGGGATTGCGCCTGCAGGCACAATGGAGCTGTTCTCATAGGCGCATTATTGCGACCGCAGAGTCGTAAAGGTTAATAGCAAGGCACAATAAGAGGAGATATTAAAGTAGGACATTTATTAACTAGGCACAATAAGAGGAGATATTAAAGTAGGACATTTATTAACTAGGCACAATAAGAGGATATTAAAGTAGGACATTTATTAACTAGGCACAATAAGAGGATATTTTAAAGTAGGACATTTATTAACTAGGCACAATAAGAGGATATTAAAGTAGGACATTTATTAACTAGGCACAATAAGAGGATATTTTAAAGTAGGACATTTATTAACTAGGCACAATAAGAGGATATTAAAGTAGGACATTTATTAACTAGACAGAATAAGAGGATATTAAAGTAGGACATTTATTAACTAGGCACAATAAGAGGATATTAAAGTAGGACATTTATTAACTAGGCACAATAAGAGGATATTAAAGTAGGACATTTATTAACTAGGCACAATAAGAGGATATTAAAGTAGGACATTTATTAACTAGGCACAATAAGAGGAGATATTAAAGTAGGACATTTATTAACTAGGCACAATAAGAGGATATTAAAGTAGGACATTTATTAACTAGGCACAATAAGAGGATATTAAAGTAGGACATTTATTAACTAGGCACAATAAGAGGATATTAAAGTAGGACATTTATTAACTAGGCACAATAAGAGGATATTAAAGTAGGACATTTATTAACTAGGCACAATAAGAGGATATTTTAAAGTAGGACATTTATTAACTAGGCACAATAAGAGGATATTAAAGTAGGACATTTATTAACTAGACAGAATAAGAGGATATTAAAGTAGGACATTTATTAACTAGGCACAATAAGAGGATATTAAAGTAGGACATTTATTAACTAGGCACAATAAGAGGATATTAAAGTAGGACATTTATTAACTAGACAGAATAAGAGGATATTAAAGTAGGACATTTATTAACTAGGCACAATAAGAGGATATTAAAGTAGGACATTTATTAATTAGACACAATAAGAAAACAGAACATTTATTAACTAGGCACAATGTAGGTCATGAAGACGAAACATTTATTAACCTGCAGCCATCCGCTGGTGGCATATGTCACATATTTCCTTTCTGGATAGAAACCCAAGGGCAGTGTATGTCACATTCCAATTAGCCATTTGTTGTCATGTTAAACAGTCTCACTTGATCTTTTCTGATCAAGATTTTATAATAATTCTTTACTAGATTTATTGTCCTTAGATTTTTGCAGCAATATTTGAAAAACCCATACATTACATGTGGTCTATTAACATTAGGAAGGCATGCCACATTGTTTAGGGATAAATCTTCCAGTGTAGGGTAACAACCATAAACAGGAAGTAGGTGGCTGGAGTAACACTGGGCAAAATGTCAAGATATACAAAAATAGGTAACACACTTATCTATTTTTGTATATCATGCCACATTGTTTACTTCGCTTTCGAAAGCCATTATTCGTGTAGGTCTATTCTTGAACACTGATTCAATCAAACAAAATTTTGAAGGCTTCGGTGTGCTAGTTAATGTAGATTAAGCTAAAATAATGGAAATGTTGATAATATTTGATAATAATAGCAATGTAATTTGAGTCAGTTTGGGCTTTCTGGCTATCATCATCCTTGCCTCCATGAGTGGACTAGGTCTAGACTGTAAGTAATTATATGCATGTGTTTTTGTTATTGTCTTTTTCTGTAGTCCCACTGATAGACACAAACAAACAACACCACCATATCCAGCCTCCACTTATCTCTATTGTCTCCGAATTTGAAATAAAAAACTCAATAAATAAAATAGTTATGCCAAAAAAGCAAACACATGCAGAAAAACCTGATGGCATAAAAAATGGCTGGGTTTCAGGGGAAGTTAGCTATTTTTAATCTGGGTTGCTACAGGCTAACTAGGCACAATAAGGAAAAAAAGAAAACAATACATTTATTAACTAGACACAATAAGAAAATTATAAAAACAAAACACAGCCGAAGACGGATGTGTCTGGCTATTCTCGAAAATAAAACAGCATCACAACGCATTTCCATTTTCTGGACTAGATCCTGCTGGAAATTTAGTAGGACAATGGTCCTGCTACAAGGGAGATCCAGCGGGAGTTTGAGAATGAATGATGAAGAAGAAGAAGAAAACAAAACATTTATTAATTAGACAATATGAGGATGTGAAAGTAGGATATTTACATACATTTTACATCTAGAGCACAATTGAGGACAAAACAGACCACAAGTACCAAAGTACAGTGTACATACACTTCAACTAGTACACTTGACATTTCAGTAATAACCAAAACTTAATGACATCTGCTGAACTGTAAAATCTATTAAAAGAAAGCTATCCTATATACTGCATCTACCGTGGTTACTTTGTCATATGAGCACATTGTACCTGTTTCTCAGTTATCACTGTTACTCTGTCATACAAGCATATTGTACCTATTGCTCAGCTATCACTGTTACTCTGTCATACAAGTATATTGTACCTGTTTCTCAGTTATCACTGTTACTCTGTCATACAAGCATATTGTACCTGTTGCTCAGCTATCACTGTTACTCTGTCATACAAGCATATTGTACCTGTTGCTCAGCTATCTCCCGTCTCCTTTGTTCTAGAGCTCTCTGTTGTTCATTTGTATGGTCTACAATATTTTTCCCTCCCACCAGTAGCTTGCTCTCCATGGCCTGCAGAAAGGAAGATAATAACAATAATAACTGACCATGGCACGCAAACTACTTTTGTAGAGAATTGACCAACTACTTTGTGTAGGTATTGTAAATTATTTGTGTGTGGAGAAATGGTAAATCACTTGTTTGGAGACATTGTAAATTATTTGTCTGAGGAGACAATGTAAACTACTTATGTGTGGAAACATTGTAAATTATTTGTCTGAGGAGACAATGTAAACTACTTATGTGTGGAGATATTGTAAATTAAATGATGTATGTATATGAGGTGTATGTATATGTTACGTATGCGCACACACGTGTGTGTGTGTGTATATATATATATACCTGTGCATATGTGTATGTCTGCATGCACATATATGTTTGATATGTGTATGTATATGTGCACATTGTTAAAATTCAGATGGAATGTCTAAATATTCGCTTAGTTGTGTGATTCTATGTGGATGTGCGTATAGTTTGATGCATATCTATCCTAGACACTGTCAATTGCTATTCATCCGTACACATTTCTATGGTCTCTGCATCTATTGGTAACCCCCCCCCCACGACTAATTTCTTTATCCTTCCCCCTTTATTCTTTCTCCCCCCCCCCACCCTGGCTAGGGTATTGTTCATTGGTAGCCCCATATCCAGGAGGTTGGAAGAAATGTCTGGAGAAATGGTTAAATAATCGTGTTTACAGAGAAACATATTACTATATAGTAAGTAAAGTAAAGTAACCCATAGCATTTATTAATGCAGTAGGGGTGTGAGATGTTAGCGTTCTCACATTTCAGAGGCTCTGCAAATGAGGGTGGTAGCCATCTCCTCTCCCTCGCATTACTATATAGAGAAATACTTGACTAGTTGATGAATAAATGATTAATAACCTTAATTTTAGTTGCCAGCAGATCTCTCTGCTCCTTCTCCTGAGATAACCTGCTCTCCTTATCATTCAACTCACTCAGCAGTTTTTCCTTCTCCTGAAATAACAACATTGATTACATTATTGTAGTAGTAGTGGTTGATTATGATGCAGTTATGGCACTTATTATCAATGAAAACAATCAAGTTTGTGCAAGGGGATGATACAACAGCTGTTACTGTTGGAACAAAAAGTAGAGGTTGGTGGAACTAAGCTAGAAATATCTCACACCACTAAATCTCTAATACAACCGTACAAAACTAAATCTCTACCACAACCACACAGCACTAAACCCTTAGTACAACCACTAAAACTATAGTACAATCGTACAATCACAGATAACAAAACCTCTAGCACAACGACACAGCACTAAAACTATAATACAATCACACATAACCAAGCCTCTAGTACAATCACACACCACTAAAACTATAGTACAAGCACAAATAAGTAAACCTTTAGTACAACCATACATATCTGCTACAACTAACACATATGATTTACCTCCGCTATAAGAGACTGGTTACCTCTAATATAACCATACATATCTGCTACAACTAACACATATGATTTACCTCTGCTATAAGAGACTGGTTACCTCTAATATAACCATACATATCTGCTACAACTAACACAGATGATTTACCTCCGCTATAAGAGACTGGTTACCTCTAATATAACCATACATATCTGCTACAACTAACACATATGATTTACCTCCGCTATAAGAGACTGGTTACCTCTAATATAACCATACATATCTGCTACAACTAACACACATGATTTACCTCCGCTATAAGAGACTGGTTACCTCTAATATAACCATACATATCTGCTACAACTAACACATATGATTTACCTCCGCTATAAGAGACTGGTTACCTCTAATATAACCATACATATCTGCTACAACTAACACACATGATTTACCTCCGCTATAAGAGACTGGTTATCTCTAATATAACCATACATATCTGCTACAACTAACACATATGATTTACCTCCGCTATAAGAGACTGGTTACCTCTAATATAACCATACATATCTGCTACAACTAACACACATGATTTACCTCCGCTATAAGAGACTGGTTACCTCTAATATAACCATACATATCTGCTACAACTAACACATATGATTTACCTCCGCTATAAGAGACTGGTTACCTCTAATATAACCATACATATCTGCTACAACTAACACATATGATTTACCTCCGCTATAAGAGACTGGTTACCTCTAATATAACCATACATATCTGCTACAACTAACACATATGATTTACCTCCGCTATAAGAGACTGGTTACCTCTAATATAACCATACATATCTGCTACAACTAACACATATGATTTACCTCCGCTATAAGAGACTGGTTACCTCTAATATAACCATACATATCTGCTACAACTAACACATATGATTTACCTCCGCTATAAGAGACTGGTTACCTCTAATATAACCATACATATCTGCCACAACTAACACATATGATTTACCTCCGCTATAAGAGACTGGTTACCTCTAATATAACCATACATATCTGCTACAACTAACACATATGATTTACCTCCGCTATAAGAGACTGGTTATCTCTAATATAACCATACATATCTGCTACAACTAACACATATGATTTACCTCCGCTATAAGAGACTGGTTACCTCTAATATAACCATACATATCTGCTACAACTAACACATATGATTTACCTCCGCTATAAGAGACTGGTTACCTCTAATATAACCATACATATCTGCTACAACTAACACATATGATTTACCTCCGCTATAAGAGACTGGTTATCTCTAATATAACCATACATATCTGCTACAACTAACACATATGATTTACCTCCGCTATAAGAGACTGGTTACCTCTAATATAACCATACATATCTGCTACAACTAACACATATGATTTACCTCCGCTATAAGAGACTGGTTACCTCTAATATAACCATACATACCTGCTACAACTAACACATATGATTTACCTCCGCTATAAGAGACTGGTTATCTCTAATATAACCATACATATCTGCTACAACTAACACATATGATTTACCTCTGCTATAAGAGACTGGTTACCTCTAATATAACCATACATACCTGCTACAACTAACACATATGATTTACCTCCGCTATAAGAGACTGGTTACCTCTAATATAACCACACATATCTGCTACAACTACCACATATTATTTACCTCCGCTATAAGAGACTGGTTATCTCTAATATAACCATACATATCTGCTACAACTACCACATATTATTTACCTCCGCTATAAGAGACTGGTTATCTCTAATATAACCATACATATCTGCTACAACTACCACATATTATTTACCTCCGCTATAAGAGACTGGTTACCTCTAATATAACCATACATACCTGCTACAACTAACACATATGATTTACCTCCGCTATAAGAGACTGGTTACCTCTAATATAACCATACATACCTGCTACAACTAACACATATGATTTACCTCCGCTATAAGAGACTGGTTATCTCTAATATAACCATACATATCTGCTACAACTAACACATATGATTTACCTCCGCTATAAGAGACTGGTTATCTCTAATATAACCATACATATCTGCTACAACTAACACATATGATTTACCTCCGCTATAAGAGACTGGTTACCTCTAATATAACCATACATATCTGCTACAACTAACACATATGATTTACCTCCGCTATAAGAGACTGGTTATCTCTAATATAACCATACATATCTGCTACAACTAACACATATGATTTACCTCCGCTATAAGAGACTGGTTACCTCTAATATAACCATACATATCTGCTACAACTAACACATATGATTTACCTCCGCTATAAGAGACTGGTTATCTCTAATATAACCATACATATCTGCTACAACTAACACACATGATTTACCTCCGCTATAAGAGACTGGTTATCTCTAATATAACCATACATATCTGCTACAACTAACACATATGATTTACCTCCGCTATAAGAGACTGGTTATCTCTAATATAACCATACATATCTGCTACAACTAACACATATGATTTACCTCCGCTATAAGAGACTGGTTATCTCTAATATAACCATACATATCTGCTACAACTAACACATATGATTTACCTCCGCTATAAGAGACTGGTTACCTCTAATATAACCATACATATCTGCTACAACTAACACATATGATTTACCTCCGCTATAAGAGACTGGTTATCTCTAATATAACCATACATATCTGCTACAACTAACACATATGATTTACCTCCGCTATAAGAGACTGGTTATCTCTAATATAACCATACATATCTGCTACAACTAACACATATGATTTACCTCCGCTATAAGAGACTGGTTACCTCTAATATAACCATACATATCTGCTACAACTAACACATATGATTTACCTCCGCTATAAGAGACTGGTTACCTCTAATATAACCATACATACCTGCTACAACTAACACATATGATTTACCTCCGCTATAAGAGACTGGTTATCTCTAATATAACCATACATACCTGCTACAACTAACACATATGATTTACCTCCGCTATAAGAGACTGGTTACCTCTAATATAACCATACATATCTGCTACAACTAACACATATGATTTACCTCCGCTATAAGAGACTGGTTACCTCTAATATAACCATACATATCTGCTACAACTAACACATATGATTTACCTCCGCTATAAGAGACTGGTTATCTCTAATATAACCATACATATCTGCTACAACTAACACATATGATTTACCTCCGCTATAAGAGACTGGTTATCTCTAATATAACCATACATATCTGCTACAACTAACACATATGATTTACCTCCGCTATAAGAGACTGGTTATCTCTAATATAACCATACATATCTGCTACAACTAACACATATGATTTACCTCCGCTATAAGAGACTGGTTACCTCTAATATAACCATACATATCTGCTACAACTAACACACATGATTTACCTCCGCTATAAGAGACTGGTTACCTCTAATATAACCATACATATCTGCTACAACTAACACATATGATTTACCTCCGCTATAAGAGACTGGTTACCTCTAATATAACCATACATATCTGCTACAACTAACACACATGATTTACCTCCGCTATAAGAGACTGGTTATCTCTAATATAACCATACATATCTGCTACAACTAACACATATGATTTACCTCCGCTATAAGAGACTGGTTATCTCTAATATAACCATACATATCTGCTACAACTAACACACATGATTTACCTCCGCTATAAGAGACTGGTTACCTCTAATATAACCATACATATCTGCTACAACTAACACACATGATTTACCTCCGCTATAAGAGACTGGTTATCTCTAATATAACCATACATATCTGCTACAACTAACACACATGATTTACCTCCGCTATAAGAGACTGGTTACCTCTAATATAACCATACATATCTGCTACAACTAACACACATGATTTACCTCCGCTATAAGAGACTGGTTACCTCTAATATAACCATACATATCTGCTACAACTAACACATATGATTTACCTCCGCTATAAGAGACTGGTTACCTCTAATATAACCATACATATCTGCTACAACTAACACATATGATTTACCTCCGCTATAAGAGACTGGTTACCTCTAATATAACCATACATATCTGCTACAACTAACACACATGATTTACCTCCGCTATAAGAGACTGGTTACCTCTAATATAACCATACATATCTGCTACAACTAACACATATGATTTACCTCCGCTATAAGAGACTGGTTACCTCTAATATAACCATACATATCTGCTACAACTAACACACATGATTTACCTCCGCTATAAGAGACTGGTTACCTCTAATATAACCATACATATCTGCTACAACTAACACATATGATTTACCTCCGCTATAAGAGACTGGTTACCTCTAATATAACCATACATATCTGCTACAACTAACACACATGATTTACCTCCGCTATAAGAGACTGGTTACCTCTAATATAACCATACATATCTGCTACAACTAACACATATGATTTACCTCCGCTATAAGAGACTGGTTACCTCTAATATAACCATACATATCTGCTACAACTAACACACATGATTTACCTCCGCTATAAGAGACTGGTTACCTCTAATATAACCATACATATCTGCTACAACTAACACATATGATTTACCTCCGCTATAAGAGACTGGTTACCTCTAATATAACCATACATACCTGCTACAACTAACACATATGATTTACCTCCGCTATAAGAGACTGGTTATCTCTAATATAACCATACATATCTGCTACAACTAACACATATGATTTACCTCCGCTATAAGAGACTGGTTATCTCTAATATAACCATACATATCTGCTACAACTAACACATATGATTTACCTCCGCTATAAGAGACTGGTTACCTCTAATATAACCATACATATCTGCTACAACTAACACATATGATTTACCTCCGCTATAAGAGACTGGTTATCTCTAATATAACCATACATACCTGCTACAACTAACACATATGATTTACCTCCGCTATAAGAGACTGGTTACCTCTAATATAACCATACATATCTGCTACAACTAACACATATTATTTACCTCCGCTATAAGAGACTGGTTACCTCTAATATAACCATACATATCTGCTACAACTAACACATATGATTTACCTCCGCTATAAGAGACTGGTTACCTCTAATATAACCATACATATCTGCTACAACTAACACATATGATTTACCTCCGCTATAAGAGACTGGTTACCTCTAATATAACCATACATATCTGCTACAACTAACACATATGATTTACCTCCGCTATAAGAGACTGGTTACCTCTAATATAACCATACATATCTGCTACAACTAACACATATGATTTACCTCCGCTATAAGAGACTGGTTATCTCTAATATAACCATACATATCTGCTACAACTAACACATATGATTTACCTCCGCTATAAGAGACTGGTTACCTCTAATATAACCATACATATCTGCTACAACTAACACACATGATTTACCTCCGCTATAAGAGACTGGTTACCTCTAATATAACCATACATATCTGCTACAACTAACACACATGATTTACCTCCGCTATAAGAGACTGGTTACCTCTAATATAACCATACATATCTGCTACAACTAACACACATGATTTACCTCCGCTATAAGAGACTGGTTACCTCTAATATAACCATACATATCTGCTACAACTAACACACATGATTTACCTCCGCTATAAGAGACTGGTTACCTCTAATATAACCATACATATCTGCTACAACTAACACACATGATTTACCTCCGCTATAAGAGACTGGTTATCTCTAATATAACCACACATATGATTTACCTCCGCTATAAGAGACTGGTTACCTCTAATATAACCATACATATCTGCTACAACTAACACATATGATTTACCTCCGCTATAAGAGACTGGTTACCTCTAATATAACCATACATATCTGCTACAACTAACACACATGATTTACCTCCGCTATAAGAGACTGGTTATCTCTAATATAACCACACATATGATTTACCTCCGCTATAAGAGACTGGTTACCTCTAATATAACCATACATATCTGCTACAACTAACACATATGATTTACCTCCGCTATAAGAGACTGGTTATCTCTAATATAACCACACATATGATTTACCTCCGCTATAAGAGACTGGTTACCTCTAATATAACCATACATATCTGCTACAACTAACACATATGATTTACCTCCGCTATAAGAGACTGGTTACCTCTAATATAACCATACATATCTGCTACAACTAACACACATGATTTACCTCCGCTATAAGAGACTGGTTACCTCTAATATAACCATACATATCTGCTACAACTAACACATATGATTTACCTCCGCTATAAGAGACTGGTTACCTCTAATATAACCATACATATCTGCTACAACTAACACACATGATTTACCTCCGCTATAAGAGACTGGTTACCTCTAATATAACCATACATATCTGCTACAACTAACACATATGATTTACCTCCGCTATAAGAGACTGGTTACCTCTAATATAACCATACATATCTGCTACAACTAACACACATGATTTACCTCCGCTATAAGAGACTGGTTACCTCTAATATAACCATACACATGATTTACCTCCGCTATAAGAGACTGGTTATCTCTAATATAACCACACATATGATTTACCTCCGCTATAAGAGACTGGTTATCTCTAATATAACCATACATATGATTTACCTCCGCTATAAGAGACTGGTTATCTCTAATATAACCATACATATGATTTACCTCCGCTATAAGAGACTGGTTATCTCTAATATAACCATACATATGATTTACCTCCGCTATAAGAGACTGGTTATCTCTAATATAACCATACATATGATTTACCTCCGCTATAAGAGACTGGTTATCTCTAATATAACCATACATATCTGCTACAACTAACACATATGATTTACCTCCGCTATAAGAGACTGGTTACCTCTAATATAACCATACATATCTGCTACAACTAACACATATGATTTACCTCCGCTATAAGAGACTGGTTATCTCTAATATAACCATACATATGATTTACCTCCGCTATAAGAGACTGGTTACCTCTAATATAACCATACATATGATTTACCTCCGCTATAAGAGACTGGTTACCTCTAATATAACCATACATATGATTTACCTCCGCTATAAGAGACTGGTTACCTCTAATATAACCATACATATCTGCTACAACTAACACATATGATTTACCTCCGCTATAAGAGACTGGTTACCTCTAATATAACCATACATATGATTTACCTCCGCTATAAGAGACTGGTTACCTCTAATATAACCATACATATGATTTACCTCCGCTATAAGAGACTGGTTACCTCTAATATAACCATACATATCTGCTACAACTAACACATATGATTTACCTCCGCTATAAGAGACTGGTTACCTCTAATATAACCATACATATCTGCTACAACTAACACATATGATTTACCTCCGCTATAAGAGACTGGTTACCTCTAATATAACCATACATATCTGCTACAACTAACACACATGATTTACCTCCGCTATAAGAGACTGGTTATCTCTAATATAACCATACACATGATTTACCTCCGCTATAAGAGACTGGTTATCTCTAATATAACCATACATATGATTTACCTCCGCTATAAGAGACTGGTTATCTCTAATATAACCATACATATGATTTACCTCCGCTATAAGAGACTGGTTACCTCTAATATAACCATACATATGATTTACCTCCGCTATAAGAGACTGGTTACCTCTAATATAACCATACATATGATTTACCTCCGCTATAAGAGACTGGTTATCTCTAATATAACCATACATATGATTTACCTCCGCTATAAGAGACTGGTTATCTCTAATATAACCATACATATGATTTACCTCCGCTATAAGAGACTGGTTACCTCTAATATAACCATACATATGATTTACCTCCGCTATAAGAGACTGGTTATCTCTAATATAACCATACATATGATTTACCTCCGCTATAAGAGACTGGTTATCTCTAATATAACCATACATATGATTTACCTCCGCTATAAGAGACTGGTTATCTCTAATATAACCATACATATGATTTACCTCCGCTATAAGAGACTGGTTATCTCTAATATAACCACACATATGATTTACCTCCGCTATAAGAGACTGGTTACCTCTAATATAACCACACATATGATTTACCTCCGCTATAAGAGACTGGTTACCTCTAATATAACCATACATATGATTTACCTCCGCTATAAGAGACTGGTTATCTCTAATATAACCATACATATGATTTACCTCCGCTATAAGAGACTGGTTATCTCTAATATAACCATACATATGATTTACCTCCGCTATAAGAGACTGGTTATCTCTAATATAACCACACATATGATTTACCTCCGCTATAAGAGACTGGTTACCTCTAATATAACCATACATATGATTTACCTCCGCTATAAGAGACTGGTTATCTCTAATATAACCATACATATCTGCTACAACTAACACATATGATTTACCTCCGCTATAAGAGACTGGTTATCTCTAATATAACCACACATATGATTTACCTCCGCTATAAGAGACTGGTTATCTCTAATATAACCATACATATGATTTACCTCCGCTATAAGAGACTGGTTATCTCTAATATAACCATACATATGATTTACCTCCGCTATAAGAGACTGGTTATCTCTAATATAACCATACATATGATTTACCTCCGCTATAAGAGACTGGTTATCTCTAATATAACCATACATATGATTTACCTCCGCTATAAGAGACTGGTTATCTCTAATATAACCATACATATGATTTACCTCCGCTATAAGAGACTGGTTATCTCTAATATAACCATACATATGATTTACCTCCGCTATAAGAGACTGGTTATCTCTAATATAACCATACATATGATTTACCTCCGCTATAAGAGACTGGTTATCTCTAATATAACCATACATATGATTTACCTCCGCTATAAGAGACTGGTTATCTCTAATATAACCATACATATGATTTACCTCCGCTATAAGAGACTGGTTATCTCTAATATAACCATACATATGATTTACCTCCGCTATAAGAGACTGGTTATCTCTAATATAACCATACATATGATTTACCTCCGCTATAAGAGACTGGTTATCTCTAATATAACCATACATATGATTTACCTCCGCTATAAGAGACTGGTTATCTCTAATATAACCATACATATGATTTACCTCCGCTATAAGAGACTGGTTATCTCTAATATAACCATACATATGATTTACCTCCGCTATAAGAGACTGGTTACCAAGAATTGCTTCCTTCTCCTGCTCCAGCCTAGCCTGCTGTTCTCTCATATAAACATCTGCCTCATCCTCATCATTGTCCTCCTCTCCATCCTCATCAACATCACCCTCTATCACTTGACCTGGCATGATCAGAGAAAACAATATAATACGGTGGATACATCAGGTAAAGCAACTTGAAAAAATAGCAAAACTAGGACACAACATTTCATAGTGTCAAGATGTCAATGTGTAAACTACTAGTCTAACTTTTGCACTTTGTTTAAGGTGTTTTCATTGTTAGTTCTCTAATATTGTTTGTTCTCTGTAGTGAAATAGAGTTGTGGAAGAGAACTCTTGATTTCTAACCCAGGAAGTGCCAAGGTGTGCTAGACATTCTTATTTTGCGATTGACCATGAAATGCCAGGTACAGGTGTGACTCTCACAAGGAAACACATTTGTATTCCTGTCAATCACGCATATTTTTCCACGAGCAAAATGTATGAAATAGTAGAGAGATTAATACATAATTTTTCTTTCGTTCACTTAAAATGTCTATACTGTAATTTGTCTCTTCGATAAACTTGACAATCTCTTGCAGCTCATACATGGGGGCATAGAGCTTTGATTCTAGTGTAGTTTCTGTAGAACAGTGTGTTTGCTGGGGGCATAGAGTGTTGTTTCTGTAGAATGATGTGTTTGCTGGGGACCATAGAGCTTTGATTCTAGTGTAGTTTCTGTAGAACAGTGTGTTTGCTGGGGGCATAGAGCTTTGATTCTAGTGTAGTTTTTGTAGAACAGTGTGTTTGCTGGGGGCATAGAGCTTTGATTCTAGTGTTATTTCTGTAGAATGGTGTGTTTGCTGGGGGCAATAGAGCTTTGATTCTAGTGTAGTTTCTGTAGAATGGTGTGTTTGCTGGGGGCATAGAGCTTTGATTCTAGTGTAGTTACTGTAGAACAGTGTGTTTGCTGGGGGCATAAAGTGTTGTTTCTGTAGAATGGTGTGTTTGCTGGGGGCAATAGAGCTTTGATTCTAGTGTAGTTTCTGTAGAATGGTGTGTTTGCTGGGGGGCATAGAGCTTTGATTCTAGTGTAGTTTCTGTAGAACGGTGTGTTTGTCTCAGCATATGTTAATAATTTGGTATTCATTGTGTGTTAATGTTGGCTTTCTAATTGCTTTGATCAGCTGCTTTCTCTGATGATAAGTTTTGATAACATTTCTATTATTGCCAATCATGTGTATTTTTCCAAGAGTAAAATGTGTGCAATAGTACAGACTTTGGATGTCTCAAACGATCAACGTTTTCCATGATGTATGTACTTCTATCATCGTTTAATCCTCACACATACACAGAGACATTAGTCACACAACACTAACAACAACAACAAACATTTCTCATCATTGTTCAACATTGAATGTACCATCTCTTGTTCTTCTTGTTCGCTTCTTCTTTCTCTTCTTTGATCCACCTTTACCCTCCAGTTGAGCTTTCAACCTGAGGACACATTCCAAGAAGAAGATGCTATAGAAATGAGACTACATCAAGATTACACATTACGGCAACAATATCACAGAAATAAAATATAAAAACTAGATGCTATCTAGTCTAGAAAACTTCAAGACTAGACAATATCTACATTAGATCACATCCAGACCAGTCAATATGAAGACTAGATAATATCTTCTTCCTTTTCTATACGGAGCTGCAGGTTTTAATTATGTGGCAGCTTTTGCCAAATTCTAAACTATCTGGTAAGTGTAATGAAATGTTTAAGAAAAGCTGCAAGGGTTCCCAAACTGGACAGAATAAAAAAATGATGAAATCAGGAAGTGATTAATACCATTCAGTGAATACTTCGAGAGGCAGCATATAAAAAATTTGGATCTTTATGAGAATCGATCATAACCAACTACTTTCTTCTTCTTCTGCATTTGTTCTCAAATCCTTCAAATTAGCAGGATGTAGTCCGGAGAATGTAATGCAATGTGTCATGGTTTATAGCTTAGCTGTGATGTCTGTGCCTGTCAGCCTGATACATCCACCTTCAGCATGGCTTATTGATCATTTTGGCCCATATATGGGATAGGACAGTCAACTGTACCTCGAAACCACCTTAGTCACCTCATACGACATGCATGGAAGGTAAACAGTGTTGTTATTCTGTGCTAATCTTTTGGGCTGTAGCAACACATGGATGAACCAATTACCAATTACAGAGTATTACACTAGAAGATTCGGATACAGAAGAAATGAGAAAATAGTTGGATAGACTTACATTATGATAGACTTGAACAAACACACACAGATTCAGCACAATCAAGGTGACACCTCTGGTCTAGGAGCGAAATCTGACGCTCCTTCCCCTATGCTTAACGACAAGTGTGGATTCACTGTCCCAACATCCACCCAGGACAATCTTCTTAATTATACAATATTTCCAGGAAGATCCCCCCCCCCCCCAAACTACAACTAAGATAACTCTCATTCCCATGTTACATATGAAGTTGCTAAACACTAAAATAAATATTGAAAACTTCAACAACAGCAACTACAGACCTCATAATCTCTTCTTGAAACTCTCTCAACAAGGCATCCTTGGGGTCTTCATTAATAATTGGTTTGTTCTTGATATTTTTGGCTCGATTGGCATACCTGGCATATGATAAAACTCATGATGACAATACAACAAGCTACAGCTTATTAGCTAATATGACATTTTCTTCTGCGTTCATCCGATGTAGTTCATTGTGTCTTGAGTTTACAGCTTGGCTGTAATATCTACACATTTTGTCCTGACACATCTGATTACAGCATGGCTTCTGGGTAACTGAATATCTATGGGATGGAACAGCCAAATCCATTCCCAAAGTCTCCTTAGTCACCTCTTATGTCATGTGTTTACAAGCCTGTGTCACTGATCTTCGCTTCCCTTTCAGGTCCGGTAACACACGGGCAATAATATGTGTATCCAAATTATGACTCTCTTTGCATAGCTGTATCAGAATGAACATAATATAAAAATGGACTCCTGGAACCACATATAAGTACATCCTGATGTTTATCTTCTGCGTTCATTCTTAAATTCCTCCAATTTGTATCAGTCAGTCAGTAAACACGTAACCCTTCAGGGTCGTAGGGTACCACATTGGATGCCTCAGCACACAGAGTCCTCCAGCGAATTCTATCCTCAGCGATGCAGATGAATGTGGAAATATCTTGCCCTGTCCATTCCTTGATGTCTGTCCATGCCTTTATTTGCCCTCCTCTGCTTCTTCTACCCTCGACAGTTCCCTGCAGTATTGTTTTTGACAAGGAATCATGCCTGCATACATGTCTGAACCATGCTAGTTTTCCATTGTAGTATTTCAGTGGGCAAAAGGTTTAGCTAGTGGTGCCCATCTCCTCTCCAGCTGTCCTTATGATGTGGTTACATGGATGTGTTTTCTCTCTCCATCTCCATTGCACTTTGCTCATGTTGACACTACATAAAATTTGAACTTCGCGCTGAGCGCATCGCTACCATTTCACTAGGTCACAACCTTACTTCATATGCATCCACATTAAGACTTCTAAACTTGATAATACCTTCACTATGTTGTTATCTTTTAATCCATTAACGAAATAACCTTCAAGATATTATCCCGACACATTGTCCACTTCACATTAATTCACTGAATATAATACATAACATAGATCCCTGCTTCACAGAAAGAAAACACAGTGCCATGTTGTCGTGATGACATCAACATCCTCAATTTAGTATAAGGTAATCTGGAGAACGAAATATGTTATGTTATGGTTTACAGCTTTGCTGTGATATCTGCACTTTTCAGTCTGGCACAATACTGAAGTAGCGTAGGATATGTTCTGCTGTCTGTGCTGCCTGCCCACATGGACACTGAGGTGTTGGAAACAGTATTAGTCTATTATTTAAATGGACTTTGTTGTGTCCTGTCCTCATGCAAAAGATGATAACCTGCTCAGCACTGTCAAGATAGTGGTAGTTAACTTTTGAGTGGTCTATTTTCTTAATAGCTTTGATGAGGGTCCTCTTTTTCTGGTATGTGATTTCTAGGTCTTTTTGTTTCTGTGTAGCTCCATCCCTTGTCAGTATATCTGCCTTTTAATTTCCTGGTATGCCACAGTGGGATGGTATCCAATGTAGTTCTACCCTTCTTCGGATGCTCACTTCTCGTATGGTTTTCTTCAGTCTGGTAATTTATCACTGTCAAGGTCTTGTAGGACAGACATCAATAAGATAAACACAACGTGAAGTTTAATAAAGGCCAACAATGAATGTTTTCTAAAGAAATTATACTGATACATGACAAGAAGGTGAATGACAGAAATACATGACAAGAAGGTGAATGACAGAAAAACATGACAAGAAGGTGAATGACAGAAATACATGACAAGAAGGTGAATGACAGAAATACAAAGAATAACAGCAAACACAGACAGGACTTTTGTCAAACCTAAGTGTAGTCAGCGTTTCCTCGTAGTTGTAGCTTGCAGGTCCAATGTTGGCTACCATAACAGTCCTTGCATTGCCACCCAGAGAATCTGGTTCATGAAGAGTTCAAGATAAATAGATCATATTAATTCACAATTATCTGCATGGCGACAAAATAACAAATAATAAACAATATTTTTATATCAACTCTGTTACCAATGTCAAATATGGCCCTTGACAAAGACACTAGTGAAAAATATCACAGCATGTGAAATGAAATGCTTGAGGAAAGCTATAAATGTCACGAGAAGAGACAGATGAAGAAATGAAGACCATCTAAAGTCGACTACATCAAGAGACTAGGTGATTTGGCCACCGTATGAGCATGTAACCAATGCAACCAGCCATTCGTGCATACAACAGTACATAAGATTACAAGGCACAGAGAAGACAAGAAGACCAAAAATTTCATGGATGGAGACAATCAAAGAAACCTTAGATACAGGCTGACCATGGCTAATGCGACCAAATGACCAAAGACATGAAACTGAAATTCTAACTAATTTCCTCTATGACGATTAAATGCACAAGTGGGAAAAACAATAAACAGATAGATTAATTCACAATCCAAAGTTTTCCGGTTGGTTAGTTGCTGATCCAGTGGTCTATGGGCTCATGCCCTTTGACCCAATAAAATTGTGTGATATATGCACATGTTTGTGAGCTGTTGTTCTGTTCCATACAATGTGTTCCATTTATCTGGCCTTGACCGAAGCAGTGTTGAGACTCGAACTCTGAACACTGCAAGCAACACAAGTGTCTAACGACACTGCAAACCATGCCCAACTCAACTGTTGTCCATTGCCAAACATGGCTCATACAGAGAGAATTGGGTTCAGTACCCATGGGCTTCTGCCAAAATGGCTGACTAGAATGAATGTGTTCTCTTTACGGCAGTCAATTAGCGGTTGTACCTTCCCGAAAGTAATGGCAAACTACAGGAATATTATGCATAGAAATTTAGAATTTCTAACTTTTTTTCTGTTTAGAAAGACAAATAATGGAGGGCACAGCACAGGGGTGGAGGAGGAAAGGCAGACCAAGAAAATGATGGACTGATGACATTAAAGATAACATGAATACATCGTTGGAAAATGCAAGTAGCATTGCCCAAGACAGGGAAGGGTTCAGGGAGTTAATTGGGAAGACAACATTCTGCAGAGAATACGTCACATGACATATCCAAGGGCCCACTGTAAAACTCCTCATCTGAGATTGCATTTGACCTACTCCTTTAGGTAATATACATGACAAAAGTCAAAATACACAGACCATGACTGGCGATGGATTGGAAGGTCATCTCAAGCAGATGAGGCGAGTGCGTAAGAAATGCACAGGTCAAATCCGAGACCCCTGATATGTTTGGCAAAGAGCACCTTGTCTAGAAAGGTGTATCAACCCGGAGTCTAATTCGACAGTTGTCGTTACCCAACATGGCCCATACAGAAGAAATTAGGTCTGGGACCTAGGGACACAAAAGGGTGGTAATGGAATGGTCTTCCTACATGAGGAACAGCTCGCTGGCTGCGAAGCACCTTGTAGGAAGAAAGACAAAACTATGGGTGACCCAGGCAAACTTGGCATTAGATGATCACATTTCTATCATTTTATAATACCAGTAACACTCCCCCTCTCCACCTTTTAACAAATATTAACATAACATCTGTGTACACGTGTGCCCCCTCTTGTAAAAAAATACCAATAAAACAATTGTGCATGCACATAATTGCACCCACACATGGACCCCCACCTTGTAAAAAAACACACTAACTCAACACTTGTTCATCTACACATGTTCCAACCTTGCAACAATCTTGTAAGCTTGGAATCCCTGTATGGAATGTGTGTACTCTTTCCATCCACTAATGCTGATATAACATTACCCAGGGTGGACAGTGATAAGTTGATCTTAGTTGCTTCCTTGAGTCTTTCACCCTGCACAGACCAGACAATAATCACAAGGACATTAGTTATATCAAAGACAACTATTCTCAGGAAACAATCTGACAAACAAATCACAACTATACATCTAATGACAAAATAAATCACAATACTTCTAATAACACAATAAATCACAGCTATACTTCTAATAACACAATAAATTACAACTATACCTCTAATGACAAAATAAATCACAACAATACTTCTAATAACACAATAAATCATAACTATACCTCTAATAACACAAATCACAATTATACTTCTAATGACAAAATAAATCAGAAATGCACTTTTACTGACACAATAAATAACAACTGTGATTCTGTGTTCTTCTAATGACAAAATAAATCATAACCGTACTTCTAATAACAAAATAAATCACAACTAACCGTAGATCCAGTCTTGCTTTGTCTTTCACTGCCAGCAAGATCAACCATATTGAGTTTCCCCACTCGAATGTGATTCTCCCCATCTTCTCCTATCTGGAACACCAAGTCACAGATATTTCTGATGTAGCAAGACAGACAAGAACTAACAGTAGATGGATATTATAACATCCAGTTGACAGATGTGGTGGACAAGAACTAATTAGCGGATACTTTCATAAAATGATTTGACAGATTACTAACACTTTTTCTTTTTCACACTAATTATCATATTCTCTTATCTTATTTCTTTCTTTCAATTTTTAACAAACAAAGGAAGGCACCATAGCCCTCGTTGTTTTCATTGTAGAATATTGCAGTTGTGATTTTCCTCATTCCACTGGCACTAATAAGAAAGATGTCATGAATATGCCATTCACAATTAATGAATTAAATGAAGAACTAGCAGTATTAAAACTTCAGAAATGACCTCACTCAGACGACATCACAAATGAACTGCTAATCCACCTGGATCATCAGCACAAAAATAAAATATTAAACAAACTGTTGGGATTGAGGCTGAGTGTCACAGATTTAAAACCATAATAATGATACTTATCCACTAGAATGGCAACCAAAACAAGGTGGACAGCTGTCGACATACAAGTCTGACCAGTTGTTTGTGCAAACTGAAGGAATGTCCGGTAAACAAAAGAATGATGTGGCTCCTATATAAAAAAATAAAATCTTGTTAAATCAGCAAATTGGCTTCAGAAAGTGTTGATAAAAAAAAATGAGAATGCACTAATTGACCAGAAAGTAGAGGATGCTTTCCAAGAAATAAATATACAACAGCTTTGTGGGCAGACACGGAAATGCCTTTGACTGTGTGTGGAATAGATGGACCCCATCTTAAATTACAGCAAAATAAAGTGAGTGGGACATGTACTGCTGGATAAAAAACTAGCTGTACAACCAAAAGGTAGCACTGAAACTTGGAATGAAGCACAGCACAATGAAACTCTTCAAGCATGGAGTATCACAGGGAGGTGTCTTTTGGGAGCTGCACAATTGCCTGAAATGGGATTTGAACCCAGTACTTTGGTGGTTATAGACACAATCTGTACCATGCAGTCACAGAGTCAGACTTACTAATACAGATATACAAAACCTAAAACCACTGAACGCCATTAACACGTACCCAAGTGAACTAGTTCTCTCGTATGGATGACCTACTATCAATATGGCGACAGATGTCCACTGCTCAATTAAAGTGGTAAAACAAAGAGCGTATTAGTTACTGCACTCACGTCGGATGTGTGGAACCATTGGTGGAAATAAAACGACGGCACAAAGCAATTCTATTCCATAGACTTTATCCTGTTGGATATCTAGTAGGACCATTGCCCTGCTACAAGTGAGATTCGATTTGAAAAAAAATAAGACATCATAAGCTGTATAAAAATCTGACATGACTCCATGACCTGTTGACATTGGTGACGTCACTTTCCCCAATGAAATATTGACATATTTGTCACTGACTCCATACACTGTTGATGTATCTTATGTTAATGTCAGGATGTATTATTTACATGAGGAAATACAACCATTGACAAACATTTGCACCAGATGAAGCTACTGACCTCGCTACACTCAATCGTGACAATAAATATTGCATGTGACCTTGAACTGTGCTCGTTCATGTTGGTGGCCCTGTACAAAGACATAGGTTTAAAAAAAAATTATAAAATTAAAAAGAAATAATTAAATATAAATTACTTGTACAGTCATTTTTGTGCTATGGTGGCGCAGTGACTAAGTCACTGGCTTTCTACAGGTCAAGCTATATCAACAGGCTATTCTTGTTTAGGTGTAAGACACCTGTCACAGTTCGACAGGTTATCCTTGTCTAGGTGTAAGACACCTGTCACAGTTCTATAGGTTATCCTTGTCTAGGTGTAAGGCACCTGTCACAGTTTGACAGGTTATGGTCAGGGCTTACATATAATTATATATACTAATTATGATATAAATTGCTAGGGTGTTGCTATGGCCCAAAAGGGAAGAAAAAAATTGCAACACTGACCTGCGATATCATAGGAGGGTACTAAGGAGATTTAGGTGGTGGAGTTGGCTTTTCTGACCCATGGGTCAAAGTGACTCAAAAGACATGTCTGAAATAAATTGTGTCCGATATCACAACTCAACTGTAAACAATGACAACACATTCTGTTCTCTGGAAGACATCCTGGTAACCAACAGGAGTTTGAGAATGAATGAAGAAAAAGAATAAGAATTAAATCATTATTTGAAAGATACAATGACTGACTCTTGGAACAGTTTGTTCAAGATTGTAATGTTCAAAGTTTCTAGAGATGTGATCATGAGATGGTAAGAAAACACAATGAGAATATGAGTGTGTGTTTGATGTCTTGGACTACTGAGGTCATGTGTCCATGAGTACATAGGCCTGTAATGACATGAGTCTATGTGGACATGGGTCTGTGAGGACATGGGTCTGTGAGTACATGAGTCTGTAAGGACATGGAGCTGTGAGTACATGGGTCTGTAAGGACAAGGAGCTGTGAGTACATGGGTCTGTAAGGACATGGAGCTGTGAGTACATGGGTCTGTAAGGACATGGAGCTGTGAGTACATGGGTCTGTAAGGACATGGGTCCATGTGGATTATGTAGACGTGAGAAATGAATATGAGAACATGGAACAGAGATAACATGGATGTGTGAGTACATGGATGTGTGAGTACATGGATGTGTGAGTACATGGATCTGTGAGTACATGGATCTGTGCGTACACGGATCTGTGAGTACACGGATCTGTGAGTACATGGATCTGTGAGTACATGGGACTGTGAGTACATGGATCTGTGAGTACATGGATCTGTGAGTACATGGAACTGTGAGTACATGGATCTGTGAGTACATGGAACTGTGAGTACATGGATCTGTGAGTACATGGATCTGTGAGTACATGGATCTGTGAGTACATGGATCTGTGAGTACATGGAACTGTGAGTACATGGATCTGTGAGTACATGGATCTGTGAGTACATGGATCTGTGAGTACATGGATATGTGAGTGCATGGATCTGTGAGTACATGGATATGTGAGTACATGGATCTGTGAGTACATGGAACTGTGAGTACATGGATCTGTGAGTACATGGATCTGTGAGTACATGGAACTGTGAGTACATGGAACTGTGAGTACATGGATATGTGAGTACATGGATCTGTGAGTACATGGATCTGTGAGTACATGGATCTGTGAGGACAATGAACTGTGAGTACATGGATCTGTGAGGACAATGAACTGTGAGTACATGGATCTGTGAGGACAATGAACTGTGAGTAAATAGATTTGTGAGTACATGGATCTGTGAGTGCATGGATCTGTGAGTACATGGATCTGTGAGGACAATGAACTGTGAGTACATGGATCTGTGAGGACAATGAACTGTGAGTACATGGATCTGTGAGGACAATGAACTGTGAGTACATGGATCTGTGAGGACAATGAACTGTGAGTAAATAGATTTGTGAGTACATGGATCTGTGAGTGCATGGATCTGTGAGGACAGACTCACCCAACAGATCTGTTGCTGTTGCCAACATTCATCACATGCTCTATCTCTTTCACGCTCTTGGTCACAAATGAGGACAAGTCCTGAAAATAAACATCATCATTCATGATACAAAAATCATGACATGGAAAATAGAAAATCCCAGACAGAATATGGAGACAACACAACATTCAACACAGCATATTGACAATAGAACTTATAAAACTAAATAATGGCAGTAGAATATCCCGGAAGGGATGATGGTGTGTGTGTTGTGTAGAACAGTGGTTATTGCACTGGCTTCGCATGAGTGGTCCTTGGTTCATTGCCCAGCTGAGGCTGAAAAGTTTTTCAGACTGTAATGGCTCCCAGGTCGAACCAGCCTTAATTGGGTACCGGATTAGTCCTTGAAGTAAAGACTGTGAGGAAGAGGAGATGGCTACCACCTTCTTATAGCATAGCAGAGCAACTGCAATGTGAGATCGCTAACATCTCACACCCCTACAGCATTAATAAAGGCTATAAACTTTACTTAACTTTTACTTATCCCAGGCAGAACATTGACAATAAATATGGGCAGTACAATATTCCAGACAGAACATTGACAATAAATATGGGCAGTAAAGACAGAACAATGACAACACAAACTTCTGAGACAGAACATTGCAAATAAACATCCCAGAAAAAATATTCACAATAATAATAAACCCATAACCCATCAGGGTCGTAGGGGTGTCACAATGTGACTTTTGGTGTAGAAAGATCTCCACGCATCTCTATCCTCTACCATCTTGATTAGTTTGGAAACCTCAAACCCTGTCCATTCTTTATTATTATCCAGTCATGTCTTCTTCTGTCCATCTCGTTTTCTTATACCCTCCACGTACCTTCAAGAACATCTTTTGTCATAGAAGAATGCCTCATCATGCGACTGTACCATCGGGCACAATAGAACATCCCAGATAGAACATTGCCAATAGAACACTCTAGATAAATCATCAAACATTTTACAGACATACAAACATGAAATTCTTGCAATATTTGACTTTCTAAAAATACATTTTACCAATATAATTTGTCCTTATAGTACTGAGGCCTGATGTCATGTACTAGTGTTAAATGACTGTGGCTCTCGAATTTACATACCTGTGCAGTGTGTGTAGAAATTTGTGTGTCAACATTCACACACATTCATCCATCCATATTCACAGTAGTCTGAGAAGATACATGTTGGAAGTCTTGATGAAAAACACACATTTTTATGGATGACGATTGGATTGATTTTTTAAATAAATCCTCGATGCTTCCTATTTATATTAAATGTATATTCAGAACATAATCTGATGTAGTCATAGCTCAGAGGTCAATTCAAACATGAAATACGGCTCCAAAAAATAAATGACCTCCTTAAAGTAATGAAACAATAACATGTTACCAACCTTGACATATACCCCAGTGTCTGTTCTCTCTTTCAGTTCCAAACGCTTGCTCTGGTCTTTGGATAGAAGATCTCTTATTTCCTCCTGTAGTTCAAAATATGTAGAAATCACAAAATTACTGAAATATATTATTCTTAGCTTCATGTGGCAGGAATTCTACATCATATGAGCTTAACTTCATGTGATTCCGTAGTAATGAATCGGGACATAGCAACAAGGGGGGGGGGGGAGAATTGGAGACACTTACCGGCCCTAGTTACGTAAGGAAGTCGTCTATGGAGTCTGCAAGGTAAAAAAATGGTGTTGGAAGCATTAGTCATCTGCATGGAAGTGCGAGGAGTATATTCAAACTAAGGGCTATGTGAAGCAACAGCATGCACGCACTGTGACACTTGTTGGGGAACAATGAAAGCATTACATTTGTCTTGTCGAATTGTGTAAGGCTCAAGTAGTGGGAAATCAGGTGTGGGATAGGCCCCCCTGGTGGAACAAAGAGGTTCAAAGGGCATGGAGTGAGAAACGGAAAGCAGTATCACTATGGCAAAGGGCAAGGAAACGTGTTGCGGCTCAGCCCATGGAGGTCGCACAATGGAAACGGAAGAAAGATATCTTAGTACAAACATTCAAAGATATTGCAAAGTTAGCAAAGGCGTCAAAATGGGACGAATTTTGCCAGGAGATCACACACGAAAAGTCACTAAAATTGTTCTGGCGGTTACACAAGTCCATGAATGGTCTGACAAGACGCGTGACTATTGCCGATTTCCACGATACCGTCTGGCAGAAGACAGACGAGACAAAAGGTGCGGCGTTGCTGGCACACTACACTGCACAAATTGGTCAGAGAAATGTGGAGGCATATCAAGAAGCAAGAAAACGATCACAGACACGTGTAAGAACTTGAGCATAGAAAACCATATGCTAATCACAGTTGAAGAAATCAGGAAGGCACTGAAAAGTACAAAAAACACAACACCAGGGCCAGATGGCATTAGATACGATGACATTAGTCGAAGAACGGATGAGGAGTTGGGTGATTTGGCGGACATGTTCAATAATAGCCTTCTAAAGGGCACAGTGAAAGAAGACTGGTTGCACAGCTATTTAGTTCCACTACCCAAACCTGGGAAGGACCACACCAGGATACAAGGCTACAGAATAATAACAATGCAGAATATAATTGGCAAGCTTTTAGAAAAAATTGTGGCCTGGAAGGTATCGTGTTATCTTGAAAAAAATAAGTGTTTACCAACATTGTTAGGAGGATATCGCCCAAGAAAGAAGACATGGCAGAATGCAGCCATATTTGCGCAGGATGTTTTTGAGGGGTTTGATTCACGCATGGAGACATGTGCGGTCGCAATAGACCTTGAGGATGTGTACAATAGGGTGTCCTTGGATATCTTGATGCACCAGCTGTTAAATCTTGTAGTTAATCCTTTTGTCGTGCGTTGGGTTGGCGCCGCCCTGATGCACAGGGTTGTAGTTCTTAAGTGTGGTAACTGGATATCTGCACCAACGGTTATTAACCCTGGTCTGCCACAGGGATCGCCTCTATCTCCTGTACTTTTCAATGTATACATAGTACATATCGCTGGCAATCAAATCACAGGTGTTGGCAGAACGATGTCATATGCCGATGATATCCTGGTGTATAGGGGATGTGATTATATACACTGATGAATCTGTAATTAGGCATGTTCGCAGTGCTTGGGCCTTTACAGCTCAGTGAACAGGTAAAACGATCAAGGAGGAAAATGGTGCCTTTGCGGAAAATGGTGCCTTACGAGTAGTATGACCATGGAGACTATGGCGGTGACCAAGGCATTTGAGTGGCTACGCACACAGAAGGTAACGCAGGTCTGCATCTTGAGTGACTCTATGAGTATGATTAAGAAGGTACAAGTGGGTCTCGTTCGCGAACAGTGGATCGAGGCTTTGAGAAAGGCGAATTTGAAAGTGGTTACATTTATTTTCGTGCCGGGACGTGTGGGCGTTCAAGGCAATGAAAGAGTGGATCAACTGGCATCGTGCGCGATTGTGGTACAGGGCGATGGGGCAATGGATCGCGCTGACGTTTTGAGCTCCTTAAGAGATATAACAAGCGAGAGTGAGACTAATGTGGATGATGATTCCTTTTCAATGGCTAGGATTAAAGATCAGGGATTGAAATGTCGTGTTGCTAGAGGTGAACATTTTGGAGGGCGCAGAAGAATGATGGTTAACCTTCACCGCGCCGTCGTTAAGTCTGATTGACAAAAAAAAGATGGCAGCTGTTTACCGTTGTCAAGTGCACTCGCTCAATGAGACATTGTGCCAAATAGGCCTACAACAGCCCAATCACAGCATGTATGTAGTTCAGGGCATGCGCAATCGAAGCCGGTACCAGTTCACGTCCGCCCTGTCTATTTGATATAATTTACTGTAGCGTCCAGACATTGTTCCATCGCATTTTCCGACAGCAACCTAGGCCTACAATGGATACAATTTATTTTGTGTTCGTAATGGATCCCGATTCGGATGAGGAGGTAAGTGTGCCGTTAACAGATGCAGATATCGCTCCAATAGATGATGTGTTGTTAGATAGAGATAATAGTGATACTGATTCAGTTCGCAGCGTGGCCGATGACGACATATTGGAAGAAGAAATTGTTGGAAATTCTAGTGTTCCTTCGGGGTATAGCCATGATTGGCTTAGCAACTTCGATGAAGTTGTTGGACCTATAGGCTTAGCTGATGACATTAGTGCGGTAGACGTGTTTCGTCTGTTTATTACAGATGATATTGTGAACATGTTGGTAACTGAAACTAATTGTTACGCTAAGCAGGTTAGTGATTCGAAGGGACAGGCCGCCGGCAATGCATCTCGTGTGAAGATGTGGAAGGAAGTCACAGCTGATGAGATGACAGCTTTTGTTGCTTTGGTGCTCTTGATGGGACTGACCAAACGTTCCCCCTTTGAATTGTATTGGTCTAATGATGGTCTCATCAAGATGCCTGGGTTCAGGAATATCATGAGTAGGAATAGATTTTTAGCTATTCTTTCATTCCTGCATCTTGTAGACAACACAACAGCTGTTGCACGAGGGCAACCGGGTCACAGCAAGGCGTTCAAGATACAGGGGTTTGTTGACAAACTTATTCCTCTGTTCCAACAGTATTATGGCCTCTCCAAAGAAATCAGTATCGATGAAAGCATGATTGACAATAGGACCAACACACCATATTGCTATAAATCCTAAACGGTTGTCCGGTGGCAAGCCTGCGCTTCCTGACTGTGTAGTCTGTTCAGATCGGTCAAAGAAGCGTCACCAGACTCAGTACGTGTGCACAGCATGTCAGATCACTCTGTGCCCCTACCCCTGCTTCCATAGATACCACACATTGGTACATTTCAAAATTGATTGTTCCTCTGAGCTGCACAGCATGTAGGAGAGCAGCACAGCCTGTAGGTTTACTACAGAGCTGCATGGCCAGTGGGTAAGTCATTTGTGTTGTGTGTGTTTATGTAATTTTAAAATAAAAATTGTCTTCACCTCTTGCGCAAACCTCGGGTAGGATACATAAAAAAAAACCAATTACACACCCATTTGTAGTATTCAATTCTGCATTTACATGTGTTGATATTATTTTAAAAGCTCTAATAACAAAAATGTTATTGAGTTTTCTGAACACCCGTGTCTTTTTTGCATATATTTTGTTTTTTCGAGAAAATGTCTTCACCTCTTGCGCAAAACTCAGGTAAGATACATTTAAAAAAAACAATTACACACCCATTTGCAGTATTCAATTCTGCATTTAAATCTGTTGAAATTATTTTAAAATCTCTAATAGCAAAAATGTTATTGAGTTTTCCGAACACCCATGTCTTGTTGTTTCTGTTGGTTTTTTGCGCAAAAAAGGTGTTCACTTCCTGCGCAAACCCCGGGTATGTTACATAAAAATTTAAAAAATATACATACATTTGCGGTATTCAATTCTGCATTTGCACTGAAAATTTTATTTTTTTTATCACGAATAACAAAAAAGTTATTGCATTTCAGTAACACCAACCAGAAAAGATGAAAATTCTCAAAAAAGAATCCGGTGGCAGGAAGAGGTTTTGTATTTTTTAATCCGGCTTGCTAAAGGTTAACCAGCATTGGACCGGTACTGTCAGCAGAAGTGTGATGGCGGATACACTCAAGGAGAGATCGGAGCAACTATGGACGTGTCCAGATTTCAGTGATGATGATCCGACGACTAACTAACAATGAAAGCATATGGGTCTGAACCGCTGGTTGTGAAACCGGTTGATGAACACCAATATGTTGTGAAACTGTAACTTGCCGTGCATGTCATGAGGCGACCACGAAACTTAGGGGTAGAGTTGGCTGTCTAATCTCATAAAGATCAAGGACCCAGAAACCATGATGAAGTTGAATGTGTTGTTATGGTTTACAGCTTGGCTGTGATATCTGCATCTTTCAGACTGACACATCCTGCTGTAGATTTTGCAGTCTCCTTCATCTTTTCATGTGCAGTTTCACAAGTCTACACAGCAAGTACATTTTCTTGTGAATACATGTTATCTAGCCCAGTTGAGTGATACCATGGTTGCTAGTGCCTCTCTCGGCCTGGTATCTCCAACTTCAGCACATGTGCTTGCTTGGACAGGATTGTGATCTTGCTCGATATAGGGGATGGCCAAATCAAATCTTATTTTCCAGAATCTTTGGCTGAACTAAACCTCTATCTCCACTTCAAGGAGCTTCTTACTCTGATGGGGGATTTCGCAACGAAGCTGTAGACCATGATGCAACACACTCTGTTCTCCGGACTACATTCTGCTAATCTGCAGAAGTTTGAGAAAGAATGCAGAAAAATTGCATGAACACCCATAAGAGACTGAGATAACGTGGGTGTAGTTTACTGTTCCATCTTAGAGAAGTCAAAGTGATTCAAAAGCCCTACTCAAGTCAAAAGATGCAAATAATACAAACCATGACACAAAACACTGCATTCTCTCATACAAACCATGACACAACACACATCCTTCTCTCATACAAACCATGACACAACACACAGCATTCTCTCATACAAACCATGACACAACACAAATCCTTCTCTCATACAAACCATGACACAACACACAGCATTCTCTAGACTACATACACACCATGACACAACACACAGCATTCTCTAGACTACATACAAACCATGACACAACACACAGCATTCTCTAGACTACATACAAACCATGACACAACACACAGCATTCTCTAGACTACATACAAACCATGACACAACACACTGCATTCTCTAGACTACATACAAACCATGACACAACACACTGCATTCTCTAGACTACATACAAACCATGACACAACACACTGCATTCTCTCATACAAACCATGACACAACACACTGCATTCTCTCATACAAACCATGACACAACACACAGCATTCTCTAGACTACATACAAACCATGACACAACACACTGCATTCTCTAGACTAATCCTATTAAATAACAGGAGTTTGAGAACAAAGGCACAAGTTCATGAACAAAGCAATAACTGTGATTAAAACTTTTTTGTCTGCTAGTGTTAAATGTAAAACCATCAAACATTTTATTCACTTAAATTTTAGCAACTAGCTGTTAGTTTGATTGTAGTCAAGGCTATATTGAATCATGCAGGAAGTAAGAAGCACTAGATCACAGATGGGAAATACATGTCACACAGAGTACTATCAATAAATTGTATAAAATCCTGCTGCAAAAAATAACATACAAAGACAAACCAGTGAATGTCAAAGAACATACAAAGACAAACCAGTGAATATCAGACCTGATAGATTTCCAGATAGGAGGCTCGTACTAGGTACTGCTGGTTTTCAGATTGTGAGATGTGTTGGAAGATTTGCTCAAAGGAGTTGGGGATAACACCCCAATCATCTTTACTGCGTTTGGTTCCTAAACAGTAAAAAAAAATTCATGATTACTACCGGTACTTGTTAGTTACCAGATCATCATCATGGCACTCCGGACAAAGTCCATAAGTGCTCCAATATCATATTCAGTACATCCTGCCGAAGATGGATGTTTTAGGCCATTTGCGCAGATAAAACGGCGACACAACACATTTCCATTCTCTGGACTACATCCTGCTGGAAATCTAGTAGGACAATGGTCCTGCTACAAGGGAGATCCAGTGAGAGTTTGAGAATGAAAGCTGAAGAAGAAGAATATTCAGTATGTCCTTCAACACGTGGTAACTGACTGTGCTGCGTTGGTTGATAACTCTTATCATTCCTATATGCTGCTCATTTCTTGCAATACCACGTCTCACTCTCAGGACTTGCATTCTAGCCATAGATATAGAACACGAAATACACCCCATATCTTTCAACTTCATGACTGCATTCAAAATATCAGCACTGTCTATTGAACTACAACTAATCACTGTGGCCACGCTGTCAAGTCTGTCTGCTGTTTCCTTTCCCTCAACACCCACATGTCCAGATACAACAATGAAGGTAACTCTCTTCAGGACAGATCTCATCAATGACAGCGAAGAGAGCCCGACTGAATCTGTCCAAGCATACTCTTACAAATGGGTGTTCAGAATTCTTATTTGAAAACATGTTAAAGAAATTATGTCTTTCTTGAGGAGCTTTTTCTTATCTATATGCAATACACATCATCATCAGCATCTTCAAATGCAACTTGTTAGATTTATAAGGTGCAGCTTGTCTAGATCTAGGACACAGATCCACAAAGATCCTAGAGATATGGTTTTTCAATGGATGTCATCCTTTAGTACATCAGTAAAAAACAACATAAAGATCCTAGAGATATGGTTTTTCAATGGATGTCATCCTTTAGTACATCAGTAAAAAACAACATAAAGATCCTAGAGATATGGTTTTTCAATGGATGTCATCCTTTAGTACATCAGTAAAAAACAACATAAAGATCCTAGAGATATGGTTTTTCAATGGATGTCATCCTTTAGTACATCAGTAAAAAACAACATAAAGATCCTAGAGATATGGTTTTTCAATGGATGTCATCCTTTAGTACATCAGTAAAAAAAACAGAAAAATTAACTTTATAATTATGACAAAAGATTCATAGTCAAGAATTATATTTGCCAAGGCCACTAATCCAAATGATAATTTCTAAACAGAGAGTGACTTACCCTGCATGGTGTGTGTCTTGCCTGTTCCGGTCTGACCATAGGCAAAGATGGTGCCATTGAATCCCTTCAGGACGGAGTCTACTAGGTCATAAAAAGTCTCATCATAGAGGTCTCTCTGTTTGGAGCTGACAGAACAATATACACATGACTCAACATATATCAATCAACATTACAGGCTAACTGATTTACCTGCCTTAACCTTTAGGCCTCTATGGTTGCAACATTGTGCCTTGCGTGTGCATCCCACCTTGCCTGTGGTCGCAATCATACGCCATATGATATCGCTCCATTCCCGAGTACGGAACTTCATGAAGTTAAAGCTTATATGACGTAGAATTCCCGCCACACGAAGCTAGGAATACGTCACAGTTTAAAGGTCAAATTCCTTTACTCATTACGATTGTAAGAGAGAGAAAGCCGGTTGAATTTGTCAATGTATTTCTAGAGCGACTTTAGCCATTTTCTGCCGTATTTTACTATCAAATTGAGTACCGCGTGCCATGGGTAAGTGATCGTGACTACATGTTCTAATTGTTGTTTTTTGTGTTTAATATGTTGTTATTTGATAAGAATGTGTGTGTATCCATTCAAAAACACAAAAATAATATGTATCAGGGGTGCCACGTGTGTGCATGGACAATAATTACGTTGCGTGTCGGGCTAGACCTAGTGTTGACCGGACGGCCGTTATATGTGATTTCTTCACGTTTTATTCGTTTTTTTAGTCCATATTATATTAGTTTGGATATAAAACAATATATATACATTAAGTATAGGTATTTATGAGGATTTTATCAATGTTGCCACACACTGCTCATGTGTTAGGGTCGTCACGAAGATATATTTGCGATTTTGAAAATGGCATTTTGCGTCTTTCGCCCGAATTTCAACTTCACAACTTGCTCACAACTGTCATATTACACATACAACAACAACAAAAACACGATTATATTCACTATTCACTCCTTTATTTAGATGTGCAAAAATTATTTTGATATCTTTTAAAACAAAATGTTATCACGTTTTCAAAACACCCACCATCAATAACACAAATTTTCCAAAAAATAAGTCAGGCCCTGGGGGAAGTTTTGTAATTTTAAGCCAGGGCTCTAAAGGTTAATGAATTAAAAGATAAAATATCAATTACTGAAACACAAGCAGGAATTTAAATATCGTGGGAGATAATTTTTACTGATGATGGAAGAATGGATAGAGAGATTTAGACAAGAATTAAAAAAGCCAATTATGTAAATAATGAACTTACACCAATCTTTAAATTCAAATCAATCCTCTCCGCTGAAGATGGATGTGTTGGGCCATTGGTGCAAATAAAACGACAACACAACGCATTTCCATTCTCTGGACGACATCCAACTGGAAATCTTGTAGGACCATAGTCCTGTTACAAGAGAAATCCAGTGGGAGTTTGAGAATGAACGCTGAAGAAGAAGAAATCTATCCCCAATGGAAACCAAAAAACACATCATAAATTCAATCTTCATACCAACATTGTGTTTTCAATGCCAGACATGGATTTTCAACTTTTGAACAAGAGAGATCCGCCGAAGATGGATGTGCCGGGCCATTGGTGCAAATAAAACGGCGGCACAACGCATTTCCATTCTCTGGACTACATCCTGCTAGAAATCTAGTAGGACAATGGTCTTGCTACAAGGGAGATCCAGCAGGAGTTTGAGAATGAACGATGAAGAAGAAGAACAAGAGAGAGGGCTTACTATCTGTGAATTGAGATGTCTAAGAAAAGCAGCAAACAGAACACGAAGAGATCATGTAAGAAATGAAGAGATTATAAAAACTGTTGGAACAACATCTGTGCTCAAATATATTGAAAAACAGAGACTGAGGTGGTTCTTCAATGAAAATAAACCTGATTGGCCAGCAGAGAAAGTATACAACATCAAACTGGAAATGGTAAGAGGCACAGGAAGACCAAGATGGTGGATTGAAGAAATTAAAATTCTGAGATGTCACAATATTACTGCATACCAAGTGACCAAATATGCCCCTGAAACCTATAGCCATTCAATCTTGTGATGTCTTACAACAAAAGTGGAGAATCGACGACAGATAGATTGAATTATTTAATTTTGAATTGAGATTTAAATATATTCTCCTCAAATATTAAATTTGATGAAATGGTCCAACACTACAAGCAAACGAATGTTTGATAACCTGGACTGTTACCCTTTGCTCCAAATGAGTTTCAAGCCAACACGCTCATTAAACACAAAAAAGAACATTCAAAGACAGCAGCCACAAGACTGTGCAAAACCTGACTCATTTCTAGCCCTAATTGGTTATTTAGCAGAGTTCATTGATTGGTTGTTTAAGCAAAAGCTGGTTTTCAAATTCACTCATTTGTAGTCTGTAATAAAAATTACTCCCGTGGTTCACCCTGCCACCAGGAAGTAGAGTACCAGGGATCATCCTCTGGAGAGGTTGAGGAATGTCACCCAACTCTATTAGGCAAGGTTAGTCAAGATGCTTCTAGTTACTGTTTAGGCAGCTGAGCACTTATGGGAAACTATTTGCTATGACTGCTCAACAACTCTAATTACCTTTACCCTTTACAGAGCATCTTGATTTGTTGTTCAACAGAGTTCCTTGATTGGTTGTTCAAAAGATCTCCTTGAGTGGTTGTTCAATGGTGTTCCTTGATTGGTTTTTCAACAAAGCTCCTTGATTTTGTTCAGTAGAGTCCCAAGTCTTTATTACAAGAGATCATTTTCTGGAAATGTTTACTCAGCTGAAAAAAAACCTTCCTATATCCAACAAGACACATTTACATTTATCCACGATCTTTCTTATCAATCTGTATAAAAAAAAACTAAATAAAGACAAGAAACCAGCAAATAACAGATACTAACTTCCAGTCATAAACTGAGTCGAATGTGAACTTCTTTTGAGGCTCTGTATCTCCACTTTTAGGGTTCTTAACCTCCACCACTCCTCTCTTGACGTTCATGTCCACAACTCTGAAAATAATTGCTGATAGTCAAAATCACATCTTAAAGAAAACATGCAACAACAGTTGTTCTGATATGGGTTATAGCCTCCACTCCCTCCAGGGTGCAATATCCTTTTGCTGGGAATCATGAAGAAACATGTGACAAATGGTTGGTTGCTGATCCAGCGGTCCATGGGCTCATGCCCTTTGACCCATTATATTGCTGGGAATTCTGTATTTTCGGCCCACCCGGGCCAGAGAATAACTATCACACCTCCAGGAAGGTAGGTTTCAACCTATGCACTGCTCCTAGCCACTGTAGCCAAGATAGGGTTCACTGTGCTCATTCCCCGCCACCAATTGACTACTGGTTATGCCAAACTTCTCTATTGCTCCAGGCATGCAACCAAATGTTCACGTCAAAAGGAATGTCACGTCCTGAGTCACTGTGCCTCTATGATGGGTTTCAGTCATAGGAAAAAACAGTGTTGTCAGTTTCCTCCTCCGCAGTGCTGCACAGTACATCTCTGGCTCCCTCCCAACCACAGAGGGTGCATACATATATATTCAGGTAAACATGAAACACATTTCAACAACAAAAATAAAAGCATAATTGTATAGATGACGTGCCATGAAGCTTCTCTAAGAAGATAACCTAAATATAACGGCATGTGATCCACTAAGGTTTTCTGTTGCATGGGTGGTTTGTCTAGTGGGCCATTGGTGAGACCCATGTGCATATGACAATTGGTGGGTCAAGGATCTGTCTAGTGGGACACAGAAATCGAACAATCTGAATTTATTTGGATGAGCATATGAGATAAACAATAATAACCCAGAAAAAAAGTTACTTTTTAGGTCGGAGGATATAACAAGACCTTTCCCCCAGTAAACGGAAACAAATTTGACCTAAAAGTGGGCAACAACAAAAAGTTGAAAGTCGCTGAGTTAGAAGACAAGTTATTTTGCTATCATGTGTTTCACAAAAAAAAAATTACATGTATCTTTTAAGGTGAAGTATTCTCTTTTAAATGAGAATACAAGTTCTATGTATAAATGAGAATACAAGTTCTATGTATAAATGAGAATACAAGTTCTATGTATAAATGAGAATACAAGTACTATGTATAAATGAGAATACAAGTTCTATGTATAAATGAGAATACAAGTTCTATGTATAAATGACCTAAAGACAATATCAACCTCCTGGAAAGAAAAGACCAGAGTATCATATTCCGACTGCGCACACAACATGTACAGCTTAACAATCACCTGAACAGAATACAACCACAACACACTCCAGGGTGCCGGCTGTGCACTCATCCATATGAAACTGTTGACCACCACCTTTGTGAATGTCCAGCGCTGGATGACATCAGGAAAATGCTTCTCTCTCCAGGGCCAGATAAATGGAACACATTATATGGAACAAAACAACAACTCACAAACACATGCATATATCACACAATGGCATTGGGTCAAAGGGCATGAGCCCATGGACTGCTGGATCAGCAACCAACCAACCAACCAACCATGTATAAATGAGAATACAAGTTCTATTTATAAGAGATTTTTTAACCACAAACTATAATAAATGTCTTGGCTCAGGTAATCTCATTACAACGATATCTGGCGCATACTTTTTTGCATTCATATATGGAAGAAATGGTCACATTTTTTAGGAAGAAAACAATAAAAAAAAAATACTGGACAAATTAGAGAAATGAAAATTGAAATATGAAGTGAGTTAAACAAATATATAATTAGATATTATAAATCTCTGCAGGCATACCTATTTCATATGCAGCACTAAGCAACAGGAGTATCTCAGTTGCAACCAGCATCATCAGGTGCCGTGCCACCTGATCAAGGATCACCTACTGGCGTAGGTGATCAAGGATTTCCACAACTCTCAATTTCCACTATATTTTATCAGGATCAATGGCGTGCTGTCATCCTCGATCATCTTTTGCCTTCTATCTTGCCCCTTGCAACTATGTTCTCAAGACCTCCCTGTCTCACATGTCCAAAATTTAAAAGATTATCTCATTCTTATACTATTCAGTAGCTCCTGTGTCATATTTGACACTTTCAGCACATCTTCATTAGTTTTTCTAGTTTTCCATGGTACGCTCAGCATTCTTCTATAGAAGCACATCTCTGTTGTCCATGGTACACTCAGCATTCTTCTATAGAACCACATCTCTGTTGTCCATGGTACACTCAGCATTCTTCTATAGAACCACATCTCTGTTGTCCATGGTACACTCAGCATTCTTCTATAGAACCACATCTCTGTTGTCCATGGTACACTCAGCATTCTTCTATAGAAGCACATCTCTGTTGTCCATGGTACACTCAGCATTCTTCTAAAGAACCACATCTCTGTTGTCCATTGAACACTCAGCATTCTTCTATAAAACCACATCTCTGTTGTTTCTAATATTTCACTATCCTGTTTTTTTATTATTAAGACTCATATTCATATGTTAGAAATGGTGTTTGCAACCAGCATAACTATGTTAGTAAAAAATAAGTACAAAGATAAGTCAACATAGAAACAGAGTCTGTGTACCTTCCATGACCATCTGCAATCTCCTTCTCATTCAAAGGTCTGCAGCGGACTACCACCTTGACACACTCAGACCTAGACTTGGACTGGGAGCATATCAAACATAGAGTTACTGGTTTGTTACATTAAATATTACAACGTATATCTGTCAAACCTTCAAATCAGCTTGCAAGACCATATCAGACACACCAAGATTCTGCAACAAACAATACAGACACACCAAGATTCTGCAATAAACAATACAGACACACCAAGATTCTGCAACAAACAATACAGACACACCAAGATTCTGCAACAAACAATACAGGCACACCAAGATTCTGCAACAAACAATACAGACACACCAAGATTCTGCAACAAACAATATAAGCATGTTCTCTTTTATCATAGTCAATGGTGTCTTAGAAATAATGACTGGCACACATGAAGGAAGGAGGCTGTTTAACCTGAAGGAAGGAGGCTGTTTAACCTGAAGGAAGGAGGCTGTTTAACCTGAAGGAAGGAGGCTGTTTAACCTGAAGGAAGGAGGCTGTTTAACCTGAAGGAAGGAGGCTGTTTAACCTGAAGGAAGTAGGCTGTTTAACCTGAAAGAAAGTAGGCTGTTTAACCTGAAGGAAGGAGGCTGTTTAACCTGTAGCTATCCCGACAAAAATTATGTAACTTCCTCTGGACATGGCCATTTTTTATGACTTGTGGTTTTTCTGCACGTGTTTGCTTTTTTTGCATAACTTTTTTATTTATTGAGTTATCTATTTCACATTCAAATTATTGAGTACAATAGAGATAAGTGGATGCTAGAAATGATTTGGAGGTGTTATTTGTTTGTGTGTGTCAGTATTATGTTGTGTACAACCAAAATCGAGAATGTAGGCAAACGAACACAAAGAACTTACCGCGACGGTCATGCATAAACCTAGTTGTAGAATAAACAGCTCCTAAAATTCCTTGTTGTAAATGAAATTATTTATATCACTATTAAATATTATCAACATTCCCCTCAAACTACATATGTTTATCTACAGTACATGCAGTACTAAAGCTTTAAAAATCATCAGTTTGAATCAAAGTCTGTGAAGAATTAGCGAAAAATGGCATAAAAGGGAATGTCATTGGGAAGTGCTGGCAGAGTACAGAAGAAAATGAAGAAACATAGTCCATATGGTTATCAGAGTCACTGATGAGAGATCGGCTGGTGGTTAAATAGGGAAATACAAGGAAGTGTGCAGCGGAAACCTAGTTTGTAATGAGTGCTAGTCAGGGGATCTCCCTAGCATAGTGGTTATGATATTCGGCTTGTGTTGTCTTGTTTACAAGTTGAATTTTTTTCTGAGATCCCTGTGAATATCGTTTGAAGCTACGGAGTTACATGCTATGAGTGGTACTCTCGGCAAGCTGCAAGCCGCTTTGGTGAGGTTGAAGGAGTACATATATGAAACCGAGTACAGTGAAGTCTATCCTCTTCGACCTTTTAACTCTTTTTTTAGTACTAATCATTATAAAGTAATGAGTACTGTTCACTATACAGTAATTATTACTGTTAAATATAAAGTAATGTGTGCTGACTATCATAATGTAATAGGTTTTTTTTGCTGTTCAATAGTGAATACTGTCCATTATAAAGTAATGTATGTTGATCATTACAAAGTAATGAGTACTGCTGTCCATCACAAAGTAATTAGTACTTTCATGGGTCCTTTCCTAGATGTGTACCTTTCACACTTTTTAAGAAAAATATTAGACTATCTGATATTTTGTGTAATTTGTGATGTTACTCTGCTGGCTCAGTCCTAGTTACAAAATGGCTGCTGTAATAACGCTAGACTTGCCTTCAAGACAGTCTTTAAATAAATACAATTAATCATCCCCCTGTCGTCAGATAAATATAGCTAAGGGAAATAACTATTGGAAAAATGAAGAACACAGATTTGTCTTTCTTTTTCCTTTTATTTTGTTTCACTTTCTGTAGAAAAGGTAGACCCGTTCTCTGGGAAAGGACCCTTTCATGCATTATAATGTAATGAGTACTTATGTGTCCATTATAAAGTAATTAAAATCTACTATAAAGTAATGAGCACTTTCATTTATTATAAAGTAATGAGTAATGATGTCCACTATAAAATAATGGAGTGCTTTTATTCACTATAAAGTAATGAGTACTTTCATTCATTATAATGTAGTTGAGTGTACTGCTGTCCACTAAATGTAATGAGTATTTTTGTCACTATAAAGTAATTAATACTTTTTATCAATTAAAAAGTAATGAATACTGCTGTCCACTATAAAGTAAAGAGAACTGTTCATTATAAAATAATGAGTACTGACCATTATAAAGCAATTCACAGAGCTATTTCTTGTGTGCAAACACCTTCTTCTGGTCACTGACCTAGTTCCATTTGACTAAATCTATGGTCACATGTAACCATCATGGATGCTCTGCTAAAAATAGAAGAAACATCGACAGTGATAGTATATGTTGAAATATGCAAAAACTGGAAGAAAAATGGACAGTAATATATGTGTTGAAATATGCAAAACTGGAAGAAAAATGGACAGTGCAGTGATATTATATAAGTTGAAATATGCAAAAACTGGAAGAAAAATGGACAGTGCAGTGATATTATATAAGTTGAAATATGCAAAAACTAGAAGAAAAATGGACAGTGATATTATATAAGTTGAAATATGCAAAAACTAGAAGAAAAATGGACAGTGATATTATATAAGTTGAAATATGCAAAAACTGGAAGAAAAATGGACAGTGATATTATATGTGTTGAACATTGCAAATACTGGACTAATTATTCTCTAAAACTGTGTCTCGGTACCACTAATGATAGCGGGTATTACAATCAAGTTGCAGCTACTATCATTTAACTGTCAGCAAGATAGCATAGTTATATTACGTAAAGTTTGTTTGTTAGCGTTCATTCTCACACTCATGCTCGGTCTTTCTTGTAGCAGGATAATGGTCCTACTAGATTTTCAGCAGGATGTAATCCAGAGAACCGAGATGCATTGTGGCGCAATTTAATTTCAGACTTTGAAGGAATTTATGTTTTACTTTCTGCAAGATATCAAAATGTGATCACTAAAGAGTTGAACTTAGAGCTAGTCAACCCCAGAGCTGTTTGTGGTAAACAAAAACAATCCTCTTTTACTGGGAATAAAACCATAGATCACAAGACTAGGGAGCGAGTGCACTAACCAGTGTTGTATTGTAGCTCAATAAATGTTTGGATGTGGTTGGTCAAGTATGGGAAACCTGTTTACTTGAGTTGTAAGGCGATTCTGTGCCGCTAGAACAGACATGATTATATTCCCGTCAACATAAGCATTTTTTCATGCACACACTTCCTACTTACTTAGTTAGTTAGTCATCAGATCATCATCACTGCAAACTGGACATGTCCATAGTTGCTCCGATCTCTCCTTGAGTGTATCTGCCATTACACTTCTGCTGACAGTACCAGTCCTATGCTGGTTGACCATCATTCTTTTGCGTCCTCCAAAATGTTCATTTCTAGCAACACCGCATTTCAATCCCTGAAGGAATCATTATTCACATTAGTCTCAATATTGAGTGCTATATATATCTCTTATGGAGCTCAAAACGTCAGCGCGATCCATTGCCCCATCGTCATGTTCCACAATCGCACATGATGCCAGTTGATCCACTCTTTCATTGCCTCAAACACCCACATGTCCCGGCACGAAAATAAATTAACCACTTTCAGCCTCGCCTTTCCACTGTTCGCGAATGAGACCCACTTGTACCTTCCTAATCATACTCATAGAGTCACTCAAGATGCAAATCTGCATTACCTTCTGTGTGCATACCCACTCAAATGCTCTGGTCACTGCCATAGTCTCCATGATCATACTACTTGTAGTGACTGCAAAGGTCCCACTCTCCTCTCTAACTGTTTTACCTGTGCACTGAGCTGTGAAGGCCCAAGCACTGCGAACATGTCTAATCACAGATCCATCAGTGTATATAATCACATCTTCTTCTTTGGTATTTTCACTGATCAAAGCCTGCACTTCGTTCTCCACAGCTGTGGGATACCATTCTCTGCATTCCCTGCTAAGTGATATTACTACTCTCAGACAAGTTTCGAAATCTGTGGGTAGACTTATCTATTCCGCACCTGCTGTCACATTCTGAAATCTGCCCACGCTTTGTATGACACACTCAGCATGTCCCATCCACGATTACCCTCTCGAGTCTGCTACCTTTAACTTTCTGTATCTCGGAATGCAAAGGGTGTTCCTTATCTGCATGTATTTGAAGGTACGCTAGTGCACTGCAATACTGTAATCTGTGCTCAGCTGTTGCACAGTCAAGTAGGTATCGCATAGCTCTCGTCAATGTGTCTCTTGTGCACCCAAGTATGATACGCATTGCTGCATTCTGGATTCTATCCAGTCTTTCGATCTGATTTTGGCTAAGAGTCAGAATTGCCAATGCATATTCCACCACAGTCACAACCAAACCCTGGTACAAAAGAAATAACAACTTCTGCTCACACTGCACAGCAGCCATAACCTTCATTGCTGCTAAGCCTTTGCCTGCCCTTATGATAACGTGGTCAACATGTTCCCTGAAACCCAGACTTTTGTCAAAAAACACACCCAGATATCTCATTGTGCTAGTTCTTTCTAAACTGTTCCCGGACAACGAAACTTGTGGCATGGGTGTCTTTACCATGTGATTGTTCATGGAAAACTATCTCACGAATGCCTTAGAAAGATTAACTTCCTACTTGAATTCACTCAATAAATGTGTGTATAAGAAGAATATAAATGAAATAGTATGACAATGAGAAACTGATGGAAAGAAACAACAGCAGAACAAACAGATATGATGGTGCTTGATCAGATACACTTTAAGAAGACCAGTTAGTATGATGATGATGGACATGTCCATTGATATGGGGAAACCCCTTCTTAATAAATCAGAGCATAACCTTTAGTACTAGGAATGTAGCGAAAAGATTAGTAAAACCCCCTCTTGTAATAATTTTTGGCAAATAGTCACATTTTTCATTAAGAAAAGAGGGAATTGTATATGAAAACTGGCCTTTCTTTATAGGAAAAACCCCCTTCTTACTAAAAACCAATCAATAGCCCTGGTGATATATGATAAAGACATAAACTCAACAAGTAGGACTTTACCACACTTGTTCCATATGATGGTTTGTAGAATTGTACTTTCAGCTCAAGGTTAATATTTCCTTCGCATTATTTTTGAGGGGGCAGTTTTCTTGAGAATTTGCAGGTTTCACATGGCAGTTTTACACAATGTAGCTGTAGGGTTTAATGCCATGATCGGGGCAGCCTTCTAATATGGTTGGGAGCTTTTCTGCTCCTTTCTTGAAAGCTCAAAAAAATGTGATAACTTTCGTACAGAAAAGTACATGTACCCCGGTAATTGATCTGAATAAGAACTTACATTCAAGATATCTTGAAATGATGAAGAGAGATCGATTGTCTCTCTGGTTATCTCATTCAGACTAGCAACCTTAACCACACAATCATTCATAATGCTGATTAGACTAGATGTAATAGTCCACTTATCAATCAATCAAGCAGTCAAATGCCCTGCCGAGTGGTGTAGGAAATCATGTTTCTCCACAGTTCTCTGTCTTGTGTTTGTGAGTCTCCTGTGTCACAATGACAATTCCTTCAACAACATCTCTTTTTGTCTTCCTCTGTCTTTTTTCTCCTTGATCTTTCTAGAGGTTACTAAATGTTCAAGTTTTGCTCTTATCAAGTGGCCTAAAAATATTGGATGCTTGATTTTAATGTTTGTTGTTATTTGTCTATTTACTACAGCTTCTCTGAGGACTTCTACATTCCTTTTTATAGCAGAGTGTATGGTATTTATTTTATTTTTCTCAAGAATCACATCTTAGTAGCTTTCAGTTCATTTCAGGCATCTTTTTTGGGGTTTACAGTCCATACTTCACATCTATAAAAAAGAATTGGTTTGGTATAACATCCTAGCACTCAAATTTCGATTACACTACTGCATAGGGTATTACAATATTTTTCATTTTAAAAAAATGCTGATTTGGCTTATGATACCCTACTTTTTATCAGCTCAATGACGCACATGTTATTCTATGTTAAAATAGTGCAAAGATACTTAGCTTTATCCACTTGATTTAACTTGACTTAATTTATCTCAGTACCTCACCAAATGAAAAATTAGACAGAGAGATTGAGACAAGATGTCAGAAAGCAAATTTATTGACATACCAGCTATCACCATTACAGCTCAACCCAAAGATCAAGATGGAAGTTAAGAGACAGATGATAAACAGTATTTTTATGCCAACAAAGCAGCCCAAGCAGAGAAAACTTACAACATGTGAGATAAAATACCTGAGAAAAGCCCCAAGAGTGACCAAACTAGACAAAATGAGAAATGAAATCAGGAGAAGAATCGGTATAAGACTATGCACAGAAGACATCGAGAAACAAATAAAATGTTTTGGAGAAATAAAACCTGTATATATGTAGATGGGTATGGGCAAACGTATGGGTATGTAGACCCATATGTGAGTGTGTACATAAATATGGTATGCATACAGTTATAGGAATATAGGAGAATTCAAAACTTTATGATATGTATGAATATGTGTTTATAACAACAACAAAATATCAACAGGTAACACTAGCAGACAGTCAACAAAGCATATAGACAACAGCCAATCATGACAGGAACAACAAAGGAACAGCACAGAAATAACACAACAAATAAGAGCACCAACCAGACAGAAAAAAGCCCTTATAAGGAGCCATAACCAACTACTAACAGGAACAGGACTTTAAATATCTTGGGATAATCTTTTATAGAAGTCTCTCATTCAACAAACACGTCACAAATATGACTCAGAAGGCTAAAAGAGGGATCAGTGTTATCAAGGTTATGGTGACCTTCGATATGCAGCAATTGGTACTTTTTCTGCTTCTGCAAGTGATGGTGCTACCTGTCATAGATAATAGCCTCGGCCTACAAACACTGTCACAGACACAAGTCGATAGATTGGAAAAAGTCCAAAATGAGGCAATGAGAGCAGTACTGGGGTGTACTAGAGATACACCCATCTCTGCTATGAGATTTCTGCTTGATCTCCCCAGCATTAGAGTGCGACATCAGGTAGCACAAGTTAGGTGCTACCACCACCCACTACACCAACGTCTAAATGAGTCTACGGGAAAACAAATCAAACATGACTTGAAGACTCACTGTGAAGAGTATGTGAATTTGAAGAAATAGGTAAGGGCAGTGAATGGGTGGAGGTAAACACTGAGAAGAAATCACTAACTAAAGTAATAATACAACTAGATAAAGCGTGTTGAAATTGGACGGACATCATGGCTCAGGATTCAGTGCATGAACTCGTCCAACTACACTCGAAACCACAAGACATAATTATATACATAGATGGCTCCGTTAACAGAAACAAAAATAAAAGTGGTTGGGGTTTTGTTGCCTACAGAAATGGTGTGAAGTTGGTTGAGAAATCTTCAGCATATTCCACTGTCAAATCGAGCATGAGGATGGAGATAGAGAGAGTTACAGCAACACTTAATTGGTTGATAACTGATACATCAACACACACACAACACAGACTCTCAAAGCATGCTGCGCAAGATAGAAAAGTTCATGCTAAGAAAAGAATGGTGGGACTTATTGAACAACTCAGTTGTCCAGAGCATTACATGGATAAGCTGCCTTGGTCATGCTGGGGTCAGAGGAAATAAGAGAGCAAACTTATTGGTAGGCAATGCGGCGATAGATGGCACATTGCTGATAAAAGAGATAAAGCAGATTTAATGAAGGCAGTAATAAATTAATTTCAAGATGCATATGAGGTCAATGAGGCTGAGAACGTACACATACAGAGAAAGTTAGAAATGGGAGTATCTAGAGGTGAAGGAAGAAAAAGTAAATTTTTTGGAAAGTCCCGAAGATCACACAATCAACATGTGACTGGGACTCTGAGTCTACATACACTGGGATGGCTGCTGGAGCAGAGGGCAGATCACTTATGGGAATGTCTCGAGAGCTGTGAAGAATCAAGAATCTAATCAAGAATCAAACATCTGGATACATAGTCAAAGGAAGACATAGAACAAGATGGATAGATAACATCAAGAAAACACTGAACAAATATGGATTCAACACAGCCAAGGTGACAAGTCTGGCCTTGGATAGACAGCTAAAGCTCCCAGTCACCACTCCTACACTTAACAGAAAGTGTGGATATTCTGACCATCATCCACTTGGGGATAGACAATTGACCACCTGGGTGGCTTATATTATTATTATTTAGATATATCTCTGAAATTAAATACTTCCTTTATTTTACCCCATCATATAAAGAGACATAACTGTTTAGAAAGACAAATAATGGAGGAAGAGTGCCTGGGAAGAGGAGAAGGGGCAGACCAAGAAGACGATGGACTGACAACATTAAAGATAACATGAATACATCGCTAGAAAATGCAAGCCACATCGCCAAGACAGAGAGAGGTTCAGAGAGTTCATTGGGAAGACAACGTTCTGGAAGGAATACGTCACATGACACATTAGAATGAGGTTTTTTAAATCTTTGTTTTCATTTTCTTCAACACTCTAAAAAAAACCCAGATGAATAATTGAGCTGCATGAATCTCTCACACTAAAAAACCCAGATGAATACTTGAGCTGCATGAATCTCTCACACTAAAATGTGTTCAGAAATCATACACGTCTCTAAATAAATCAACATCCTTTTAATTGTCCAAAATGGTTAGCAACTAACTCAAACAGTTAGCCCTACTAGTTCCAATTTTAATAATTTACAGTGGAGTTGGAGTCTGCACCTTGAACATCCAGTTTCCTTCGTTCATGCATAATGCTCTCTGCGAATATAATAGATTGATCTTACCATTTTGACTGTATCTTTCTGTCAAGATTTTGATTGCTCAAACATAAAGGTCTGATATTCGTGTGTTTTATTTTCCAGTAAAGAATACGAAGAAACTCGAAGCTGATATTGTAGTTGATCAATGAAACCAAAGAATTTTGATGTCACTTCCTGCCACGGAATGTTCACTTTTCAACAGAAGAGCACATCTCTAGAATTACAATTACATTTTTTTTTCTGTAGATGTTGACTAGAAAATAAACTAGTGTCACTATTTATCTCAGCTGGCTGAATTTTCACAAGACTTAATTGTTGTCATATCGATTTACTTAAATTTCAATAATTTATGGCAGCACATTTTTGTCTTTATCTGACATGTAAACCTATTGACTTACTGCCCTTGATTATTTGATTGTGTCTTACGTTAGCTGGTTGCTATAGAGCAGAGGTTCTCAAATTTGGACACACGGACAAAAAACAACAACAACAAAAAAAAACAACAACAAAAAACAAAACAAAAAACATCGTTGGTGATAGATCGCGTTCCAAACTTATATTAATATGTGAACTTTTAAATTCATATGATCACATAATTACTGCTATCAGTCGTAACATTGGCACACACCGGATGAGTCGATAAATAGGCTACTCCGATCCCCGTCTCAATAAACCCATCGGAGTATACTCAGTACAGTGACTCAGTTCCAGTTCGATATCGATTTATCAGTATCTTCCTATATCTATCATATACCTCTTTGCGTGCTGTCACAATTTTATCCCAGTCTTCCGCAATCTTGAGAGAGACCACGATTCACATTTCCAAAAAACTTCTGAATGGATACGCTCTCAGTGTGTTGATTAGCTATAACGATTCATTTATATTATTGTTGGTCCATCACAAGTGATGATGGCCATTTGTTACATTCACTTTTGAAATTAAGTTAGAGGTATGTCCTTGCCTATGAGTTTGTAGATGGCCAATAATTCGAGCCTAAAATGTCATTGGAAGTTCGGGCATGGAGTGACCATTGTAGACAGTTTTTGGTCTATCAATTCATGTAACATTCAACACAGTACCATACTAATAATAATAATAACACCCATTCCCCGGCAGGGTCGTAGGGTGTCACCTTGGAAACCTTTCAAATATCACTATCCTCGGCCATTCAGATGATAGCAGAAAAACTGCACGCACCATTCCTTGAAGTTATCAATCCAGATTTCCTCTTAACGCCTCTTCTCCGTATTCTCTCAAATTTCAAAACAGTTTTGGAAATTGGGTCGTGTCTCGTTACATGTCCAAAGCAGACATGTTGATGGGTAGATCATACAGTATCTGCAGTGTGATCATCTCCTGTTCAGCCTGCCCAATGACTGCTGTAATTCAAGGACAAGGCTTATTAACAATCTGTTAACTCATAGTCAAGGATATAACTCTTAACTGAATTTCTTCTTCTTCAGCATTCATTCTCAAACTCCCGCTGAATTTCTCTTGTAACAGGACAATGGTCCTACAAGATTTCCAGTTGAATATAGTCCAGATAATGGAAATGCGTCGTGTTGCCGTTTTATTTGCGCCAATGGCCCAACACATCCGTCTTCGGCGGTTAACTGAATTTCAAAAGTGTATATAACAAATGAACATTATCACTTGTGATGGACGAACAGCAAAAACAAGTAATTTCATCGTGTCATATTGATACAAGTCCGATATTGAACCTGTTGTGTAGACTGTTTCCTGGTTCGTTAACTCAATTTTCATCAATGACTGACATGGTGCCCCATTCTATTGGATCCCTGTGTCTCTCATGATGCTTGTTCCATGCATTAGTTTTCTACATCTCTTCATAGTGTGCTATTCCGTTATGTGCCATGTTTCGTATTCTCTCCAGAACGTTGTCTTCCCAATGAACTCCCTGAACCATTCTCTGTCTTGGGCGACTGCGGCTTGCATTTTCCAACAACGTATTCATATTATCTTTAATGTCGTTAGTGTAAAGTTTTCTTGGTCTGCATTTCCTCCTCCGCCAAGGCACTCTGCCCTCCATTATTTGTCTTTCTAAACAGTTGTATCTATTTATATGATCAAACAGGTGTAGTTTTCTTTTTGTTATTGTGTTTAGTAACAACACTCTGGAATCTTCAATGTGTTTATAAGATTTTGAGTTTCTCTTTTTTCCTCCCATGATATCCTAAGTATCTTTCTGTAGCAATTTATCTCAAAGACGTTGATCGTATTCTCCGCTGTTTTTCGTTATTTCGCTATAGTGTGCACACATCGTGCAATTGCCTTTCATTCTTCGCCATGCCACTACACCGATTGTTTATATATTATTAAAATTGTTTCTGTAAAATAATATTTTTATGTATTCTTTGTTTTGCCATATATTCGTTTCGACGTTAATCTTAGGCCGAAACGTCAACCGTTTTTCGCCCATATTTATGTTATTATAATTGTAGTTATTAGTAGTTACACTTTCACTAAAACAAAGAGCAAGAAACATCTATGTAGATAAAACTATCTTAAAGGTAAATGACAAACCCACATATCTTGGTGTAACATTTGACGCCATAATGACATGGAAACATCATATCAGCAAAGCAGAAACAAAGGCTAGAAGGAAGATAGCTATACTAAGGAAACTGAGTGGGACAACGTGGAAAGCTAATGAAAGAATTCTAAAAAATGTATACCAACAAGCTATTCGACCACACTTGGAATATGGTTCTACAGCATGGAGTTCATCATCAAACACCACACTACAGAACTTAAATAGTCAATCAATAAACCCATAACCCTTCAGGGTCGTAGGGGTACCACATTGGATGCTTCAGCACACAGAGTCCTCCAGCGAATTCTATCCTCAGCGATGCGGATGAGTGTGGAAATATCTTGCCCTGTCCATTCCTTGATATTGTCTGTCCATGTCTGTATTTTCCCTCCTCTGCTTCTTCCACCCCCGACAGTTCCCTGCAGTATTGTTTTTGACAAGGAATCGTGCCTGCATACATGTCCGAACCATGCTAGCTAGTTTTCGTAAATACACGTCTATATCGATCGGAGGTCGCCCTATTTGCAACTTGCGTTTCGCTGATGATATTGATCTTATAGCTGGGTCAGAACAATCATTGCAAGAATTAACATCAAAGTTTGAAAAAGTTACCAGGAAGTACGGAATGGAAATCAATATAGATAAGAGCAAAATCTTGGTAAACAGCAGAGACACAGAAAACCAGACTAATATCATTATGAATGGACATAAGCTTGAAGAGGTGAATACCTTCAAATACCTCGGATCCAGTATATGTAGCGATGGTAAATGCAAAGCAGAACTAAAAATAAGGCTGGAGATGGCTTTAGCATCCTTGTCAAGGCTAACTGTGATTTGGAAAAGCAACATCAGTGTTGGAGTGAAAATCAAACTATAAGTCGCTGGTGCTTTCTGTTGTGTTGTATGGTTGTGAGAGTTGGACACTCACTGCGGACATGGAGAGAAGATTACAGGCTTTCGAGTATAAATGCTACAGAAGAATTCTAAGAATTTCCTATTGGGAACATAAGACCAATGTGTACGTAAGAAATAAAGTAGAGATGTGTGCAGGTGTTCAGGAGCCATTGCTTTCAATAGTAAATAGAGTACAGAACCAAGAACATAGAATCATTACAGGCGCAATGAGATCCACTTTAATTGTAGAAATGCAGAATATCCAAGGGATGCATTCATTGAAAGAGCGTAGGGATACTAAAATTATAATTCATGGAGAAAAGTTCCTTTCCCACCATAGTCACTCAATGAAGGAAAGATTCCAGAATCTGTCACAATGACGGCCTAAAAGAAGCAGCTTTATATACCAGGCATGGGTGTAAAGGGAACGCAATGTTCTCGGCGGACCCAGGGTTAGCAGATAACCAAGATCCCAAATGTACCTCCTCGCGGTGCACCTTGAAAATAGAAATACAACGGCTTGTGCTGATTCTGGCTAAATCATTTGTGGATCGTGTCGAAGAATGTTGAGGTAGCAGGTGGAAAGAGATTTGACTGCATAAGAGACAGACAATATCTCCGACACCACCAGCACCAACACATGCAGCGGCACTGTCGACACACAGTGACGCTAGTCAGTCCAGTTCGAACATTGGAGAGGCGGCCAATAAAAAAAAGCTCGAGACGAGGTTCTAGTTACCTGTGCTCCTTATAGGCAGTGACCCAGACCCAATCATGGGTGTCCGGCAAAACAAGAAGACCTGGCCTAACTCTAATGTCGAGTCTTCTTATACCGGAAACATGCTCGCGAAGAGAAATGGTTCCATACCCAATGGGCTCAGGCATAAAAGGGACAATGATTTTAATCCTGGCGAAACTCTAATGCCAAGCTTTCCTATACCGGAAATACACTTGCAGAGAGAAAGGGTTCAGTACCAGGTGGGTCAGGCGCTATTGGGACAAGGTCGCTCAGCTCAACAACGCCTTGCTCTCAAACGCGCGGTGTGACTCGAACTTGGGTGAAGGGATCACGATGTCTGTGAACGACATTCGGCTAAGAGGTGAAATAGCGAGGGTCCAACTCTTCTGTTGAGTTCTTCATCATACGGAACCAGGCTCGTGGATGAAAAAGGAATCAGTACCCGATGAGCACAGGCACAATACGTCCAATTACACGAGGCAAGTTCATAGAAGCTGGAATACCTCGTTCGAGATAATCGTCTCGGTGAAGTCACTACACACCCACGTGCCCGGCGACAGATATGCAGGCTGTCACGGACTAGGGAAGCTTACGGCCTGAATTAAAGGCATGACGAAAACGGATGTGCTGAACCTCGGACGTCCAGACCACAGAGTGGTCAACTGAGGTGCAAATAACACAGTTTTACTGTGGAACTTGCAGCACAACGTACTTCACGCTCCCCGGCGCAAATCACACGATATATTCGTTGTGGTTATATGAGAGCGAACGCAGAAGAAAAAGAAAAATAGACCAGGCCAAGAGTCTACGTAGACAGGTATCGGATCAATATCACTGTTAGTCGTTGGATCATCGTCACTGCACTCCTGACAAGTCCATAGATGCTCAGATCTCTCCTTGAGTGTAGCCGCCATCATACGTTGACTGACGGTCCAAGTACGCAGTTGATTGACCAACATTCTTTCAAAGCAATTTCAAACACATTTCAAACCAAATTCCTTTATTCTTGTCATGGAACAAGAGTCATCGTTACTTATACAGTCATTTGCTCGTGCGTTTTCCCGTAAGGTGTTCAAAATGTCTGCTCGATTCATCACCAACAACCGTAGTAGCAGCGTGTGCGGCCAACCTATCTACTCTCTCATTACCTCGGACTTACGGATGTCCCGGCACAAAAATAAAAGTCACTTAATGCACACAGGAATTCTTTACTGCATCCAACCACTGTTCCCGAATGTACCCCGCCTGAACTTTCACAATCATGCTCGTCGAGTCACTGAGTATGCGGACATGCTCGCAGATAGTATTCGAGCAGATCCATTGCAACACTTTGGTTACTGCCAAAATCTCCATTGTCATGCTGCTTGTCGCCTGAGCGAATGTACCACTTTCCTCTGATGGTTTCCCCACCTTTGAGCAGTGAAAGCCCAGGGACTTCTGATGTGTCTCTCAACCGACTCATCTGTATATACAATCATATTACCTTCCCTTGAATTTTCACCGATTAGAGCGAGTACCTCCGACTCCACCACTATCGGACACCATTCCATGTATTCTCTACTGAGTGTTATTATTATTTTGAAGGCTGTCGGACAATCTAAGGTCGCACGACTCCATTCCACACCAGGTAGCACATCTTCCAATCTGCACACCCTCTGTATAATATCCGCTGCGCGCCCCATCCACGACTTTCTTCTCCTAAAACGACTGCCTTTCACTTTGAGAATTTCAGGGTGTAGAGGATGCTCTTTATCAGCGGTGATTTGTAGGTATTCTCGCGCCCTGCAGATTTGTATTCTTTGCTCTGCAGTTGGGTAAACCAGTAAGTATCGCATAGCCCGTGCCGACGTATCTCTCGAACAACCCAAAATCATTCGCATTGCCTCATTCTGGATTCTATCCAATCTTTCTATTTGAGTCTTACTCAGTGCTAGGATCGCCAATGAGTACTCTACCATCGCAACCACAAATCCCTGATACAACAGTAATAGCAGCCTCTGTTCACATTGAGCTGCAGCCATAATGTTTTTCGCCGCAAGACCTTTATAGGCCTGTGCAACATGATCTTTGAAACTCAGACTGCGGTCCAACATGACCCCTAAGTACTTCATTGTGCTGGTTCTCTCGAGGACATCCCCTCTCAAAGTAACAGATGGTGTGGGCGTATATACTATGTGATTATTTAGGGAAAACCATGTTATCGATGCTTTTGATGGATTAACAAAAGCTCCAGAATTACTGCACCAATCCCCTATACGATCAAGCTCCCTTTGCAAATTCCTGGCGATCGTTTTTCTATCTCTGCCCTGCCTATATACCAAATGTCATCGGCATAGGACATAGTTCTCCGCGGTCCTGCAATCTGACAGCTTGTAATTTTAACTGTATACACATTAAATAATACTGGGGACATAGGTGATCCTTGTGGTAGTCCTGGGTTTATGACTGTTGGTGCCGAAGACCAACTCCCACACTTAAGAACAACCTGTCTTGGAAAAAGTGTCGAGATAATACACCTGACAATAAAAGGACTAACTTGGAGTTGCAACATTATGTTCATCAAGAAATCCAAGGGAACTCTGTTATAAGCATCTTCCATGTCTTTTGCAGTCGCGCATGTCTCCATTCGTTCGTCAAAACTTTCGAACACTTCTTGTGCGAATACGGCGACGTTGGGCCAAGTTTTCTTACCTGGACGATAACTTCCCATAGTTGAGGGAAGCCTGATATCCCTCTCTAAATGTAGGGACAATTTCCATGCAACAATCTTTTCTAACAACTTGCCGGGTTGGTGTGTTATGTTGAAAGGCGCAGAAATCGTGTATATTATATTGAAGGGCACAGAAATTGTAGCTAAGTTGCAAATAATGACACAGCGCATTTAATTGTTCGGACTACATCTGGCAAATCTACAGAAATTTGAAAATTATCATAGATAAGTTCACAGTGTTACCCATTTAGCCTTTTTAATTTTCCATATTGTTAGAAATCTTTTTTTCTGTACATATCTAAAGCTGTAATGTCAACAATCTATTTATTTGATGGGGTTTGCTGTTTATTGCTCCGAGTAGGCCCCTATTATTCGAAGTTTCACATTTTGACCTTTTGTCTAATTTGTATGCTTATTTTGATTGTCGGGGCCCAACAGTTAATGTGTAATTTATGTTTGTTGCAAAATTGTTACTGTTTGTTTTTGACCTTCTGAACGTTCTGTTTGTTATTGTTGTCGAGGAGGTAAAGTTGCATATTGTTGTTGTAATTAAAAACAGCTGCTGTTGCTGATAATGGGAAGATCTGTAGACTTTAGTTCCAGTTTGCAGGTAGAATAAAATAAACCAGAACTGTATTGTTTTTACCAGAGACCTTCCCTCATAGTAATGTGCGCATCATGGGCGTAGATACGTTTTCAGTAAGAAGAGGGAATATTTTTTCAACCTAAAGAAAGGTCATTAACGTTTTTTCCGTACGGTTTTCCTGCTATGCCGAACACAATAGTAAATTCATATTAAAATGTAGATTTTAGCGGCTTTCGGCAAAAATGTAGATATTAGCGGCTCAGTGGACATAAAGTTAACCAGTTTCCGTACGAGATTCCCATTGTTTGATGAAAACTCTGATGACCTTTTTTGTGAAAAATCGTTTACGGGGGCATTTTACTCGACATGTGGCTAAATTCCTAGTACCAAAAGTCTTCTTCTCGTTTGCTAGGAGTGGTGCGTGTCTAAATAAGCCCCTTCCCTTTTCTTTACGGGTTTAATGCTCCTAAACCACACAAAATAAATCAGCATTTCCCGAACTGTCAAAATGGTTACCAACTAATTACTAACTCAAACAGTAGATCGAACACTTATATGACTATTAATCTTATATTAATATACGTCTGATTATTTCTATATGCACATTGTTTCACAGTTAGAGAGATAATGGGTTCTTGCTTAGGAAGAAATAAGCTAACATATTTTCTGAATTGTGTGTGAAAAACCTTTTTTTTAAAAAAACGGAGAATAATATTGATTTCTTCATATTTGTATCGATTAATTCTCTGGCGTTAAATACTAAACATCAACCCCGTGTTTATTATTTACCCCAACAGCTGAATCTGTTTATAGTGCTCTTTAACGGAGCAATTCCAGATAGTCCTACCAACGGTAACAATTACTCAATCGGTCGAACGACATTTCAGTACAATTAAGGCAGCAATTTTGTAGCTAGGAATTTTGCAGCAGTGACGTTACAAATTACTTAAAATTTCGGATGTAGATCCGTTTCCTAGGAAAGAATCAGGCAGTGTTATATAGAACTAGTTCAGCTTAAGTATCCAAAACGTCGTGACATGCCCCCAGATAATTTTGTAAGCAATTATTATCTTGATTTTCTTAAGAATTATAGTTTCGATGAAAAAGTTTGCCTTATTTACGACGCTATCGTCAATGAATCCAAGGCAAAGGTCGTTTAATTTTTCCCGAATAGTAGGTTTTACACAGACACACTGACGTCAGCTACACGATATTGTTATGGAACATGACCTAAAATATCTTTTACTTTCGATAGAAGTTTCTTGTTCGGGAAATATGTTCATGACGTGTAACATTCATGAAGCAAAGAAGGCGTTAACGATATCAAAGTTATAGTCGCCGCAGACATACACAAATGGTTGCGTTTTCTGCTGCTGCAAATATTAGTATTTTTTGTTATTGATTGTGGCCTCGGTTTGCTCACTCTATCAAAGACACAAGTAAATAGGTTACAGATAATCCAAAATGAGGTTCTGATGGCAGCGCTATAGTGTAATAAAGATGCATCACTGCCAAGCGATGTTTGATCTTCTTAATCATTAAGGTACGACGTTGAGTAGCACAAGTAAGAGCATACTTTATCATAGCCAATAATGACCACTGCTCATTATGATTACGTGTATGTAAAAAAAAAAAGATACATTAATTGAGAATGAAAGGTGGTGATTATCAGAAACAGATAATATGGTTCTCAGAATTTGTTATTTGGAAGATGCTGGAGAGGACATGTTTTCTGGCGATCATGCGATCAACACATCCTGTTCGATATTGATCAAGTATCGATGGGTTGTTCAACTCATTCCGCACGTAGCACGATACATCGTGGGAGAGAGACCCCCCCCCCCCGATTTCCGATTTTCGGACGTATCCACGATGTATCAGTCATGCAGATATACCATCTAAATTTGTTTAGTTTGGGTCGCAAATGAATTAGTATTAACTTATTTAGCTGTTTAAACATTATAAATCTGGTTAACGAAAAGAAACCCTCGTGTTACTGTGAGATTAGATGCGTGATATATTTATTTCAAATTAAAATTCAAACAAAGTAGGTTAAGCTTTTTTGAAATTAGAAAAATGGCTTCATATTCCACTAGCAAGAGAGCTCAAACATTTAGCAAACATCTGGCTTTATTTTTCTTTGAGTTTAATAATTGGATATGTTATTTCAAGTGATGTGTCGGTAAACAACAGTGTTTTAGATTTTGAAGGTGGAGATTGCCGATTTGTTGAAAGTCGGAAAAGAAATAGGATTAGATTTGATAGGTAAGAGCTAAAAAATTCTAAAACGGGTTCCATTGCTATTGTTTCTGAAGAATCAGATAGGCCTAGTGACAACAATGATAATCTTGCACTACGTTATACGAACAATAGAGTTAGGCCTAATGATAATATTGAGTGGAATAAAGTTCAATTTTAGAAATCCAATACTTGAGTATCATTATCATCATCAAGTGACATGCCGGCTGGCGTAGGCGATCATGGCTCTCAACGGCTCTGTCTACAGTATTATGTACCAAGATCATTGTTGTTTCCCTGCCGTGCCAAGTTGTCAAACTGTTTAATATTTTCTCACGTTGTCGCTCTGTCTCTGTTGCCTTCAATCTTGCCTGTTGTGACTATGTTCTCCAAACCTGCCTGTCTCATGAAGTGGCCAAAAAATGAAGATTGTATTTTTCGTATATATTGATTACGGTCCGTTTCGCATTTGACTCTTTCAACACTTCCACATTAGTTTTTTCTGGCAGTCAATGGTATTCTCAGCATTCTTGTATAGAACTAAATTTCTATTGCCTCTTATTTCCCACTTTTCAGTTTGTTTATTGTCCAAGACTCGCATCCATATGTTAGTATAGGAGTTATATAGGACGGTAGAACTCTCTTTCTCACCTCTAACGACAGTGTCATATTACACAATATATGTTTTATTTTTCTGAATGTAGTTTTTGCCTGCCCTATTCTGCTTCTTATTTCTGTTGAACTTCTTCCATCTGCTGTAATCGGTGTACCTAAATATTTGAATTAGTGGACCTGTTTTCATACTATATCATTCACTATGATCTTGCAAGGTGTGGTTTTATTGTTTCTTTGAAATAACTATTACTTCTGTTTTCTTGATATTTATGAAGAGGCCTTTCTCATTACTTTCTGTGACTACTACAATAATTAAATCTTGAAGGTCTTCCTTACTGTTTGCAACCAGAACAGTGTCATCCGTGTATCTCAAATTATTAATGTTATGTTCTCCCACTGATATTCCTGGGATATCAACTATTGCACGCATTATGTTTTCACTGCAGAAAGAGAACAGATCTGGTGAAAGTACACAACCCTCTCTAACTCCTTGTTTGATTTGTTGAAAAGGACCAAATTGATTTCCTATTCTTATTGCTGCTGTTTGTTGCCAGTATATGTTCTTAATTATTCCTAAATCTTTATTGTCGATGTTCACATTCTTTAGCATGTGTATAACTTCACTATGTTTAACTTTATCGAATGCTTTCGTGTAGTCTATAAAACAGAGGTACAGACTACACGACAGCATACTTAGGAATATTCTTACAATACTTTGTTCGGTTATGAAATTGGACATGGCACACAAAATATAGCATAAAACACTGGGCAGATGATAGATTCACTTCAAATAAACTAATTATGATCAGTAAATAGAAAGTCAAGTCATCTACCTTAGTAAGATTGGAAATAAACATTTCAAGACAAGTACAATTGAGGGTGAGTAGAACAAAATGCACTTTAAAAAAATTTCTGTTCATCTAACTTCCCTGTTTGTGGTGTCATTTTTGTATTTTGTTATTACAATTCTCATATTTTATATTGTATATGGATTCCACATTCAATTATCTTTCTTTTGATGCCTCATATGACCTTCCATAGCTAATACTTTATCTTCAGAAAGCTTGCGCCTAAATCATGTTACTGTCCAATATTTAGCCCAAAATTAATTGCATTGTAACCCCGGAAATAATTCCGTCCTGAAAGAGTTAAGGTCTCTGTAGGTTTTACGATACTTGATTTACATGGATGATCTTGTGGGACAGATTGTAGCTCTAGTAGTACCGAAGTTAGGACAGTCCTGTAGTACTTGCTCTGGTTTCTGTGTTGTGACTTCGCTGATGTAAGATGTAAAGGCAGTGAATGAGTTTCACCGAGGTGGGCGAAAAAAAAAATATCTCTGATAAATTAGTGTTGCTAGTGGTTAGTGATACCAACTATAATATTATTATTGTCACTGGTAACTATTAGAACTCATAAATAGTACACCTAACTCCAATAAAAAATAACACAGAAACAACAATAACAAAACAACAAATGAGCAAAGAATTTGTACAGGTTTCCATTCAATATTTACATTAATCAAGAAACAAAAGCTAACCAGAAATAAACACACAAAACTATTAATGCAAAGAGATGGTCTTCAAACCCCATATCAATGCATAAGAACTGAAACAGAAAACTTTTTTGACGGGTAACACTACGAAAAGATACAATCTACGAGTCATGTAAACTAGAAGGAACTTCTTTAGGAATTCTCGGAGTGTACCGCGTCTAAGATAATCGCTAATAGTAAGATCGTATTATAAGAATATACTTCCCGATCAAGGAGGGATCAGAGGCAACGAAAGAGCAGACTAGTTGGTGGGGAACACTGTAGTTGATGGTACAATACTGAAAAGAAATATGGTCTGACCTAATGAGGACAAAATGAAAATAATGAGGTTGGAGGTCACTTAAACCCAATAGACTTATTAAAATTATGGAATAGGTATCAACAGAAAATATAACGTTCAAATTTAACGATGTTGAAATGCTCACTAGGCAGTAAAGCGGGGCGGTGTTTATCTAAAAGGGGGGGGGGGGGGAATAATTACCGTTTAAAAAATAATTCGTATATTTTCGTATTTCAAATGTTCTTTTTAATGGAAATTTTGATGACTTTTTTGTGAAAAATCGCAAGTGTGGCTGGGGGTTGGCCTTTAACTTGTTTTATGGCGAAGTTCCTAGTACTCTGAAGGAAATCATGTTCTGATTTTCTGAAGGAGATGGATGTTTGAAAGCTTACATATGCCGTCATCTCTAATATAGCCAGGGCAAATTGGAAGAAAAGTGAGAACCATGAGGAAGAAAACTATTGAAAGAATTTTGGTTTATCATTCATTCCGCCGAGATTGGTTATCTATTTCTCAGAGACACCTGATTATGATTCTGATGAAGTTTAATTTCTTTAAAGATGACCTTACAGTTATTGAGAAGCACATTGGAGGAGCAACGTTACATTATAATATTTATGAACCGTAAAGTGGTGATACCTATATAAATAATTATATCAATGAATGTACAACATGGTATCTCTCTAAATGACAGTGTCACGAGTATCTCGCATGCAGATCATTTAAGCAATCATATTTAACAGGTATTCATATAGAAACATGGACTTTAATAGTAGATACACATACCAAAACAACTCACAGAATCTGTGTCTGGAGTGGTAAAATTTATGATCTCGATACACAATAATTAGTATGCCGACAAAGATCAAAGGGTTTCATTCGCGTATAAAAACTGAACAAAAGCACAAACGAATCAGTCAATCAAACAAGTTCCATGCCGAATGGCATAGGTGATCATGTTTCTCCATGACTCGTTTCTGTCTTGTGTTGTCAATAAGCTCGGTTGGTGAACTTCTACCATGCCATAATACTAGTCTATCTAGCAACTTCTCTCTTTGTCGTTCCTGTCTCTTCTCCCATTGATCTTTCCAGTGGTTATTAAGAGTTCAAGCTGTGTTCTTCTCAGCAGATGCCCTAGAAACATTGACTGTCTGCCTCTAATGTTTGATATGATTGATCTTTATACGCCAGCCATCAATGAGAACCTCTGCATTCGTTTTCTTAGCTGTCCATGGTATTTTCATCAGTCTTCTCAGGAACTACCTCTCTGTAGCCTCCAGTTCGTTTTGAACATTATTGTTTGCAGTTCACGCTTCACATCCATAAAAAATAATTGGTTCGATAGAACATCTCAGCACTCGAATTCGGGTCAGCATTAATATTGTTCCATTGCACAAAATGGTTCTAATTTTTTGGAATGCTGATTTGGCTTGTGCTGATTTTTATTTCGCTTGATCATCTACCTTCTGTCATTAATCATTATGTTGCATCTTGGTTGTGTATGTATCTTCGAGATAACCATTATTTCTGTTTTCTTCTTGTTTAAACTAAGGCCTTTGTTTTCACTTTCTTTAACTACTTTATCCAACAATGCACAAATATAAATATATATTTATTGGATCTATCCAAATATAACATCATATGCTAAAATATCATTAATGATTTGTAAGTGAATCAAATAATTACAATTTTGAAGGCAAAGCTAGTGAAACGTCCAATAGTTTTGTTAATGTTAATACTGGTTTCCATACTGGTTAATACTTAATTTCAATTTTGCTGAGTATAGATCATGACCATCTTTAATAAAGGTTGGCAGGTAGTTTTTTTTAAACATTGCGTGGGGAGGGGGGGGGAACTTGCTGTTAAAGGAAATAGTGGATATAATCAAGAGTGTAGGTTCATGTTAAGCAGATGTGGTCTATATTTTTTTTTACAGAACTAAATATAGTCTAATAAAAAGTTTAACTAGCGTTAGTGTACGATACTCAATAGGGGAAGATAAGCAGTGTTAACAAAGAGTTTACATTTATTGTGCCCCTGTATTCGAGAGCAGTTGAGGGTTATAGCTTGGAGGGGAGAAATCGTATTTTAGTTTTTGGGAAGGGGGAGGGTTAGTTAGTTGTTGGAGTGGGTGGGGTGTCACGGCGGGAGGGTTGTGTTGGATTGGTGTTAGATATTTAGGTGTTTTTTTTTTTGGGGGGGGGGGGGGTGTTCTTAGTTATGTGGGAGGGGGGTGATAATTGGTGTTGGTTTTTTAGTTTTTAGGGAGGATGTTTAGTTGGGGATGGCGGAGCTTAGGATTGGTATTAGATTTTTAGTTCTTGAGGGGCATGTTTAGTTGGGAAGGGCGGAGCTTAGGATTGGTATTAGATTTTTAGTTCTTGAGCGGCATGTTTAGTTGGGGAGGGCGGAGCTTAGGATTGGTATTAGATATTTAGATCTTGAGGGGCATGTTTAGTTGTTGGGAAAGGGATTTACATGCGTGCAGTGACGGTGTCAACTTCTATTTCCACTGGATGCGTCCATCATTATAGTAATATAAGTTCATTGGGTGACAGCGACCGCATATCTTTTCTCGATGTAGCAGTTCTGGAGTCTGGAACAGCATCTTTCTCTGTAGCTGAAAACTTCAGTAAACAGAAATCTCCTATTGTATTAGCCATGTTGGTTTAGCGTCCTGCCGTCTGCTAATATTGAGAATACTGTGACGACACGAAAGATGCGCAAACTATAACAGGAATTGCATCGTTATACGCATAACTTGACAAAAGTTTCAAAAGTCGGACTGTTATCACGCGAAGAGGCCACATTTGACTAACATGCACCGGATTGCATATTTATTTCACTCTAAGCCAATATATTTGACAAATGAAATAGTGGATATAATCAGGATTGTATGTTTATTTCATTCTAAGCCATAGGCTCGCAAATATTTTCGGACTACCGCCCACTTTGCAAGACATAAATGCTGTAACGCCCCATATTAACAGTTTACCGCAGCCATTTGATATTTCCGACGTAAATAGCAACTAATGATACATTGCTGTTTATGCCGATATCATTGAAAAAGTAGTGGCCAGTATGTGCTTCATCTTGAACACAGTATTGCTACACCGATTTTGAAGGAACATAGTCCATATGTAAAGATTATAAAACGTATGCTCGAATAATATTATGAACAGTTTCATACAATGGTTTAAATGTGGAATACATATTAAAAGTTCGAATAAAATTAGTAAGAATCATATGGTAATAAAACACCATCAAATATATTCAAATTGTATTAATATATTGATATAAATATTAATATTAATATATAAAATTATACATTTCTAATTTATAAAGCAAAAATACAAAGTAAAAATTACAAATTAATGTAAAGGTTGAGTCTGATACATTTTAAAGTCTCTTAATATTTGGTTCAACTGTCGTTAAAAAAAGTCGTAATTGACCACACTCAGTTCTATGTAATCGGTTAGTTTTCTTCGACAGTAAATTCGCTGCACAACTAAACCCATCCGTAGCCAAATAGGAGGATGGAAATACAATTAACAATTACTTTACTATTTCCCATAATCCAGGTAGAGTATTGGTATTGATTTCTGAAGCCAGAACTTTTGGTATCCACTACACAATTTTAATTTTAGTTCTTCATTTGTTGCGAACTAAGAGTTCCTCTTCTAAATTTGATGATCCTGCTGTGTGTACGTTTGAGAAAGGATCTAGACCCATTTTGGTATATTTATGTTTAGAATATCATTTAAACACGCATCGAAATATATCATCATGGACATCTCCTAGTGTTGGTATTATGTAAGTAAACATTCCTGTTTGAGAAATACTGCTGATAAATGTGGAAAGTGGATATATATTCCCCTCGGCCTAGATTCCCAGAAGAAGTTTCCTCACAAAAGCGGCAATAACGTGTTGCAATTAAGTTAAGTTCATTACCTTATAATTGTAAATTGACTTCATTAAACATTTGATATAGGTCTGTCAAATAAGTGATGTCATTTTTGGATGTAATCAGGTTTGCCGGCAATCCGTCGTCTCTGTTCTCTAGGATTTATAGTACTGAATTAAACAATCTGTAAAATCGATTTAGATAGATACCCTTTGAAAGCCATCGAGCTTCTGTGTAAACAGCAAACGACTGAAATCCTCATCATTTGCACTACAAAGTTGATTAAACAATATATCACTCAAAAATTGCTTGTAATCTTGTGACTGCTCTAATAAGGTATTCGAGCAACGTATGCATTAGTCAATTTAAAAATTAGTTAATTTAAATTAGTCGCAACCAATTGTTGACGATGAAGTACACAGGTTATAGCGAGTACATTTGGTACTGCTTGTTTCAAAAGCGCCATGAAACGCTTGTTGCGTCCTGTCATTGCTTGAGCACCATCAGTAGCAGCAGACAAAATATTACGAATATAAACGTCTTTCTCTTGAAAAAAACATATACATGTTATTAAATATAGATTCTAGAGCCTAGAAGGCTTCATTACTTCATTTGAAATTACTTTTTGACAAATGAAGCACATATGTAAAAATTGGTTCGTACGAGATTTAATGAATCTATATTTCAAATACTGAATACTGTACTGTCGATATTTCTTGTTAGATTCAGAAATAATAAAGTAATACAATTTGCAACAATATTCACAGAATAAAAGATTTCATTTACACTTTGTATGACTTCATATATATATAATACTTCGACTGGTGATTGTCGGAAAAGCAGACACAAAAAAATAATGAAAATTATTCCTTAACAACTGGTATTTATAGATTTAAAATCCACACCGAATCGACATGCATGCACTTGTTTGCGATACCATCGTAATATTTTTTTTAATTTATTAAAAATTGAAGTTAACACTTTCCGACCGCCCAGCGATATATCGGTTATTTAAAGAAACCCTACGAGACCAATAATTGCTATACCGGTTATGGTTTCCATCAAACATAATGTGATCAGTTTATAACTCGTGGTTAGAAAATACATATTTTTATGTTAGCCAAATACCATACTGCTACAATATATCTAGACAAAATGATCTAGACAAAAAAAAGTGTTCTTTTTCTTCTTCTCGTTTGCAATAGACGTGTACAATACAATGGTTGCTGGTGCGCCTCTCGACCTGGTAGCTCTGGCTACAGCACCTGTGTTTGCTTTGCCAGGACTGTGGTCTTGCTCGACATAGGGGATGGCACAACCAGTCTTAGTTTCCATCCTCTGTTGGCTGGACTATGCCACATTTCCACTTCAAGGAGTTGGCATCGATGAGGAAATAAAGTGTGAAAGCTACACATTGAATAAGATATGATACCAACTTAACCCTTCTCAATTCACTCTTATTATATTACATTTTCATATATGTGAGCGTGGAGTGTTCGGTCTGAGAATAAACAACATTGGTCTCACCGCCGTCTGCGACGATTTGTGACCAATATAGCAACAACAGCAAGAACAACTATCAATACAAGCAGGCCAGTGATACCAAAGAAAAGGTAAAACATGTTCATTTCAGGGCTGTTGTTCCGTCTCATGGTAACTGTGCTATCATTATCATCTTCTATAGTTACAGCTATGTCGGAGTTGACCGTTGAAGATAAGCTTGGTATAACTTTAATTGTTATACGAGAGCTCACCCTGTAACAACTGTGAATAACTGTACATGTACACGTAGAGCCGTTCAGTTCATGCTTTCCAATTAAAGAAATTGTGATCCGAGTTCCCCATAAACTACTTGTTAGGAAGAAATTTCCATCTTTCAAACAGCTGATGTTCAGCTTGTTTTCCACAGTATCATCTGTGTTTGCTTGACATGATATATTTTGTGTTTCTCCTTCGATTGTTAGAACTGAGTCACTGATAACCTCACCACTCTGCACAGAGAACCTAGGATTGACAGGCTGAACTCTTTTCAAGTGCTTTATAAATTCATCTTTAGCTGTATGTCCGGAGAAATTAGCAATGCAGACAACGTGGATGGTTACATGGAACGGTTCTATATTAATCCTGCATGTGGAGACATAGACAGTTTCGTTATTCATGTAAACTTCAACATTGGGATCGATCTGGGATAGGTTGACCGGTAAGTGTAGTAAGAGCCATTTAAAATGTGGGCGGGACTGAAACATTCGAGCGTGACAATTAAATATCACTGTTTGTGGAGTGTCTGAGCAAATATGGGTCGGGACAGATCCTGATAGGTGAACAGATACTTGAGGCGAAGGTTGGTAAATTACTACGTGTTTTTTTGGGATAAAAAAAGACATATTTCCAATATACCCAGTATATTTTACGGCTGGCGTCAGGACGCCATAAATCGAGTATGTCCCTGGAGAAAGGTCAAGAATATCTACAGAACACGATGACTTGTAGTAAACTGCTTCCGTGCTGGATAGACGTTCATCATTGTATATTATGTCTGGAGAAATGTTGGTTGTGTTATTGTTTGCTTCGTTTCTTAGTCTCAACTCACAAACTAATCTGGGGTATATACGAGAAGTTTGACACGTGAACCGGATGTGATTATGTAGAAGCGTTAAAACTTCACATATCACAGTTTCCGGTTTAAGAAAAATGTCCATTTGACATTCTGTTATGGACATCTCTTTTGTCTTCGTCTGCTCCTCTACACACTGTATTGTATGATTTCTGAAATAGTGGGTTATGGTAGAAAACTCCAGTCGACTGATGTTTTTCCCGCCATCCTGCCTTCTGGAGACATTCACGTGACCAAATTTATTCCAATCACAGCTGAGGTGGCCAGACTGTGGACATACTTCTGTTAGTGTGGACAACTTCCAGTGGCTGAATACAAATAGAAAAACAAATTTGAGATTATTTCCTTTTATCGTGAAAACTAGACGGCGGAGAAGTCATCTAGACAAGACTTCCTTACGTCTATGCTGTCTGACGTTGGTAATCACATCTTTCCACGTCCTTCTGTTTCATGTGTTGTCAATCATTTCAGCATCGATGTTCTCCCATGCCACAGTGCCAAACTTTTCAGAATCTTCTCCCTCCCCCCTGGTTCTGTTGAGCTTCAACTTAGGGACTGTCCATAAATTAGATGAACAATTAGAGTAGAGTGGGCCTGAAAGAGTTTGACAGTTGTTGACAAGTGAGAGGCGTGGGTTTGGACTAAAGTGGACGTAATAATTCACCTTTTATACACCAAATTAAACTATTTGAATTTGAACATCTTACCAAAAATATTAAACAAACGATGTATGTTGTTCGTCCTGTTTTTCCTTTTTTTTTTGCACATTTATTTTTTGGAGGTTGGTAAAGATAATGTATTGTCCATTAATCGTGTCAAAAATTTAGGAGAGTTGTCGGAAAAAAGTTGGCAGTTATTTACGGGAGGAAAAAAAGGGGGGGGGGAGAGACTCACGACAAGTTGACGAATTCTATAGAACAATTAAATTATTTTAAAATATTGTATGAATTTAAACATACAACGTATATACATTTACATATTATATTGTTCTTTGGTGATACTTGTCGACGCTTATCAATTCCAATTTCATAACTAACAGATTATGTTTGTGGTTTTTTTTTTCATACGAAATTAAATAATCTTTGCAAGATTTTTGTTGCAAGATAATCCTGAGACTGTGCATTCCTTGCATGCAAAAAAGGGATTGGAACTAAATCTTACAAATAGTATCCTGATAGCAGAATTAGATTAAAGATAATTTGGAAATTGCACTACTTGAGATTATTGCTCATGAGAAAATACTGTCATCATGTAGTTATCGAAGATTTGGTATCCATTCTCCTTTGGCTGAGTGAACACGTTGGTGATTTACAAATATTTCCAGTTGACTTACAACTGCGCTAACGCGGCCTCATTTTTACAACTGTACCACTCAAGTTATTATAACTTTTCTGGTATATCAAATGACATATGCTTTTCAGAACGTTGTCTTCGTCGTGGATACTCTGAATGCATCTCTGTTCTGGGTAAGCAGGCATAAATTGACCAGATACATGTGCATACATTCTTCGATGTCGCTGGCCCATCGTCTTCTTAGTCTTCCTCTTCTTCTCATCCCTGACACTCTGTCCTCTAGAATCAGCCTTTCGATACCATCATGTCGCTTTAAGTGTCCAAAACTTTCCTGGTACAGTGGTAAATTCAACTTATATCTAGCAGAAAGTGAATCACATATTTATGGTCGATCTTTCTACAGCTGCATTGAATCAATTCATGAAAATTATTTCCATGTGGTGCATTGAATCAATTCATGAAAATTATTTCCATGTGATGCATTGAAGAGTAGGAATATGTTTTATGAGCCAAAATGACAATGTTGGTAGAATACAACATCCCATTGCCGTACCATTACTAGATCATGCAACAATAGTTGAGTTGAAAAATGTTTGCACAAAAGTATCTATAAAAGTATCTATACATGTTATATGAAGGTAAGTGATACCTATTATATGAAGGTAAGTGATACCTGTTATATGAAGGTAAGTGATACCTGTTATATGAAGGTAAGTGATAACCATTATATGAAGATAAGTGATAGCTATTATATGAAGGTAAGTGATAGCTATTATATGAAGGTAAGTGACAGCTATTATATGAAGGTAGGTGATACCTCTTATATGAAGGTAAGTGATACCTGTTATATGAAGGTAAGTGATACCTGTTATATGAAGGTAAGTGATAGCTATTATATGAAGGTAAGTGATACCTGTTATATGAAGGTAAGTGATACCTGTTATATGAAGATAAGTAAAATTACATTTATATAAAAAGACATCCTACTTTATTAGTGATAAAAAGTTAAACATACTAACTAAACTAACTTAACATAAACCTAAAGATCGAGGCAATGACAATGGGTATTAACATCACCCAAGAACTACAAAAGCTTGTAGCGAACCGCACAGCACGGCGAGACATGACTTCTGCCTTTTGTGGCGCCCTTAGCACTAAAGAAACAAACCAACTAAACTAACTAACGTAAACCTAAAGGACGAGGCAATGACAATGAGTATATATGTATGAGTAACATCCCGGTTGTTCAAGCACGAGTGTCAATGACGAAAATGTTGGACGTGCTGATGCCCTTATTCGTGAAAACAGGCGAATTTATGTGGAAGATCTGAGCAGGGAGTTCGATATTAGTATCGGATCCGCAAATAAAATTGTTACGAAGGTTTTTAATATCACTTTAGAAGGATGAGCTGAAACCAGCAATACGGGGCCGTCGCAGATGCCTTTTGTCCAACGGCATTCTTCTTCTTCATGATAATGCACATCCTCATACAGCTGCTGCAACTCTTGAGGCCATCAGAAGGTCGAGATTTCAGATCTTACAGAATCCTCCGTACATACCTGACATAGCCCCCCTCTGATTATCATGTGTTTGTGTATTACAGTGAAGCGTGGCGGCCGGAACAATAGAACAGTAAGCCAACTGCTTAGTCAAAATCCAGACAGAATGTCAGACAGAACCATATACATGAGGAAAATATAGTAACAATATTATCACAAACCTACCTTCAGAGCACATTAAACCATGTTTAAGAACGACAGTCCCCACGAAGCTAGTAAAGCAGACGACATAGGTCAACAAGTCGGCCGATGTAGGACAGTCTGACAATGGGCATTGTTCGTCGCCGCCAGTGAAGGGAGACTGATTCGACCAGGTATTGACATACCTTTTAAAAGGTATCATTCGTCTTGGCTATTTAATGAGAAAACGACGTGGTAAAGTATAGAGGTGTGTCTGTTACCTCTGGTGGGTGGGAAACATACATGCCAGTAGCTTAAAGAAAAGAGTTATAGACGGAATGTCTGCGATGGCTTTATTATCAAACCCTAACGGCAATATTGACCGGGGAGAATTATTTTCATGTAAGTAACTTGCAGTATTAAATTAAATGACGAAGAGGGCGGGACTTTAAAACGGATGTGATAATGTCCGAGGGAAGCATTATAATTGGTCAGAAGTTTTTATCAAATATTGGGAACTCTGATTTTTTGGGAGACCAGGTTCATCTGGTAGACGAGGTCCAGAGTTCGAGTTCAGATTAGGTTCGGGGTTCATGTTGAGACCGGAGCTAGGAAGTGTGGTTAGATTTAATAGTTAGGGAAGTTTAGTTTCAGAGGTGGAGTTAGGAAGTTTTAGTATAGCTTGAAAAACTCTCAGTTGAGAGACGGATTAAGTCTCTAGGAAAGCCTGTGAACTGAGAAATATTTAATAGTTTTTAAGAAGCTATACATTGAATTATTAATGTTCTAACCCTGGATATTGTAAACCTGGACGTTGTGATGAAGCAATAAACAGGTTATATATATATATGAAAACTCTGGTTGTCGCTACTATATTTGACTACAACGGCTTATATTTCACAACTTGTGTTGTCGCCACTATATTTGACTACAGCAGCTTATATTTCACAACTTGTGTTGTCGCCACTATATTTGACTACAACGGCTTATATTTCACGTCTTGTGTTGTCGCCACTATATTTGATTAAAGCGGCTTATATTTCACAACTTGTGTTGATGATATATAAACCGGTGGTGGTATCATCTTTAACACTAAATAGAGAAGGCATGACTCCTTGACTCATTCAACATTCAACACTGTCATTTTTGGACCCATGAAAACGCTGTGGGAAGAAAATTTGGGAACTATGACGAGATTGAAGAAGCGGTGCATTTCTGGCTGAAGGGACAACCAAAAACATTTTTTTCTGACGGAACGGGATAAAGAAGTACATGCACCGGTGTGAAAAGTGCATTCAAAAGGAAGGTGTTTATGTAAAAAAATGACATATTATTTGTATCTCTATATGAATTATGTATCTCCAAAAATTTAATTTTGTTCTTACTTAATGAATCGCCCTCGTATGCTGTGTTCTGTTTTAATTGAATATTATCAATGATAAAGAATAACATGTTTTACCTTTGCGTTTTACTAGTACATTCTAGGGCATACGTTTGACCTTCCTGCGCTGATGGGCAGGGCTCCGGGTAGGCGAGTGACAAGTGTCGTGACAATTCTGTCCAGCTGGCCGCTAGGATCAATAATCTGCCAATAGTATTGCCATGGGTACAAGGGTGAATTACTCTAATCACCTCCATATCAACGAGAACTCTGTAAGATAAATTAAGTACCTTTTCAAAGTTACAATTTAAATGTTTATCATTTTCTAGACATGCCCAAAGACACGATACATAAACTCACGACAAGTTGATAAAGAAAAAGGGGATAGGGGATTACAAAAAAGAGATAAAAAAAGTAAGCTAGAGAAAAATAAAAAAGAAAGAAAAGTAAAGAGATTGTATAAACATGCCAACTGGCTGCACAGGACCGTGCGGTAGATTTTCTCAGTATGATGCAAGGCCTTGAAAGGTCGACCCATAAAATAGTTCTTCGAAATTCCGCCCCTGAAAATGTATTTTGATGTGTGCCGTCTGATGCTCCCGTCTCTCTGCATCATTGCTCCGCAGTGTGGCTGTGACAGAGTAGTCCTTAACGTGACTGAGTAGTCTCTGACGGTGTACGAGTTATCTGATAGTGTGTCACTTGAATAAATATGTTAAGGACGAGCTCTGAGAACTCTGGTGCTGTCGATCAGGTTTATCACAGTGGTTACTTCAATACTTCACGGTTCCACTCAGTGTGACCGTGACTCACACTTACTCAAGAGAGTGTACATAGATATAACATGAGGTACTCCAATGAGATACTTGAATACTTCTATAAGATATAGAGACACTTTTTTATTTAATATATACAGTCATTTAATACGTATTTCATGTCCAATTTACCCATTCGGCACATTTTATCTGGAATTATGAATTATAACAATCAATTTCATCACACCTATACAAATACTAACATTACTTGATTCACACGCCTATTTGAGACTTTAAACCGTCTCTCAACTATCTAATTATATCTTATTTACACATGAGAACTATTCCTTCTATATATCTTAACTCTGATTTCCCAGCCAAATCGCTGATCCACGACTCGGATCTCGAATCCGAATCCGTAGTCCCTACAAAGTCCTCGAGTACCAAGGTCTCTAAAACTGGCCTTCCCTTGCCGATACTTTCCTGACTCCTCTGGTCCACATTCTCGGTCTGACTACCGGTCCGATTCGCTCCCCCGAATCCTCACAGAGAGTATCCCTGTATTTTAGAGAAAACCTCTGGCCAATCACAATTCTCCTTTCTGATGTTTCTACATCCGTTTTACAAGTCCCGCCCATTTCGTAGTATACTTGACGAGGGTAAGTTATCACAATCCCCGGTAGACATTTCTGTCCGGAGTTCGAACATCTCTTATAGGTCTAGAACCAATAAGTCTTTGGGGAGGCATTTTCACGTCCAGGTAATGAATGAACATCTTGACTGGGAATAAAGTTGAAATATTTCGTATCTATTGATTCGATCTATCGAGGAATGTTCCTACCAGTCGGAAATGAGTTGAACGGCAGATTCCGTATCGCATGAAACGAACTATGTAATTCGATCTTCATTATATTGGACCAAACATCTGCATTATACGGTTAACTAAATAACCATCATCATATACGGTCACACAACTATCACTATCTTGACATAACGGAGCAGGTTATCGTCTTCCGCATCAGGACAGGACACAATAGATTAAACAGTAACTTAAATAGACTAAGACTGGTTCCATCATCTCTGTGTCCTTGTGGGCAGACAGCGCAGACCACGGAACATATCTTGTAAGACTGCAATACAGTAAACTAGTTAAGGGAGGAACACTTGTCCACAGGCACGGATATCCATATAAAGGTATGGAAGCACTGAGGAACTTTCAAATACAGCAGCATTTACTGAGCAAACTATACTTGCTGTGTAGACATGTTAAACTGCTAACGAGGAGAAAAAGAAGAAGAACAACAACAAAATGAGTTGGTAACACTGTTTTCTACGTATATCACAATGTTCCAATTCGTACACTCAGCGTTATGATTGTAAGGGCTGCATATTTATCTTTCAGAGGTATGCACCGTGTAATGAAATACATACCCCATTCACGTGTTAACGATAGAAAGAGACGTGACCTTTATAATAAAGATATAAATCCTTTCTGCGCTCATTCCTGTGCTCAGAAAAACACAACACACGTACTTTTGTAATCAAACATATCAGTTCGTATCATATCTCTTTTTCTCATATTTATCAATGATTTAATTGAAGAAATACCCTGTGGAACTAAGGCAGCACTATATGCAGATGACTTGGTTCTATGGTGCACACATGAGAGCGCCATGGATACCACAAAAATGCTTCAGAGAGCCATGGACATTTTGACTAATTGGGCTGACAAATGGTGTGTAAGTATCAATATAGAGAAGTCAGCAACATCCCTTTTTACACTTTCACCAAAACAAAGAGCAGGAAACATCTATGTAAATAAAACTATCTTAAAGGTAGATGACCAACCCACATATCTTGGTGTAACATTTGATGCCAAAATGACATGGAAACATCATATCAGCAAAGCAGAAACAAAGGCTAGAAGGAAGATAGCTATACTAAGAAAACTGAGTGGGACAACTTGGGGAGCTAATGAAAGAATTCTAAAAAATGTATACCAACAAGCCATTCGACCACACTTGGAATATGGTTCTACAGCATGGAGTTCATCATCAAACACTACACTACAAAACCTAGATAGAGTACAGAACCGAGCACTTAGAATCATTACAGGCGCAATGAGATCCACACCAATCATAGAAATGCAGAATATCGAAGGGATGCAGTCATTGAAAGAGCGTAGAGATACTAAAATTATAATTCATGGAGAAAAGTTTCTTTCCCACCATAGTCACACAATGAAGGAAAGATTCCAGAATCTATCACAAGGACGGCTTAAAAGAAAAAGCTTCATACACCAGGCCAAGCGTCTACGTAGACAGGTATCGGATCTACCAGAGGTAACAATACCACTGACATCTCAACCAGAACACACCCCATAGGAAAAACGGACATGCCTACCAGTGACCATCCAAACAACAGTAGCAGGTGTGCATGGGGATGAACATCAGAATAATCTGCAGAAAAGAGTAGCAGCTCTCAGTTTCCTTGATGATGTTTACACAAGTGATCTATGGACCAGAGTATATACAGATGGATCAGCACAGAATGCAGTAAAAAATGGAGGAAGTGGTGTATATGTAGAATACCCAGATGGCACCACTGATACCACTTCTATACCAACAGGGAATTACTGCAACAACTATGACTCTGAAGTCAAAGCTATTTATACAGCTGCAGAGAAACTGTTAACATTGGACAGGACCTCACACCCTATTGTAATACTTTCAGATGCAAGGTCAGTACTAGAGGCATTACAATCCAATAAACTTCCAGAGTTAAAAGAGGTATTGTCCATAGTACAAAATAGGTGTAGAGTTATACTGCAATGGATTCCATCACACTGTGAAATAGCAGGAAATTAGAGAGCTGATCAACTCACCAAGGAAGGTGCTAACATGCAGCAACCGGATGTACCAATCAGCTATCACCAAAAGAAATCCATGATAAAGGCACAACGAAAGCCTAACTTACCTCCACGGGATGACTACAACCTACTTAACAGACAAGAACAGGTCATCATATTTCGACTGAGAACTGACACAATAGACTAAACAGCCATATGTATACAAAATTTAAAATTGGCACAACAGCAAAGTGTAATTGTGGACAAGTCAACCAGACTTCAGAACATATCCTTTAAGAATGTGCAAACTATGACACATTAAGATACACATACTGGCCTTCTGTTACACCAATGAATGTTAAACTTTATGGTACAAAACAAGAAATGGAAAACACTGTCCAATTTATACAGAAACAACACTGCATATATAGACATTATTAGCGAACGAAAGAAGAAGTATCATATCTGAACAATATTACTTACGTAGAACACAGATTTTGCAGTTGTACTAACCATTAGGCCTACTAATAATTGGCAATGACTAACAGATAATTATGGGAACTCTGAGAATTATGGACTCTACTATTAAAACCATTTAGGCGAAATCGATTTTTCTTGGAAGTTTAAATCGGAGTTTCCCGAATGTGTCTGATTCATTTGTTAGTGGCCAAAAGAATTACAATAGTTTCTGTCCAAATTTTTTACTAGCGTTGGGGTGGGGGAAATGTATTGTCTGTTTTTTTTTTAGTTTACCCTAAATGAATTGAGCTGAAAATCGAAGCGAAAGAGTACACCAACCCCTATAAGAAATACGAACATGAATTTCAATATTAATTTAGTTCTAGGGGCGTAGCCAAAAAAACGGCTAACATCCCCCCACCCGCTAACATTTTCCCCATAGAACATCAGAAAAAACTTACGAAAATGAGGGGATTACACAGGAAAATGAGGGGATTATACAGAAAAATGAGGGAATTAAACATGAAAATGAGGGGATACCAATTTTGTTTGGGCAAAAATCCTGTTATGAATTTTATGGACATCGGTCAACTTGAGATGTTACACCCAATTTCTACTCTATTGTCTGTCTCAATGTGAATACTTGTTGATATTATCCACCCTTGTCGTTAAGGGTAGGAGTGGGAAGCTTATTTGTCTTTCCAATGCCACATGTGTCGTCTTGGTTGTATTTTAAGTCCGTGTTTGTTCAAGGTTATCTTGATGTTTTTTGTCCACAGTTTTCTTGGTCTACTTATGGCCTTATGTCTGGATACTTGTTTGTTATATGCTCTTGTTGCTGCAGTATAATCCATCTATAGCACAGTTTTTAAATAAGAAATTTCCCTATATAACAACAATTCAAAATCCCCAATTATATTTATTATATATTGTTTGTACTGTTGGCTCCGTCCCTATATAACGAATTTCTGTTTTAACACACATATTTTGCCGGTTACGATCAAATTTTAATAACGGGATTCCACTGTATTTAGTTGTGGTTCATTCCCGAATTCTACACCGGTGCCATATCCAAATGACTTTGTTAGTTAAATTTATAGACAAAACTTGTTGAAAATATAACCCAATACATTGACTAATGTGCCTTTCGCGTTCTCATCCTTGTGCTGTCTTTTCCCGGCCATGAACAAGTACTTTTTGTGTTTGTTTTGTTATGTTTATTACAAATTGGTGAGCAGAACTTAAACATAAGAATATTCCTGAGGGAGGAAACAATGTGAGGATTCCGTGAATCCCCCCGCAAAAAAGCACTGTATATATATGTATATATATATATATATATATATATATATATATATATATATATATATATATATATATATATATATATATATATATATAAACAATATGTAACAATATATATGCATGCTCCTGTTCATTCATTGATGTCGACGGTGCCCATTCAGCTCAACTGGGATGATGTCTGTGCTGTGCCCGACTGTGACTAATGAGTCCTATGCGTGTTTGGAATTGTCTACCACATTCTGGGCATGTGTGGGAGGGGTCTGTGGGACAGTAAGCAGCTCTTGCCTTTCTTCTAGAGCGTTTTTATTGAGCAGTTTGATGTCTGAGGTTCTCTGCAGCTGCATCTGTTGCACCACTCTTGATTCTGCGACGCCAGTCTGATCTGTCTTGTGCAAGATTCTACGAGGAATTTGTGTCCATTTTGAAGTGCACCAGTGGTGTCTTCTAAACGTTTCTTCTGTCCTGCCTTGCTTGAGCCAGGATGGCGTTATCCATATAACATTTTTTTGGTAGGCGATGATCTTTCATTTGGACCATGTTTCTTGTCCAGGGTGTCTGTCTGCGCCTTCATCAACATTGTATATATGCTTACAGACTTAGGTTTCATCAGTACTTTACTGTCTGGAATTTTCTTCCACCAATGGATGTTGAGTATCTTACGAAGGCAGCTTAGGTGGAAGTGATTGAGTCTTCTAGCATGTCTGGCATTTACTGTCCATGTTTCACAGGCATAAAAGAGTGATGTTACTGCTGCTGGGTAAAGTGTGAGTTTGGTGGTAGTTGTTATTCCCCTTCTTTCCCATACGTTTTTTCGCAGTCTTCCAAATGTGGCACTAGTTTTCGCTATTCTGTTGTTTACCTCAGTGTCGATGTTTACATCTTGTGAGAGAGTGATGCCCAGGTAGATGAAATTATTGACTGAAGTTCTTCTTTGATTCTTCTATAGAAATTTAAGTGTGGTTTGTTTGGTGTGAGTTGAAACATGGCCTCTGTTTTCTTTGTATTGATGGTGAAACCAAAGTTATTGCAGGCTTTAGCGAATTAATTTAGGGTGACCTGCATTCTGTCTGCAGAATGAGCATGAGTTCTCTGATGACCATTGTGTTCGTCAAACAATATATATATATATCTATTCGCTAAACCCTTTGTTGCCTTTCAGCGTCAGGGGTAGAAGAGTACTCTGGAAATAGCCCTCGTGTGTGCTGGATATATTGTGGAATTTGTCGCCTCTTTTATTTCGGTGGTCCATCGTTTTTGAGGTCGGCCTTCACTGTATCTGTGTAGAATAGCTTGCTGTGGTATGCTGTCTGGTGGTAGTCTGCTGATGCGTGCAAACCATTTGATATATTGGCTGTTAAAATACTCAAAGATTCGGGCGGTGCCGGTTCTTTGTCTAATGTCCTCATTTCTTTCTCTTAGCGATATTTCTAGGATTCTGCGTAAGCATGCCATTTCAGCTATTACAAGTTTACGTTTGTCTTGTGCTGTCGTTGTCCATGTTTGCATTTGGTAGGACAGCGTTGGCATAATAATAGTTTTGTACAATGCGGAGCTGTATTCAAAGTTTTCTTCCATACCCAGGAGTGTATATGCAAGTTGCCGTACCCAATACCCGAGTCATGATTTTAAATGGAGTCAATTGTGATGGGATATGAAGGCATATATATATATATATATATATATATATATATATATATATATATATATATATATATATATATATATATATATATATATATATATATATATATATATATATATATATATATATATATATATATATATATATATAAATGTGATTTATTCTTTCCAGAATGTGGTCTTTCTTATAGATTTTCTGAACATTTCGCGATTATGGGCAAGTTGACCTGCCGCAGCTGGAGGTGTGTTTAAACAATCTATATATATATTTGTTATATTTTCTATGTCCATGGCTGCACAAGGAACACACCCTGTGTAGCGATGAGATTTCTCCTTGATTTTCAAAGCATATCTCATAGAATAGATATGTGGCTTGCCCGCGCATACCTGAGAGTGAGTTCTGACGTAGACCACTCTCTACACAGCGAGCTCTCAGCGAACGTGTGAAGGGAAACAGGCTCAAGAGAGGCAAATCGTGGATGGGTCGGACTGAGGGTACCGTTAAACATATCTGTGCACCAGAAGACTTAAGTCCTGGTGAGGATTGGATACCTATTCCCACGGTCTTTCAAGAGGCAGTCAAGACAATCATTACACTCAATACAGTTCAGAGAACTAAGCCCCGTGAGCGTGGTTGCTGAGGTCAATGCACTGATCTGCGAGAATACCGATTACACAGATGTTGTGATTTACACAACGGGTCGGTCATTCATCACCACCGATTACACAGATGTTGTGATTTACACAACGGGTCGGTCATTCATCACCACCGATGCGCATGGGTCTTTACTGCCAGATCAAAAGGAAGAGCAGTACACGAAGCCAGTGGTGCCTTTACCTCAACAACAAGCAGCCTAACATGGATATTGCCACTGGATATGGGAATGCGTTGCATAATATAGCCCTACATTAACGGAATAATCATGGACATCATTATCATCAGGTGCCATGCCGGGTGGCGTAGGCGGTCATGTCTCTCCACAGCTCTCTGTCCACAGTATTATGTATCAAAGTCGTTGTTGTTTCTTTGCCGTGCCAGGTTGTCAAACTGTCTAATATTTTCTCACGTTGTCGCCCTCTGTCTCTGGTGCCTTCAATCTTGCCTGTTGTGATTATGTTCTCTAAACCTGCCTGTCTCATGAAGTGGCCAAAAAAAGAAGATTGCCTTTTTCTTATATTGTTGATTAAGGTCCGTTTCGCATTTAACTCTTTTAACACATCTACATTAGTTTTTCTGGCAGTCCATGGTATTCTCAGCATTCTTCTGTAGAACCACATCTCCGTTGCCTCCAATCTCCCACTTTCCAGTTTGTTTATTGTCCAAGACTCGCACCCATATGTTAGTATAGGGGTTATATAGCACTGCAGAACTCTCTTTCTCACCTCTAATGACAAGGTCATATTACACAGTATATTTTTCATTTTTCTGAATGTTGTTTTTGCCTGTCCTATTCTGCATCTTATTTCTGTTGAACTTCTTCCATCTGCTGTTATAATTGTACCTAGATATTTGAATTGGTGGACCTGTTTTAATTCTATATCATTCACTTTGATCTTGCAAGGTGTGTTATTTTCTTTCTTTGAAATAACCATTAATTCTGTTTTCTTGATATTTAGGAAGAGGCCTTTCTCTTTGCTTTCTGTGACTACTACTTTAATTAATTTTTGAAGGTCTTCCTCACTTTTTGCAATCAGAACAGTGTCATGCGCATATCTCAAATTATTTATGTTATGTCCTCCCACTGATATTCCTGGGATATCTACTATTGCACGCAATATGTTTTCACTGTATAGAGAGAACAGGTCTGGTGAAAGCACGCATCCCTGTCTGACTCCTTGTTTTATTTGTTGAAAAGGGCCAAATTGCTTTCCTACTCTTATTGCTGCTGTTTGTTGCCAGTACATGTTCTTGATTATTCTTAAATCCTTGCTGTCAATGTTCAGATTCTCTAGCATGTGTATAATTTCGCTATGTTTAACTTTGTCAAAAGCTTTAGTGTAGTCTATAAAACAGAGGTACAGATCTGTTTTTACCTCTATAGACCTCTCTATTAGTGTTCTCAATATATAAATCGCATTGTTGGTGCCTTTGCCTTCTACAAATCCACATTGTTCTGGACTTATTTCTGGTTTTATTTTGTTTCTCACTCTCTTCATGATGATTCTGAGCAGTATTTTGGTTATTTGGCTCATGAGGCTGATTGTACGGTGTTCTTCACATTCAGTGGTCCCTGGTTTCTTAGGTAATGCTATGAATATGGATCTCATTAAGTCATCGGGTATGTTTCTGCTGTTATATATGTCATTCAGCAATTTTGTGATTATTTCAACTCCAAAGTCATCTAAAGCTGCTAATTCTTCTAATGTGATATAATCATGGACAGGTTTGGGAAAACCCGATTCAAACTTCGAAGAAAATCTATTTCCTTGAAACAATCTTATTAGTATAGAGGCCATAGTAGAGAGATGAAAAAGAACAGAAATAGGTATTCTTGTTACCAAAATAAGTCTGTAAAGCAACGAGACACAGTGACAAACGACATTTCGACTAAGAGGTTTTCATCAGGCCACAAACAAGCAACAGGCAATGAATATTACACACACACAAATCATAATGTAAAAGGATACAATGAAGATGGCTATGAGAGATCAGATGCGAAAGAGAGAGAGGCAAATAGGACAAGAACGAACAGAAGAGAGAATAGAGGCGTTTCATGGAAGCAAATAATAATAATAGTAAGAAAATACAGTGATGATACATGCAGGTTAAATGAGCTATAAAGTAACTAATACAATGGGTAACTTAGCTCGATCTGTCCTGTTCAACTGAGATAAAGACTAAATATAATACAGATTTTGATGTGTTGTTATATAGGGATATATGCACTATAGAGGGATTCCGCTGTATTTTGAATTAAAGGTTGAGTACAGCCTGGCCTTCTTTATTCTCTCAGTATTCTCGGAAGCTATGCATAACATTTCTTTTATTCAGGTGAAACCGCCTTTTGCAATCCTAGATACCAATTTAGCTTCAATTTCCAAGTGTTTGAATTTTGCGACAAGGATTGCAACCTATTCTCATCCCTTGTTAGTTCATAACCAATTGTTTCTTTCACGGTGACAGAAATCATTCTTTTCATCCGTAGTCCAAGCAAATGATCAACTCCACTTTTCCACTTGTCTTAAAACAAGAAGATGCTGGTACAGTCAAATCCCATTATAACAACTTGGTTAGGGCTGACGAAATATGTATATAATAACAGAAATTCGCTATATACAGTACAAACAATATAGAATAAATATAATTGGGGATTCTGAAAAGTTGTTATATAGGGAAATGTGTTATCAAAGAATGCGCTATAGAGGGATTCCACTTTGCTGCAATCAATATCTTCTTCTTCAGCGTTCATTATCAAACTTCCACTGGACCCCTCATGTAGTAGGATCATGGTCCTATTAGATTTCCAGCAGGATGTAGTCCAGAGAATGGTAATGCACTGTGTCGCCATTTTATTTGCGCCAATGGCCAGACGCATTCATCTTTGGCGGACAAATTGATATGAATGTCTTATATAGATGTTTTATTTTTTACAAGTTAAAACAAGCTAAAACTATTTCAATTAACAAGATAAAACATGAAGTAGTCACGACACAAAATTTATTACATACATGTCATTTAATACATACATGTCATTTAATACATACACTATATGATACTTGTTAAGTCCGACATCCTGATCTCTGCACTGACAAACGTGTTTAGTCATGTAGTCACGCACAGACACTCGATAGCTCCACACACAAGGATAGTGATACACATACACAGTCATGCTTTTACATATATAGAACGCATGTGTGTTCGGGTTACAATAATAGCAGTACTATCAATGTTACAATAATGGCAGTACTGTCAATTGCTGTGAATGTTACAAGCTGGGAGGTAATAATAAGAGGGGGGAGGTCTACATTTCAAAAGGGCAGTTGCCCATTTTTGTGTTTAATACATGCTGCACCTTTATTTGCATAATATTTTTGGTTACATCTTTTTCAATAATCGATCGGGCGAGGGATTTTCACTGTGGCCATGCTGGCAAATCTGTCTGCTCTTTCATTTCCCCTAACACTATTCTGTCCAGGTACAAAAATGAAGGTAACTCTCTTCAGTACAAACTTCATCAACAACTACAACCAATAAATGCGTTAATTGCCGAACTGAATCTTTTGAAGCATACTCATAGAATCAGTCAGAAAACAGACTCATGTAGCACTCTAATCATTGCCCTGATCACTGCCATCATCATACCAATAGTGATTGTACAGAAAGCATCACTTTCTTCCCTAATACACTTCCTCTGTATTGAACTGTGAATGCCCAAGCACTGCGCATATACTGGACCATGGACCCATCAGTGTAGAGTTTCTATACTTTGTACAAGCCACAAGATTTTTCTTACAAATGAAATTAAACAAAATACTTGCACAAACTGACATACCATCACAACATACATGCACAGAACCCAGCAACATACATGCACAAATCACCACAACATACACAAACCACGACAGCATACATACACAGGCCACAACAACATGAATTTGCAGTTCTACACTCATACATCATTCACACATATTTACACATAAACAGATTTCTTCCCAAGATCTGAGATTCCTTCCCAAGATCTGAGATTGTCCAACACATCTGCCAATACTGTAAGCACATTATCTTTTCATTATTTATTTCCTTCATCATCATCATTTTATTAATAGGTAGCAGACAAGATCTAAACCTGGTTAATTCAGTTGACACCAATTCATTTGACAGTGGTTAGCTTTGAGACTGGTGACCAGCTTGTAAGTACGGGATACAGAAACCAGTTCTCTCATAAGGCTGGCCTTCTAGAGATAGTGTTACAGATGTAAAACACTGAATGTATTAGTTACCAAATGCAGAAGTCGGAAGTGTCAGCCATTGGCGCAAATAAAACGCAGACATAACACATTTCTGTTCTCTAGACTCAACCTGCTGAAAATCTAGTAGAAACATTGTCCTGCTACAAGAGAGATCCGACAGAGATCCGAGAAAATATGCATTACTATACAATATACATGAGCTGAAAGAGAAAGATATGTAGAATAATTCTCTAAAAAAATGTGATATGCATGATAATACAGAATCATGGGAACATGATTCCATGGAAGGTGTTGTATAGAAGGGAAAGATTAGGAATAATATGAAGACAAAGTGATAGCAGATAGTTCAAGGGCTGCATGTCCAAAAAGACACACAAAAGCACACAATGGTACAAGTGGGCCTGTGATTCCTTGAACATACTATAGAAGGCTCAATATTTATAGCTCAGATTGGTCTTGTGAGTCACATCCGTCATAGATTATATTTCTTATAGCACAACTATTTGCTAGTTGTTATATTTGCTAGTTGTTATATTTGCTAGTTGTTATATTTGTTAGATATTATATCGTCTGGAAAGATGGAAAGGTGCTTACAACTAATTCTCTAACAGACTTTGTCGTTTATTTCTGCACCGAGCAGAAATATCTACTTGGAAGTGTGACTCTCGATTGAGAAATCCACTGAAGATGGATGTGTCAGGTCTTTGGCACAAGTAAAATGGTGACATAATGCATTTCCATTCTCTGGACTACATCCTGCTGGAAATCTAGTAAGATCATTGTCTTGCTACAAGAGAGATCTCTGGACTACATCCTGCTGGAAATCTAGTAAGACTATTGTTCTACTACAGGAAAGATCCAGCGAGAGTTTGAGAATGAACACAAAACAAATTATTGAGAAATGTATGTCATCACTAAGTTTAACACTAACTTCTCAAGATACTCCATATTATTGAGTCCAATGTATAAATGACAACACTAAGTTTGACACTAACTTCTGAAGTTATTCCACCTTTTTGAGTCAAATGTATCCATATTAAATATAATTTTAGAGAAATACCATTTTTCACATATATTCAATGTTTCAGAATATTATATACATTAGCTATGTATTTACATCTAATTGAACACCTGAGGTTTGTAGTTCATGGTGCAAGGAATAGAGCCACTGTCTTCTTTCCAGGCATGTCATAGGAAAGTTGGGGGGTATGCTGATGACCTGTCACCTAGGAAAAAAATCATTGTCACCGCATGTCTCGTCTCAATTTATTGATTTTGTCTTCTATAAATGATCTCAATGGATGACAAAGAGATGCATGCCAATGGATATTGCACCTTTGTTCTTTTGTGAGACTCCTAGGTGGTAGGGGATTGCTAGATGTGCTATGTTCTAGGTGGTAGGGGATTGCTAGATGTGCTATGTTCTAGGTGGTAGGGGATTGCTAGATGTGCTATGTTCTAGGTGGTAGGGGAGTGCTAGATGTGCTATGTTCTAGGTGGTAGGGGATTGCTAGATGTGCTATGTTCTAGGTGGTAGGGGATTGCTAGATGTGCTATGTTCTAGGTGGTAGGGGATTGCTAGATGTGCTATGTTCTAGGTGGTAGGGGATTGCTAGATGTGCTATGTTCTAGGTGGTAGGGGATTGCTAGATGTGCTATGTTCTAGGTGTCTGGAGATGTTTGCTAGATGTGCTATGTTCTAGGTGGTAGGGGATTGCTAGATGTGCTATGTTCTAGGTGGTAGGGGATTGCTAGATGTGCTATGTTCTAGGTGGCTGGAGATGTTTGCTAGATGTGCTATGTTCTAGGTGGTAGGGGATTGCTAGATGTGTTATGTTCTAGGTGGTAGGGGATTGCTAGATGAGCTATGTTCTAGGTGGCTGGAGATGTTTGCTAGATGTGCTATGTTCTAGGTGGTAGGGGATTGCTAGATGTGCTATGTTCTAGGTGGTAGGGGATTGCTAGATGTGCTATGTTCTAGGTGGCTGGAGATATTTGCTAGATGTGCTATGTTCTTGGTGGTAGGGGAGTGCTAGATGTGTTATGTTCTAGGTGGTAGGGGATTGCTAGATGTGCTATGTTCTAGGTGGCTGGAGATGTTTGCTAGATGTGCTATGTTCTAGGTGGTAGGGGATTATTGATGTGCTATGTTCTAGGTGGTAGGGGATTGCTAGATGTGCTATGTTCTAGGTGGCTGGAGATATTTGCTAGATGTGCTATGTTCTAGGTGGTAGGGGATTGCTAAATGTGCTATGTTCTAGGTGGTAGGGAATTGCTAGATGTGCTATGTTCTAGGTGGCTGGAGATGTTTGCTAGATGTGCTATGTTCTAGGTGGTAGGGGATTGCTAGATGTGCTATGTTCTAGGTGGTAGGGGATTGCTAGATGTGCTATGTTCTAGGTGGCTGGAGATGTTTGCTAGATGTGCTATGTTCTAGGTGGTAGGGGATTGCTAGATGTGTTATGTTCTAGGTGGTAGGGGAGTGCTAGAGGACATGATGATCCTGGGATACAGTCCAGTTTCCCTTTCCCATGCCATTGAGAAATATTGGGGGAATATGGTGTGGGGGGGGGAAGGAAATATGGTGTTGGGGAGAAATATGGGGTCATGTTAGGCCCATGTTATTCATGACCAACAACATACCTATGGATGATATAGTCAGTATTAAACCTGCAGCTTTTACTTGCTAGAAGATCTGGTACCCTTTTTCCTTAGGGTGAGTCGACCAAGTGATTTTAAAAAAAAAATTCAGGTTGAACTGGAAATTGAACCTTGGATCGCCCGAACAGAAAGCCAGTTCACTAACTGAGTTACAGTAGCCATCGCTTATAAATACAGCATCACTAATATTAGCACAGATAAAAGCATTTATACTAGTCTAAGAACACTCAAACTAATAATGACAAGATGAACTAAAGCTAGACACCAAATTTATTAGTAAATTAAAGTACTAAAATTTTATGAAGACAAGATACATTTCTGTCTTTATTCATTCAGAGTGGTTGAAATTTGTGTTCATGTGACAGAGAAAATGTGAAAATAAGTAAAATGTTAGATTGTAGCATGGTTAAATTTGAGTTTAACGATTGGCATGTGGTGATTTCTTGGGGATCTGGGTGGTGCAAATCAATGTATCATGCAATGGTAAGGATAAAAAGAATTAATCTACTCCAAAGAAATCAAGTCTGTCAAACAGTAGGATTATTCTATTGCACAAATTTCACTTCTATCAAATAGCAGGATTAATCTATTGTAATAATCTTATGACTATCAAACAGCAGGAGTCACTTATTGCAATAATATCGCATCTATCAAACAGTAGGATTAATGTACTGCAAAAATCTCTGATTGTAAAATGGTATTTTTTAAATACCTAAATTTAGTTACATATCCTATTCAGGATACAGAGGTTAATTGAGTATTTTTTTGGCTGTAGTAAGTTGCTAGGCACTATTTATTTTCAGTAAGTTTTATTACTTTCAGAATAATTGTAAGAGCTACATAAGACTGTGCTCTGTTACCAGGGGCTTTTCTGCAATGGCAAAGATATGTATGCTGCCATGAACAAAAAACTACAATGTATAGGAAATATCTTTACGTACAGCATACCCAGTATGTTCTTACATCTTATACAGAAACACACTACATGCTCACATATCATATACTAGACCACACTACACACCTCGTGTTGTTGGTCCATCACAAGTGATGATGACCATTTGTTACATCCACTTTTGAAAATTCAATTTTAGTTATGTCCTTGATTATGAGTTCGGAGATGGCTAATGAGCCCTATTCGAGCTGTAAATGTCCTTGGACAGTTTGGACATGGAATAACGACTGTAGACGGATCTTGGTCTATTCGTGACTTTCTAGCTGCTCTCCGCTGTTGAGCTGCTGCATTTCTCTTCTTTTCACAAGATGATGCGCTCTTTTTTATTTTAGAACGCCATGTATATCTATTTTGTGCAAGTTCTTCCCATGTATCGTGGTCTATTTCAAAGGCTTTCAGTGAGTCCTTTAACGAGTCCTTGTAGCGCTTCCTTTGGCCACCTTGAGATCTTATACCCTTCTCTAGCTCACCATAGAGAAGTATCTTTGGCAGACGATGGTCTGGCATACGCACCAAATGACCTGCCCAACGAATCTGTGTCTGCATCAGGATCGTGTCAATGCTTGGGATATCAGCTCTATCAAGGACAGTGGTATCTGGAATCTTGTCTTGCCATCTGATGTTCATAACTTTTCTGAGATAATTTGTATGAAAATGACTGAGTTTTTTCACATGACGTCTATACACAGTCCATGTTTCATTAGCGTATAGCAGCACTGGAAGTACCACTACTCTGTAAACTTTCAGCTTAGTCTGTAGGTTAATGCCATTTCTACGCCAAACATTTGCGTACAATCTGCTGAAAGTACTGCTTGCTTTGGCGATCCTTGTACACATATTATAACCCACTAGGTTTTATATTGAACCACACTGTATGCACATTGTATACTAACAACTCATTCTATTCTGGACCACACTATACACTCACACATCTTATGCTGGACCACACTACACACATCTTATGCTGGACCACACTACACACATCTTATGCTGGACCACACTACACACTCACACATCTATCTTATATAACACACAGCAGACACATGTTAATATTTCCTATACTAGAAACCCACAGATGGAGTCACACAAGACAATCCTCTCACATTCCTGAGCCACACAAGAAAATCCTCTCAAGATAGATCTTTGATCCAAAATTAGCTTATGATTTGTTCCAGGCTGAGGGTCATACCATTGAGTTTGATTCTCCAATCTTGTCTGCAACCTGAGATAATAAATATCACATCTGAGAATTGTCTGAATGGAAAGAACCATATCAATTTCTGTTGCAAAAAGTGATGAAATGAAACCTGCCTGTATTGTTTTACCTATGCTAGCATGTGAGGAGTATGAAGATGTCATAGTTCATTATAAACATAGATCAATGAACAGGGGATCATGTGGTCCTTCTCCTTGTAAGTAGAGTGTCTACTGCATAGACCAATGAACAGGGGATCATGTGGTCCTTCTCAGTGTAAGTAGAGTGTCTACTGCATAGACCAATGAACAGGGGATCACATGGTCCTTCTCCTTGTAAGTAGAGTGTCTACTGCATAGACCAATGAACAGGGGATCACGTGGTCCTTCTCCTTGTAAGGAGAGTGTCTACTGCATAGACCAATGAACAGGGGATCATGTGGTCCTTCTCCTTGTAAGTAGAGTGTCTACTGCATAGACCAATGAACAGGGGATCACATGGTCCTTCTCCTTGTAAGTAGAGTGTCTACTGCATAGACCAATGAACAGGGGATCACGTGGTCCTTCTCCTTGTAAGTAGAGTGTCTACTGCATAGATCAATGAACAGGGGATCATGTGGTCCTTCTCCTTGTAAGTAGAGTGTCTACTGCATAGATCAATGAACAGGGGATCACGTGGTCCTTCTCCTTGTAAGTAGAGTGTCTACTGCAAATGGTATACAACATAGTCAATCTGAATGAAGATCAATTTGTCACTAGTTGGACCAACTAATATTGATTCAGATTCTTATAGCTGAAGGATGTTGACTAGCCAACATTCATCAAACAAAGCAGGCGGTGTATTATGAACAGTTTCTATCGCAGACGACAGTGAAGAATATTTTGGGAAAAGGAATCATCGACAGCTGTGATGCAGCTACATTAGTTGACTTGTCGCAGCTTGTGTTCGCTAGCTGATGAATTATGTGTCATACAGGACAGTTCACATGATAATTCAGAAGAATCTAAAGTATCAAAAGTTGTATGCAGTCAGAATTCACCATCTACTTGAACAGTGGGGTACATGACTAAATCTCAATTGTGCTTTCTGATATTTCAAGTACATATTTGTTTGATAATAATTGTTTTACCTAATTCTAGCACAATTTTACTTACTTATCTGATCCCCTGGGTTGCGAGCTTTCACTCTTTCTTCCCTGAGCCAGGTGGTGGTAGGTGCATGTCTTCTTCAACTGTGTTTTGTCTGCATAAAGGGTGATGGTGATGGAGGAGTTTGGTGGTAACAATTGTTTTCGTAGGTTTTGTAGTGCACGGCATTCAATAAAGTGTTGTTTTACTGTTTCCTCCTCTTGTCTGTTGCAGTATGATCTGCAGTAATTCTTTGAAGGTGTTTGTTAAGCTGTACATGTGTTATTCGCAGCCTAAATATAGTGGTTTGCTCTTTGCGGTGTAGTCTATTTATACTGTCGTGTGGATTTGGTTGGGACTTGTCTACATATAACACTTCTTTTTGATCCAGTGGTCCAACCATTGTTGTTTACAGTTATTGCGGATAATGTGTTGAGCTGTTCCTAGGTTGGTAGGAATTCCTGGTTGGGGTATACTTGCTCTGTTTTTTGCCAGTGTATCAGTATCTTTATTCCCACTGATTCCTGTGTGGCTTGGTATCCACTGTAGTGTAGTACTGATGTTTGTAAGTATGTTTGTAGCTTGAAGTATGTTTCTTATGGTTTTCTCTGCTGTTGGATTCCAGTTTTCAAGGTTTTGTAGAGCAGACAGGGAGTCAGTGAACAGAACTAGGTTTTTTGGACGTGTTGCCCCATTTTTATATTTGGGGGTGATGTATGAGAGTATTTCTGATATTGCTTTCACCTCCGCATCGTAGTCGCTGCAGAACTCTCCACAAGGAGCAGATAACTCTATTGATGTTTTGTCAGGGAGGACTATGAGAGAGCCATATCCTGCAGTGATAGTGGCTTTGAAGGCTGACCCATCTGTGTATGATGGGATCCAGTCCTTGGGGTAAGAATCGATAGTCTCTAGTGCAATGGACTTAAGTCTAGCACAAGTGAAGTACCTTAAAAAAACCTTGTAATAAGCACACTTGGGCAGGTTTCATTTAATCACTTAAACAGAAGATCAGTAGACACCTCATACTTTCATTATTCTGTAAAAATAAACTCTTTATCTCTATATATGTTACTTTAGATCTCATGTGCACATAAGTGTCATTTACTTTAGCTGTCCTATAAACTTCTGTTACTTTAGTTGTTCCGTACACATTATCTTCTGTTACTTTAGTTGTCATATACACATAAATTATATATATATTAAACAGTATACTTTTCATCAATTGTTATTAAACCCAGCCTTCATTCTCCTTGTCAATTACCGACCCCCCCCCCCCTCCAATTTTTGATACTGTCATTGCTGGCCCCCATTTCCATGTCTTCTTGTGATCTTACATATATATACTATTTTGTATGTGTGTATATGTCTGTGTGTACAGTTAGCATCATATGTGTATATGTCTGTGTGTACAGTTAGCATCATGCGTGTATATGTCTGTGTGTACAGTTAGCATCATCGACATGATTGACGTTCATGACTTTTTTGTGTGTAACTGACCTCGTTTGATTTTTGTCACTTGTGCATAAAATTCAAACAAGCACAGCTATTGCTTATAACTAAATGTGATTGTTCCATTTTTTCTTCAAATACAATGAAATGAGGTTGTAAGGCCACTCCATTGTATTGACAGTAGTGTGTGTTTATTTCTTGTTAATTGTTGTATCTTGATAAAGGTTCCTATTGGACAGTAACATGAAAAACATCCTTGTTCCTTCTTTTTTTTGTTATTTTTCTAAGCCATTATTTTTGCTATGTATTAGTTACATTAGTCGCCTGTGACATTATAACAACAGAAGTACACAACAACAAGCTCACCGATCGTATACCAGGCAAATTTAAAATTGTTCCTAAAACTGGCACACGTCTCAGAAAATTGACAGCTACTGGGAAGAAACCACTGCGGAATAAACATGCAATAGAATAATGTCCTTGTCAACAGAATATTACAGTTAATGTATCATTAACTTTGGATGAAAATACATCTTAAGATAGTCATTGCAGTTTTTGTTACATAAACAAAGACAAAAGAGGTCACATGAACTCTGTGGGTTTCTGTGAAACCAACTTCACCCTAAAACCACCTTACTCGCCTCATACGACATGCATGGCAGATAACGGTATCACAATTTCTTTGTTTAATTTTGGGCCCTCCAACATGCAAGTGTTGGTATGGTATAGTATGTCGTATGTTATTTCCTTGATAAAGACTGTATAATTGAAACATCAATTTAGTTTATCTTGTGTGTTTTATAACCCTACCTCCCTCCGTACCCAACAATACATCATGTTTAGAAATATACACATTAAGTTTGTAGCTTGGCCACAATCTTTCCTAATTTAAGCATTTGGTTTGTAGCTTGACTAATCTTTCCTAGAATTTAGCAGTGGTTCAGATTTGGTCCGCCATGAATTATATAATTCTCATCTGTTTCAGATTGTACAGCCTAATACATATTAGTCATACCTGCCTACTATATACTCTCCTCTGTGACTCCTGCCATGATAGACAGCCTGACGACAGGTGTTAAAATCATACCTCTTCACTTGACATTTTTCAGGAACAAAATTGAATACCAATGTCCCAATACGCAAGTGAAATGAAAGTATTCATTAGAACACAAACAAAAGAGTATGCTGTCATTCACTGGTATCAGAATGCAGAGAGGCTATCATTCAAGGTCAGATCTGTGGTAGAGTGGTTCGTGGGCCCAGCTCAGAAACTAAGCTCACCCAAACATGTTTATGGCCCATAAACCAATAGTCCATATTGTACTGGTGATGTGATTGTATGTATTAGTGGTGCCAACAATAGTTGAAAAGAGATATTCTATATAGAATGTGCTTCAATATAGAGTCAAATCCCAGTATCCACCGAAGACGGATGTGTCGGGCCATTGGCACAAATAAAACGGTGACACAACCATTTCCACTCTCTGGACTACATCCTTCTGGAAATCTAATAGGACCATGGTCCTGATACAAGAGATATCCTGTGAAAGTTTGAGAATGAACGCTGAAGAAGAAATCCCAGTATAACAACTTTGTCCGAACAGACAAAATATGTATGTAATAACAGAAATTGGCTATATACAGTCTATTGTCTATCCCCAGGTGGTTTGTGATCCACTCTTGCCGTTAAGCGTAGGGGTAATTGGAGTTTGAGCTTGCGTTCTAAAGCCAGATCTGTGGCCTCGGCTGTGCTGTGACCGTGTCTGTTCAGGATGTCCCTGATGTTTTCTATCCATCTTTTCCGTGGTCTTCCTCTGGCTTTGTACCCGTGCCCTGATCTCATTTTGTTATATGCTTGTACGGGCAACTTTTCATGATGCATTCTCATAATGTGGCCAAACCACTTGATCTGTTCTCTCTCTATGTAATCTGTACAAGGTATTATACCTATTCTTTCCCTGGAATATATACAGTATATAATATTGCTATGTTATGTTATGTTATGTTCCTCCAGGGCCATAGGCGGCGCATAGGGCAGAAACCATAGCCTTCCATTTCTGTCTTTGTGTTGCCAGGTCTTTCAATTGTTGTGTGTTGTTTAGGTTCATTGACATGCCTTCTCTATTAATGGTTCTTCGTAGAGTTTCTCTAGGTCTCCCTCTTCTTCTTACTCCAGGTGGCACCCAACATAGTGATTGCTGGGGAATTCTTAGGCTGTTCATTCTGTTCATATACAGTATATAATATTGCTATATACAGTACAAACAATAAAGAATACATATATTTGGGGATTTTGAAAAATGTTAAAGAGGGAAGTTTGTTATAAAAGGATGTGTTATAGAGGGATTCTACTGAATAATATATAACTGATGGGCATATATTATCTAGCAGTAGATGATGTGATATTTTGGAGATGTTTAGGAAGTACCTGCTAAATGTGGACACTTCTATTGATGCGCTGTAGTTTGATAAATTCTGTACTGAATATGGCATGTTTAGATTGGACACCTGTAGGTCATAGTGAGAAGTGAGTTTAATCAGGACACTTGCAGGACAGTGAGCAGTGAGTTTAACCAGGACACCCATAAGACATAGTGAGCAGTGAGTTTAACCAGGACATCTGTAGGATATAGTGAGCAGTGAGTTTAATCAGGACATCTGTAGGACATAGTGAGAAGTGAGTTTAACCAGGACATCTGTAGGATATAGTGAGCAGTGAGTTTAATCAGGACATCTGTAGGACATAGTGAGAAGTGAGTTTAACCAGGACATCTGTAGGATATAGTGAGCAGTGAGTTTAATCAGGACATCTGTAGGATATAGTGAGCAGTGAGTTTAATCAGGACATCTGTATGACATAGTGAGCAGTGAGTTTAATCAGGACATCTGTAGGATATAGTGAGCAGTGAGTTTAATCAGGACATCTGTAGGACATAGTGAGAAGTGAGTTTAACCAGGACATCTGTAGGATATAGTGAGCAGTGAGTTTAATCAGGACATCTGTAGGACATAGTGAGCAGTGAGTTTAATCAGGACATCTGTAGGACATAGTGAGCAGTGAGTTTAATCAGGACATCTGTAGGACATAGTGAGAAGTGAGTTTAATCAGTACATCTGTAGGACATAGTGAGCAGTGAGTTTAACCAGGACACCCATAAGACATAGTGAGAAGTGAGTTTAACCAGGACATCTGTAGGACATAGTGAGCAGTGAGTTTAATCAGGACATCTGTAGGACATAGTGAGAAGTGAGTTTAATCAGGACATCTGTAGGACATAGTGAGAAGTGAGTTTAATCAGGACATCTGTAGGACATAGTGAGAAGTGAGTTTAACCAATGTTCCACAGAAACACAGTTTTGATTTATCTCCTTCAAAATCTGCTTGAGAAAACTGAGAACCTAGGAGTCTACTTGGAGCGCAATGATATCTGTATATAATATTATCAATAAAATGTGCCACATTAAGTTACGCTCAAACTTACCTAAACAATAAGAAGAAACCATACAATTCCACGCACATGCCAACAACAGGCCAGCCAATCAAAACCACAATCATACCGCCTATGAAAAACCCAGTAGCCTTCAACTTGTGAAGCTGAAAGAAGAAGCGAAAAGTCCTCTCCAGCCCAATAACGAAAGCCAGGCCACAAATAAAGAGAATCTGAAACAGATAACAAGTAGAGGACAAGCTTATTTAGACATTCAATAGCTCACAAACACATGTATATACTAGGTCAAAGGGCATGAGGTCATGGAATACTGGATCATCAACCAATATTCTTTCATGTGACAATACAGGTCACAGTGTTGCGATTATTTGCTCCACTTTCAGGCCTCATAAACATACAGGCAACATTCTTTGTTCTTCTTTTGTGCCAGATAAACAGCGGCAACATTCTTTGCTCCCCATTAAGACCCCATCAACATACATGCAACATTCTTTGCAGAAGTCTTTAAGAATGCCATGAACTCCTCATTATTTTGGGCAAACAAGTTATGGCAGTCAATGATATATTTCAATACTGTGAAATTTCTTGTCCATCCCATCTTGTTTGTCCCTTCCCCTGTTACTGTGAAATCTCTTGTCCATCCACATCTTGCATGTCACTTCCCCTGTTACCAGCAACCATGCCCCTACCACTAACTTTCTATGCTGTTCATCATCATCATGTGCCTTCTCACATCGAAGGTTGGCTATAGCATATTTCCAACATCTCTCTTACCTTAGGGATGCACTCGGCTAGACTGTATTGTGTCCATTTCATTAATTTTCTCTCAAACTTGTATGTCTGCCTCTTGTTCACCCTCAATTCTACCTAATGCAGTTATGTCTCTTTATATAAGCAAAAAACCTCAGATTTCTTGTCATGGTGTCTGAAGCCAACCTTCCTCTACTTTGAATGTTTAAAATTCTTCGTGATTTATCTTTTCCACCATTCATAATGATTTCACAATTCTTCTACAGCATCTAATCCTAATTTACTTGAAATGTTTACACATTTTCACATTCATCATCATCAAGTGCCAGCTCCTGCAATGAAGGTTGACTGAAATGGACCTCCAACATCCTCTGTCTCTTGCATTGGTGGTGTACACTGCTAGACTGTAACCTGTCCATATCATGATACTTCCCTTCCATTTGTATCTCGGCCCACCACTTGCTAGCAGCTACTCTCAAGTAATGTCTTTAACAAGGTGTCATGTACTTTAATATGGCCAAAATTATTTATTTATTTGATTTTTATTTCCTGTTTTCATATGAAGTGTTGTCAGAACTTCTTTGTTCATTTTATTCTATTTCCATGAAGTAGTCCCTATTCTTCTATATGTTGTTGTTGTTCGTCCATCACAAGTGATGATGACCATTTGTTACATTCACTTTTGAAAATTCTATTTTAGTTATGTCCTTGATTATGAGTTCGTAGATGGCTAATGAGCCCTATTCGAGCTGTAAATGTCCTTGGACAGTTTGGACATGGAATAACGATTGTAGACGGATCTTGGTCTATCCGTGACTTTCTAGCTGCTCTCCGCTGCATTTCTCTTGTTTTCACAAGATGATGCGCTCTTTTTTATTTTAGAACGCCATGAAGATCTATTTTGTGCAAGTTCTTCCCATGTATCGTGGTCTATTTCAAAGGCTTTCAGTGAGTCCTTTAACGAGTCCTTGTAGCGCTTCCTTTGACCACCTTGAGATCGTATACCCTTCTCTAGCTCACCATAGAGAAGTATCTTTGGCAGACGATGGTCTGGCATACGCACCAAATGACCTGCCCAACGAATCTGTGTCTGCATCAGGATCGTGTCAATGCTTGGGATACCAGCTCTATCAAGGACAGTGGTATCTGGAATCTTGTCTTGCCATCTGATGTTCATAACTTTTCTGAGACAATGTGTATGAAAATGATTGAGTTTTTTCACATGACGTCTATACACAGTCCATGTTTCACTAGCGTATAGCAGCACTGGAAGTACCACTGCTCTGTAAACTTTCAGCTTAGTTCTATATATCCATATCTCAAAGGCATCCATCCTGTCTCCTAGTGGTTTGATTATTATCCATGTTTCTGAGCCATACATTGATGTAGAATTTTATAATTCTCATTTTTAGCTAGTTTGCAATTTGTTTAGATGTTAATATTTTTCTCATGTCATTGACAGTACTTTTAGCCATTCATATTCTCCTTATAACTTCTGTGTCACATCTGCCATCATTTGTGATTATGTATTCAAGATATTAGTAACTATCTAATTGTAGTATCTCTCCATGTATTTTTCTGTTTAGCACCTGCTCCTGTGTGATTTTGCTGATTATCATCGTTTTTTTTTTAATGTCTAGTTCATATTCTCTATTTGATTTGTCTAACTATTAAGTTTGTGTAGCTCTTGTTCACTTTCTGCTAAGAGGACTGTGTCATCTATTCACGTTACTTATGTCATGTAGTCATATCTGTTATAAAAATAATGATAAAATATGAATCAGATTAAAAGATTCAAAAAACAATTTATCACAAATAAAACAAAATAACTTAGTAACAAAAGCAATAATTTTCAGTTGAAGAATATCTACTACAACCAATGTTGCAGATACTGTATTGGACTAATTTTCAAATATGTCACCAGCTGTTTATACCCATTCTTGCTCTTCAACAAACCTCCTCCATCTTGTCCTATCTTTAGCTATTGTTTCCAGCTCTTCCTATGTCACACTTAGCATTTGTGTCTTTGCATCAATGTTTTCTGCAGATAATTCTTAATCCTTCTATTTTCCTCTTTCCCTGTGGGTTCCAGAACAATGCCTATCTTAGAAAGCTGTCCGTTGCTCTTCTGTGTCTTACCAATGACTAGAGCTGTTTCTTTAGTTCTTCCTCCACTGGAGTTTGCCTAGTTCTTTGATCTAACATAGTTTTATCTAACATATTCTATGCATACACACACTTTCAAGGATGATCAAATGTAATCATTATCAAATTTAACCCTTATCATTCTGGTCAGCCCAGTACTAGAACAAACACAAAATAAACAATGCAATCAGTAAAGAGGCTATTAGAGATACTTACATTTCCTATTGCTAGAAGACCTTTGTCAAAAAGTAAGACCATGCCCAGAAATAAAAAAACTATTCCAAATCCTGCAAGGCCAACACCAATTTCTGAGGAAAAATAATCAAGGGTGAGAATCAGCTACAACAATCACATAATGGGATATAAACACTTTCAAAACATGCCATCATGAATCTGTGACTCATGTTCTAACCATGTGGCCACTCTCTGCCACAAAGGGATATAACTTACTTGAATAGTCACTGAATTAATGTAGGTTGTAGATTGAAACTCTTTTATCATACCAGAAGCTATGGTGGCAGGATTACCTGAACTGAAGCCTCCATTATTTTTATGGTCATGTTATCTGATATAAAACACAATTAGACACACATCAGTAGTAGAAAGGGGTTGTTCCTCAACATAATAGGTGAATTTTAAAACAACTAGCTTTTTTTGACGAGGACACCGTTTCAACCTTGGACGAGTTTATAATTTAAAAAAAAAAAAGACAATTTCAAACTAAAATGAAAAGAATAACAAAATAGTTTACAACTCTTTGTTTTTCTGTTAGCCCCTTGTCATAGATTTGTCATCTGGGATGTTTTTTGTAGTCATTGAAAATCTCTTTTTAATCTCTGCTGAACAATCTCCTGTGGTGTTGATGGTTGACCAGAGATATTCAAAATTGCTGAAATTTTCTAGTTGCTCCTTGTCAATGACTATTGTAGGTGTGAGTTTATCTCTGTTTATATGTACCTATATTATTTTTCTCACAATGCATAAAAAAGATTAATCATGGAGGGAAAGGTTCTATGAAAGAGGGTGATCAAAACGTCAATGTACTAATGTATATTGCTTCTTGAAAACCTTTAAAATACATTATTACATTGGAGAAAGCAGGAAAGCCAGTACATAACCAAGACAAGACACTTACTGAGTGGCAGTGAGGTAAATGATTTGCAAATGACATCACATACAAGACAAATCATTATCACAGCTGATTCCAACATTATATTCTGATTACCGGACATGCTCATTTATTTTGGAATAGCGACAGTGATTTGAAGTTAAAAATGTTATCATTAGTGGTATTAGCATTACTTCCCATAAACAAGCTTGTTTAGCCTAATTAGGCCTACTCAGTCGGGATGTCTTTATGTGATATTTTGCTAACTAATCAGTTCTAATATTGCCAATGTGACATTCATATTACTGTATGAGGAAATACAATTATAATTCTATAATAATATAACATAAGATTAGGATAAGGTAAAATTAATCATTACACGATGGACAGGTTACAGTATAGCAGAGTGCACCACCAAGACAAGAGATGTTGGAGACATGTTGCAGCCAACCTTCGTTGCGGAGATGGCACTTAATGATGATGAAAATTAATCAATCATGGAAGGACACTGAGAAAAGGTTCCAAGAATGAGAAAGAGGCAGACTAAGACTACTGATAGTATGTAGTATGTTAATGTATGATGGACACATGAAATAGAAGACAAAATACTGAATATGACACTGGAAGAGGCTGGACAGCTTCCGCACAGAACCAAGACAAGAGAACTATATACTATTAGTTCCAGTGTCACTGTAGGTCTAGTAAGTTACTATAACATAGGACTTTGGCCTAGTCTTGGAGTTGGCAGGGAGGATAACGTTTTGCAACAACGTACAAGTAGGTCTAACAATGTAACAATAACAGATTTTATAAACATCATATTTCATGAATATAATTATTTAGGCCTATTCTAATTTTATTGTTAACAAAGAATAACAACCATCTATTAATTATTTGTAACGCTGAGTTTTCGATGAATTATTATTCACCATTAATTTCATTAAAATAGTAAATTAAATAAGTAATATTCAGTCAAATAGTCAACTTTCCCCGCTATCATCATGCTACTGTACTAGTAGTCTAGTGTCTAGTCATATGAGGATCACCATGTCAGTAAACTATAACTAGGCAAGTAGGAATAGACCTTACTTTCTTAACTAGTAATTATACTTTACTACACTCAGACTCAGACTACTCACAGCAGAGTGAGTTATTCACTGAATAGTCAGAATAGTGAATAGATTATAGAATATATATGATATAGTAGTGAAGTTATTTTGTTAAACAGAACAGTTTATTATGAACTCAGTTGAACTGAGTTGATGAACACAACTTGAACACACTGCAGTAACACAGTACACACCACACTACACATCATCCTAACACTAGTAACACTACTCAGTCCCACTGACAGGCTACAGAGAGTAATAATTAATATTTCTTACTTTGAAAGTCTGTTACTTGCAACATTCTGGCAGCTTTCCCTTCCAGTTCGTAGTTTTTCAGCCAAAAGGGCGAGTTTGACAGATCTTATAATAAAATAGCGGACAATAAATGATGTTTGATAATTTGGCGAAAACAAAGAGTCAGTTTTGATATGAAAGTTCTCATCAAATTTGTCTCCACGTTGTTGTGATATGAGAGTAGTCTCTCTTGGGAAGCCGGTGTGACAGTACATTTGATATCTAGAATATTATTGCTTGATACAGAATTTCCACATTACTACATAAACAAATTGATGTGATAACAGGGAAAAGAACGTACACAGTTACAGGGTGTCTAAAAATCTAAGAAAAAGTAGATATTAATGGGAAAAGATCATATATTACAGAGATGGTCGGAATATATCAAAGAACTTTATGATGACAATATACCCGACATAAATATTCATTCATTTTCATTTTGCGCTGAAGTTTGCAGGTAGGGTAGAGGTGAGATCTCTCCAATTCTGTCTGTTCAAAGCTATTCTGTACAGTTCTTGAATAGTATGGATATTGATTGTTTTAATTTCTCTAAGTATTCTTCTTCTGAGTGTTTCTTTTGGTCTACCCCTGGCTCTTTGAGATAAACATACAATGTGAATATATAGAAGAGAAGGGGACATCATGGGAAGAAAATAAAAAAATAAAGAGGTTTAAGCAACACTTAATATGCAGAAAGAATTATTCACGAAATAAAGATCAAGCAAATAAATATTATGGACACATTGAAAAACATGACACCTTGTTGAAGACTTTACTTGAGGGTAAAGTCGAAGGGAGGCGAGCAAGAGGTAAACAGAGATACAAGTGGGAGAGTAATATCACAAGATGGGCAAGTTACATTCTAGCAAAGTGCACAACCAAAACAAAAGACGGAGGTCTGTTGCAGCTAGCATTCGTTGTGGAAACGGCGCTTGATGATTATGATGAAAAATACAAGATAGCGGCGAGGATCCATCAATACTCGCAGCAGAGGTAAGTGAGGCACTAAGGCACATGAATTATGGCAAAGCCTCACACCAGACAATATCACATTAGAGGAATTAGAATCTTTAAGTGACTGGAGTAGAAATAAGTACCGAATTGCTGAATTACTTATATAATAGCGAACACATACCCGATGACTTAATGAGATCCATATTTATAGCCTTACCAAAGAAACCAGAAACCATCGAATGTGAAGAACACCGTACATGATGATGATGTTCTTCCTTCGCAAGCGAAGATGAGCATGGCATAAAACAATACACATCATTACATCAGTGAAACTGGGCTGGATTTAGTTTGTTGTTCTGTGATGTATCTTGTTCTTTGTTCTAGTATTTTAGCGTATATTTTCCCAGTGTGACTGAGTAGTGAGATCAATAGTAGTGATGATGAAATAATCCATTTAGCTGTGAGCGGGTAGATATTGACAACCTATATCCTTTTTTTTTGGACAAAATCACAAGTCCTTCTCAGTTGTGTAACTGAGACGACACCCCGACTTATATAAGGTATCAACAGAATGGATGTGTAATGGGGATTTGTAGATAGAAGCATATCACTCACTTCTGGGCCAATAATCTTCTCCTTCTTCTGTCAGATTTGTTGATCCATCTGCAGTGGTGGCACATCTAGCATTTCCCGTTTACGCAGGAATCTTCTACAAACGGAAAAAGGCGCAATTACCGCTGGCCTCAATCTCTTCATCACCCATGTGGATTTTTTGATAAAAAACGGAAGTAAGAAATTGAAACAAGATGTGACAATGATGATATTTTTTTTGCACAGGTGATAGTTTGTCAGCCTATCCCATGACTTTCCTTAGGTGCTTCACACGACATGTCTAGAAAGAATACAGTCGCCTTATGTATTCTTGAATAATACGGGTGATAGGGGAGATCCATGTGGTAGATATGGCGTATTGTTATGGGTTTAGATGTAAAACAGCCGGACCCTAGAGTCCGAGTCTCACCATGCGTTTGGGAGAAAAGGCGTGTTCTCGAGCTGAAAGACCTTGTCATATTGGTTCCTGAGCCTATCATGTACTGAACCTTTTAGCGGAGATCTGACCACCTATGGATGTGTCCGGTGTGCGAAGAGGATAATCTACATACCTAATACCTAATACCCGTTCTCTCTGCTAGCATGTTTCCGGTATAGGGTTAGGGCCGCTTTCTTTGTCCCTTTTGTGCCAGAATCCATCGGGTACGAAACCCTTTCCTTCCGCTAGCATGTTTCTGGTATAGGAAAGCTCGACAGTAGAGTTGGGCTTGGACTGCTTTCTTTGCCTGGTGCCCATGATTGGGACTCTGCCCGTAAGGAGCACCTGTATCTAGAAGCTTGTCTCGAGCTAACAGAGCTTGAAGTTATAATTTTCTTGTAAATTTTCCCTTTCTGATTGCACTTGGCGCTGCCCTCCGGCACAGTGATGCCCTCTCTTTTTATTCTGTATATGTTATATTTTTATTTCTCGCCATGTAGCTAATCTTTATTGTCTTTTTCATTGGCCGCCCCTCGAATACTCTGTAAGGACTGACTAGCATCAATGCGTGTCGACAGTGTCACTGCATGAATTGGTGCTGTGGTATCAGAAATATTGATTGTCTCTTATGCAGTCAATTCTCTTTCCATCTGCTGCCTCCACATTCACGGACACGATTCCCAAAATGTTTGGCCAGAATCAGCACGAGCAGCTGAATTTCTGTTTCCAGGGTGCACCTCGAGGAGATACTTTTGGAATCTTGGTTATCTGCTACTCCTGGATCCGCCGAGAGCAGTGCGGTTCCTTTGCACCCCTATGTATTCTTGAATAATACGAGTGATAGGGGAGATCCCTGTAGTAGACATGGGTTATGTGTTTAGATGTCAACGTTTCGGATCTTTGAGTTTCCTACCTATGGTGCAGCAACACCGATATCCATCTAATGACGAAAGGTCAGCATGAAAGAGTAAGAGCATGTTGATGAGGTACTAAAATGGCACATCCAAGTCAATCGTTGCTTTTGTGTTGTGCGTTCGCTCCATTGTAATCAGCAGATTGAAATCAGATATTTGTTTGATTTCCGCCGGGAGTGTATTTACGTTGTACCACCGTTATGCGCCTTTTAGGCCCAGCACATCCGAATTTTGCATGTCTTGACATTTCGGGTGGGCTACCCTAGCCTGTGACAATCTTCCTATCTGTCGCCAGGCAGCGAATGTGTACTGACTCTTCGCCGAGACGATTTGTTCTCCACGTCTATCTTGCACAGGGTGTTCCGCCCCAGTGAATTTGTCTCGTGTAATTAGACGTGTTGTGCCCGTGCCCATCGGTTCCGGTTTAGGAAGAACTCGGCAGAAGAGTTGGGCTCGAACTCATTCGCCCTCTTAGCCGAAGTATTGTTCACCAACGTCGCGAACAACCCATCCAAGTCCCAATCTATACACATATTTAGGAGCGTCAGGGACTAGCATTTTGTTCTATAGCTGAAGTGTTTGTCACATTTGACGGCTGTGCCTGTGCCCATCGGGTAATTAACCTTTTCTCTCTGCGGGCATGATTCCGGTATAGGAAAAACCCGGGTAAAAATTTGATTGCGTCCACCGTTGTGCTATAAATCATATCGATTCACGCCTTTTTAAATTCACAATTTTTTTAATCTAAACACTGATTCTAACCCTTCTCCCCTCCTAAAAAATCTAAAAACTAATTCTAATCCTTTTAACCTCCATTTACAAAAATCTATAATTTTATGCGACTTATCTAACACTGCAAATGTCACAACGGTGGACGCAATCAAATTTGCGCCAAAACCCGACAGTAGAGTTGGGCCCGGATCACCGGCAACTAGAAGCTTGTCTCGAACAAACAACACTTTAGTTCCGATATCTTTGAAACGTTTTCTGTTCTCTGTGCACATGCCGCTGCCATCTAGCACTGTGCCTCTCTCTCAGTCTACTTATTGTTCTACTAATCTTATGGTGACTGAAGTACCAATTCTGTATATTTCTCGTAACATCTACATTAGCCGCCCCTCCAATGCTTCTGCTGAACTGACTAGCTTCACTGTGTCGACAGTGCTGCAGTATGTGTTGGCGCAGATGTGTCAGCGATATTGCCTGTCTTTTTGCCGGAAATCTCTTTCCATCTGCTACCTCCACATTCACGGACACGATCCCCAAAAGTTTTAACCAGAATCAGCACGAGCAGCTGTATTTCTGTTTCCAGGGTGTACCACGAGGATGTACATTTGGGATCTTGGTTATCTGCTAACCCTGGGTTCGCCGAAAGAAGTGCGTTCTCTTTGCACCCCAAGTCAATCGTGATGCACACGTTTCTAGACCTGTATGGAAGCCATGGAATACCCATGTGTATTTTCTGTGTATCCGATGTTAATTTTATGTGTATTTCATGTGTATTTCTATATATCCAATGTTAATTTTATGTGCATTTCATGTGTAATTTCTGTGTATCCAATGTTAATTTTCTGTGTATTTCATGTGTATTTTCTGTGTATCCGATGTTTATATTCTGTGTATCCATACGTATTTTCTGTGCATCCCATGTTTATATTATGTACATCCCATGTTTATTTTATGTACATCCCATGTTTATTTTCTGTGCATCCCATCTTTATTTTCTGTGTAATTCATGTTTACTGTGTAACCCATGTCAGTCTCCCATGTGTATCCCATGTGAGTCTCCCATGTGTATCCCATGAAGATACTAATAATAATGAACCAGCAAACAGGCTTGCATCGAAGCCATTGATTTATGATGAGTTATCGATGAATGACGGGGCGGATTTAGTGAAAAGAAAAATTAAAAGCAATGAGTAAGCGTTGTTTTTATGAAATTGTGAAGAGGCGAGTCCGTGTCAACTATTTGGTCTGTGGACTCAACGTGGCTGTATTTCAAAAGAAGTAGTGTGTTGATCGGGCCCGAAATATAAGCAAAGAAGGACGACATCCTTATATGTCCAGCACGTCGTAAGGGGAAACTAATGAGATTGGGTTGGCTGTTCCATATCATAGAACGTCAAAGTAACACATTAGCTATGCGGAAGTCGGCTGTGTCAGACCGAAAGGCTTTGATATCTAAATCAAGCTGTAAACCACGAAACAACGCATTCCGTTCTCTAGAATACATTCTTCTATTCTGCAGGAGATTGAGAACGAACACAGAAGAAGATCCTTGAACAGAAACGCTATTTGATGTTTCCGTGATTTTTATTATATGTCGACACAAGGCATACACATAATGATCCAGGAAAATCACGAAAAAAATTAAATGACGAGGGACTCGGATGAGCTATAAAAGAGGCGAGAGTTCACTAATGAACCCACTCTCATGAATAAATATCAGGATTAATGTGAATATTACATTTTAATGGACAGACTAAGTGTGAAACATTTTATCTTGTCCAGTATTTCATATTATTAATCTATACTTTATTTTCCCCTTTTCTTCTCCCACCCACCACCGCAACAGTTCTCTATAGGATAATTTTGGAAAGGGAATTATACTTCATCACGTGGTCAAACCTCTGCAGCTTGCGACGTTTCACCACTGTCATGACATGTTATGTTGATCTGCACAAGTTTTTATTTTGTTTCTCACTTATTTGCTGGTTTCATGTTCCGTATAATGGATGCCAATATTCGTCTGTAACATGTGTTATTAAAAGCCTGTATTCTCCTGCACATTTTCGCTGTAATTGTCCAACTCTCACATCCGTGCACATAATAGACATTATTAGAGATTTATATAGGTTTATATTCACTGCTGTACTTAGTCTGCTCTTCCATATGGTGGGCCTATTTGACTAGAACGTCGCAACCGCATATTACAAGTAAGTATCAGTGGTTGCATGTGGACAGTTTGCGTGCTCGGTAAAACTGGCGTTGTCATGTCGTTTGTTTATTGTTCTTATTGAATGTTCGTGTCACTCTTTCTTAATGCGACATTTGTGATTTTTATGGGTTATCTGAGCGTAGAATATCCAGGGCGTGGTATTTGTTTATGTAATTGTCTTTGTTATTTTTGTTGTGCGAAAATGAGGAGGAGAATTGTTTCTAACCTTGATTTTTCTGTGACATCTTTGATTAATGAATTTTTGTGTTTAGGGGCGTCCACAAATTACGCCACCAATTAATTTTTAAGACGTTTATCCCCTTTGTCAATAGACTGTCTAGAATTCAGAGGCCACCCTGCTTAATTAAGTTTAAAATGTGTACCCCCCTCTCCATCAACATATGTTTTTACAGAAAAAGTACACAACCACATAATGTTTTTCAGATTTAAGCAAAACAATTCGTATTCACGCAATTTAATTACTTTTGAAAATAAAACAAAAATTTATTTTCTTTCGTTACCCTCAACTTTTGTCGACCCTCCCCCCACCACTTGTCAATAACTGTTAAGCTTGTTATGACTCCCTCCCCCCTTGTCAATAACTGATAAACTATCTTACCCCCACCCTTGTACGGTAATCTATGAACATCCCATTGATGTATGTTGTCCATAAAGAAGAGATGTAAACAAACAAATATATGACAGTAGCAACAGTAAGAAATAACTGGTGTAGAATTGACTGGAAGAAAACAAGTTCTCTAAAAACAATCAACCCTGTAATTATCATAAACCGGGGAAGGGGAGGGTATTGATGGATTGAACTCTCTTCACTCTTTTTATGAAAATTGGAAAATATTACATAATATTGAAACAGCACACGAACATTTACAAATTGAATCCAACACCATATTACATAAACTCTAGATAGGTTGAATGCTCAAACTCACCCTATTCCTTTAAATAAGTACATGACATTTACAACTAGTAAATATAACATGACATTTACAACTACAAATAGTACATGACATTTATAACTATAAAATAGTACATGACATTTACAAATAGTAAATATAACATGACATTTATAACTAGAGAATAGTACATGAAATGTATAACCAGAGAATAGTACATGACATTTATAACTATAGAATAGTACGTGACATTTACAACTAGTAAATATAACATAACATTTACAACTAGAAAATAGCACAGGACATTTACAACTAGAAAATAGTACATGACATTTATAACTAGAGAATAGTACATGGCATTTACAACTAGAAAATAGCACATGACATTTACAACTAGAAAATAATACATGCCGTTTATAACTAGAGAATAGTACATGGCATTTATAACTAGAGAATAGTACATGACATTTACAACTAGTGAATATAACATGACATTTACAACTAGAAAATAGCACATGACATTTACAACTAGAAAATAATACATGCCATTTATAACTAGAGAATAGTACATGGCATTTATAACTAGAGAATAGTACATGACATTTATAACTAGAGAATAGTACATGGCATTTATAACTAGAGAATAGTACATGGCATTTATAACTAAAGAATAGTACATGACATTTATAACTAGAGAATAGTACATGGCATTTATAACTAGAGAATAGTACATGGCATTTATAACTACAGAATAGTACATGGCATTTATAACTAGAGAATAGTACATGGCATTTATAACTAGAGAATAGTACATGGCATTTATAACTAGAGAATAGTACATGGCATTTATAACTAGAGAATAGTACATGGCATTTATAACTAGAGAATAGTACATGGCATTTATAACTACGAAATTAATAAATTTAAAAAAAAGTTTGTACATCCCCTTCTTGTTAGCAATTTTCTCAGATTTCTCGGAAAATATTGCATGCTATTTATAACAATGAAATAGTGGTCTACTTACATGACATTTATAACTAGAGAATAGCACATGACATTTATAACTAGAGAATAGCACATGACATTTATAACTAGAGAATAGTACATGAAATGTACAACTAGTTACAAAATGTGCAATATTTCGATAGCATGGGAAGAAAATAGAGTCCCAGATGACTAGCAAAAGTCAATTATAGTTCCATTACAAAGGTAACAAAAGAGAACGTGAAACTTTTCGCGGCGTATCACTACTGAGCCACACAAAATTATCCAAAATCGAAGTAAAATTATTGCTTTTCAAGCATGCCCCCCCCCCCCAGCCAAACCCCGAATCATTTCTTAACAATGGCGCATATACGGCCTAGCACTTACGGTAGAAAATGTTGGGAACAATTATTTCAAAGTAGGTCTTAAAAGTGAAGTTTAAAAAAAAGGAATTTACTAAGTGAGAGATGTGGGTGGGCGGCTAAAATTTAAAATCCCCCCCCCCAATACTTAGCAAAGTTGTATCTACAGCTGTGAAAACACTGTATAGTAATTGGGATGAAATGACCATAACAAAATCTTGCATGTGTCTACTAATTGGTCCTTGTCAAGTGACACATTTTCAGTGTCTGAACCATACAATTACTATATTTAATAATGGAAATAACAAGCTTACAAACAGCGCACAAGAAGGACATCTCCAGAGAACTCTTCCACCCTGACGCCGCAAGACAAACAAGGGCCACAGCGTATAGATAGATAGATAGAATAATGGAAATATTCCTGCATATGGATGTTATATTTCTTTAATCGACATATCTGTAAAAATATTCTTATAAGAAGTTTTGTACATTTGATATGATTAATGAGTATACGAGGAGTATCCAGAGATACGTATGTGATAACATGCCCGGTTGTTTATGTATGGGGAACTTGCAATGTTGTTATTTTTAGGGAATTTGCAATACTGTATTTTTTAAAATTCCTTATTTCCATCACCCAGTTAAGCAGACTCCCTTCTGCCGATAAGCGGCTAAAACAGACAGTCAGTCGGACCCCCTTCTGGCGGTAAGCCATTAGAGCAGCTAGTTAAGCTGATCCCTTTTACAGATAAAACGCTAATACCTGAATATAGTTACTTATAAATATATTACGACAGTATAGGGAAACCGTTTCAGAGATCAAGAGTTAATGAAGGGCTTTCAATTGTTTATTTATGAGGGAACTTCTATTGCCTGTAAAAATGGGAGCTGTTTATAAGAAACTGTCATTACTGAATATTTTCCGTTAGGGATTTGCAGAGAAATACTTATGGATGTATCTTAATGACCGCATGCCTTGCTGTTGCCACAATATGTACAGGGTGGGTTTAAATAATGTACACTTTAACTAGGACCGTAGATTAATTTTGAGTAAAGGCACATGTTCTAAAACAACAATAGGTCGTTCGTCCATTTTCGCGTTTTCCCCCAATTTATGTGTGTCGCCAAAGTTCCAACGCATCCGACTTCGGCAGAGTATCAGATATAAGCCCATCGTTTTCTTCTTAATGTTGTAAGATAATATTGTTGTTTGGTGTCTTCTCTTGTGTAGTTGACATGGATTCTTCCCAAACAATATTTAAGTGCTTTCTAAAAAAATTATTTTCAAATGATTTTAACCTCTTCTACAGTGCTTTTGATATTTTCCAACTTTCGAAACAGTTAAAATGGATATTACATTGCAGTTAAGCAGTGGTAGTTTGATATATTTACTGATTGTTTCTGACTTCCATATTATTGTATTGTGGTTGACTATCTAGCAGCAAATACAATTGTGACTATCTAGCAGCAAATACAATTGTGACTATCTAGCAGCAAATACAATTGTGACTATCTAGCAGCAAATACAATTGTGACTATCTAACACAAAAAGTAATATTGATCGCAAACAAACATGTCGCTGTTATATAAAATAGTCTGCTCTTGTACATCGTCTAGTGTTGATTAAAGAGGACTATGACAGATGATGCTAATCAATGGTCATTGTGTCCAATGAAACATCTCGTTGCATCTACTTAACATGGGGGTTAATAAACTCTTAATATGAAGTTTATTGACAGAAAACTAATCAGTCTAAGCCCTAAGAGCTATACCGTGATGTGGCACTATCGTTTGACGAGGAATCAGTTGCAATTCTGACATCGCGTTCATTAACGAGACGAATGCGACAATAGAAAACGGATGCGTTCACGAAGCAAGTCTTTGTCTAGGAAACGAGGCAGCTGTCGAGAGCTATATGATGAAAGTGACTTCAAGATGGTGTCGTGGGTATCAAAGTGACATGACGTAGGTGGACACGTTGCGGGAGCGCATTTCATATCGCATGTGAGTAGGTGGTTGAGGAGTATACAAATAGTTGCGCAAGTTCTGATGTTGATACATTGTTCGCTAGGAAGTCAAGACTGAGGAAGTACCTCGAGGCAGTAACACTATAGTAAGTATCTGTTGTTTTATGGTTCTCAATGCCAAGGACGAACTAAGCCACGCCACTTCACTATCATATATAAATATAAAATGTATGCAGTACACAAGCTTTTAAATGGCATCTTCCGTGATCTACTTTGTAATGTTCTGACATCATTTGCAAACTAATTTTTCGTTTGCTTGTGAAACATTTCTTCCAAACCTCTAGGCTTCCATTCTGTATTTACTTAATTTATATATAATTTCAAGATGCGTACATGAAATTATGCATTTTATTTTTGATATAAAACGAATTCAGTTCTCCTGATTATATCCTGCCAGTCATCAGGAGTTTGAGAATGAGCGCATAATATTTGTGTAATTTCAAGATCGTTACATTTACCATTATCCGTTTCTGTTTCATTTCGAAATCTGCGTATTTATGTTAATCATTTAAACTTTCAATATATTCAAAATATGATTACATACAACTAATCAAAAGGATTATATTCAGTGTCCTCTAGAGAGAAGAAAAGGATTATATTCAGTTTCGTCTAGAGTGAAGAAATATTAAACGACTATTAAAACAAGCGCAAGAAAATGCGCGGAAAGAATATTGTGAACACCTCTCTGATACACCAAAATATCAAGAGAGTTCTTCAAAAGTATATAAGCAATGAGAGTAAGAGATGAGAGTTATAACCCCAAGACTATTACAAACAGCAGACACGTTACCCCGATATTCAGCGTAAAGACAAAAGGAGGCTAGAGTATTTTAAAGAGTTTTACATCCCATCAACCAACGCAACAAACTATTCTTCAACTTGAAGATATTAACATTTTGCCGAACTAAAAAAAATTAGACCATGGAATAGAGAAACATATCAAGAGCACCCCGCGAAACAAATCACCTGACGTGAAAGGCATAACAATTAAAGCCATCGAGGCGTGCCAAGACATCAGGGCAAGCTGGCTGAAAAGAATACTCAAAGCAGCATGGTCAGAAACATGTATGATGACTGGCAGAAAGCAATAATTGTACCCACATGGAAAAACAAGGGCAACCATAGGGAGCGTGAGAATTACAGAGGTATATGTCTACTCACTCACATATGAAAGATATACACAAAAATCATAGATAGAACAGAGATTAAGAGCGATATAATAGAACGCAGGTAAATAAGACACAATTTAGTTTCAGAAAACTATGCGATGTACAGGTGCAATTGGTGGGCTAAGCCAGCTTAACGAAAAGACACTTCAATACGGCTAACAACTAAACATCGACCAAAAAGAAAAACTGTGGTTAATATTGGAAGACTATGGAATACATGGACAATTATTAGACAACATAAGAGCTTTATACAAAATCTGCCACAGCATAATCTGAACTAGTGAGTGCACAACGGATCCGTTTAAAAAAAAACCATGCTTCAGACAAAGCTGCTTACTATCAGCACTCCTGTTGTAGCATATATTGACGGTATAACTAAAGAAGCAGACCCAAGAAATAAATCCACGACCGCAGAGAAACTAAGTGAAGAACACAACTAACTGAACAAATTGCTATTTGCAGATGATCAAATTTTAATATACGAATCTGAAGATGAATTACAGTGACACACACAAACACAAGCTCCATACAACCTGCGAACAATGCAACATGAAAGCACATCTAAAACAGAAAATATGAAGTTAAGCACAACATCAGGCAACTTAAATGTACCTGTCAATGGTACAAAACGAAAGAAGGTCTCCAGTGTTTAGGAAACGTCTTTACATTGGATGGCAAACTCGAGAGAGAGATCGAAACAAGATATCAGAAAGACAATGCTGAAACTCACCAGCTGTCGTCAATACTCAAGTGTCCAACTATCTGCATGTTTACACAACGACAAATGATAAACAAAACCAACTCTATGTTACAAATGTCAAACATGATTCTTGACAAAAACACTGGCGAAAAAAGATCATAGCGTGTAAAATGAATTGTTTGAGGAAAGTTATAAATACCACCAGAAGAGACAAGAAAAGAGAAGGTTGGCTCTTAAAAAACATTATAACAAGAAAACAGATGGTTGGCTCTTAAACCAGTCAAGAAGTAAAATATGGCACAGCGCAATTCGTTCTCCAGAATATTTCCTCTTAACCAACAACGAAGGCACAAAAATAATCAGATTAGCTCTTGTAATATTCAACTAATTTCATTGCTGATCGTATGACAGTGAACATTAGACATAACGTATGCTTGTATCTTGAAACCAACAATAGACTTATACAATCTATAACGATCAAATACCAACAGCCTCCACTTATAATCATAATTTACCTCCTTCATTGTTTAGATTGTCTATGAACTGAGGTCATTCGCAGAAATACATTTGCGAAATAAATTATTGGAAAGGAATATCCTTGGAATAACCGTCGGAGGCATATTTTCTCAGAATTTTGCTAACAAGGTCAGGGTCAAAGTCTACTCACGTTTCACGATGCTTGTAAGTCTGATTTGGGTATTGACACAGCTACTGTTTCAGACAAAAGGTAGGTAACTTCCCAATCTTGGTCAGTGCATGATTTAAAAAAAAATTAGTCAGTTGTGCATAGAGTAACTGAAAGAATGATAAATTATCATCAAGGGGTAATCGAATAACTGACTGGTAGACTGTCAGTGAACTGTCATTAATGAAAGATTAAATGATTGATTAGTAACTTGAATTAATGAGAAATTGAATAATTGATTGGCAATCTATCATTAATAAGAGATTGAAGAACTGATTGGTAACGTGTCATTAATGAGAGACTAAACGATTGATTGGTAATTTGTTATTAATGAGAGATCGAATGATTTATTGGTAATTTGTCAGTAATGAGATGTTGAAGGACCTATTTGGTAAATTTTAAGCGTTTTCCTGAATATCTTTGCAATATAATGTCATTTATTCTGAATATATTTTGTAATATGTCATTTCTTATAAGTATCATGGCAAGACTTAATTTCTTCTTCTATTTTTGCAAAATAACAATTCTACAGAATTTATTGTGAATATGTTATATATTCTCCACGGAATGTCTGGAAACATTTCTAGTCTATCTGGTCTAGTTATGATCTCTACAATGTCAAGAAATACGTTTTATGTCACACCGTGATTGTAGCATTCTTGATATTTCTGCTGCGGAGATAGTCTATAGAACTAGATAGTCTATAGAATGACACAGAGTAAATCCTTGTGACAGACAATCACAGATGATTTGATTCCCATACTCATAACCGTATTGAGATGGTTCTCTACAGCAGCGATTCAAAGATGTTGCTACTTTCGTGATTGGCAGCGTCAGTCCTTGGAGTATCGGTTGACTTGCCATGTGGTAGTCCTCCAACTACGCGGAATGAACATTAATCACCGATCTGTTTCATTTACCTACTTCTTAATAACCTCAAATCTTGTATTTTACTGATCCTTGCAGTTGTTTGTTACCATGACCCTCATTAGTAATTATTATTGGGTTTAATCTGCTTTTGTATATTTGTGCTGTTTCTTTGGTACGTGATTATGTGTTAACATATACTTATTTTGTTTTTCCATTTATACCATGTTTTACGAATTTATTTCTTCATTTACATATCTCTACGTGTGTTATTGTTTCGTTTCCTCAATTTGTTATTGTTATTGTTTCGTTAACAGATGAGTGTCGCCAATACTTGTATATGTGTTTGTAATTTGTACAGGCATATTTTGTTATATGATTCTATGTACCCATACAACTAATTTGTATCTGACTATATATATATATAATTATTCCCTTTATTAAAATCCTTTTCTTTGGTTTAATGCAGCACCTATCCCCGACGCTGTCAACTACTGATTCCTGTACCTATTTCCCTCACCGCCCAAAGTCTCCATGTTGCCTATTGGTTATTCTCTGCTACCAATTTTATGCATACAATTTTTATAATTTTAAAATGTTTTCATATTTTCTACCCTCCTCTTTTCCCCCAATTTCCCCACCCCTCCGTTGTTTTCCATACAGAAACAGATTAGACGTACTTCCTTCTCGTTCCTGATTCCCAGTCCATGTCTTCCTTGTATTTTATATTCTTGTGGAACTCTCTCATTGCCAACTTTGACATTAAAATTCCCAGTAATTAATTGTATATCTTGTTTGTTTATTTCGTTTAGTGTTACTTGCGGTTTGTCGTAGAGATAATCTATCTCTTGATCATTTCTTGCTGTTGTTGGAGTGTATATCTGAATTGTTGAAATATTTTTATGTTTTTCCTTATAATATGTTTGTTATTATGCGATCGCTTGCTGGATAGTATCCTATCATTGTTTTTTTTTCCAATTTTATTCGTTTGGATAGATAGAAGGCTATTCAGTTTGCACAAATTTATGGTTCACGGCGAATACGCATAATTTACCCGTTTCAGTTGTGAAATATTCTTTATTAGGTCATCTGTGCTCAGCAAATTTAGTATATCGAAATTTAATCTGTTCATTTCTTTTATCACTATATCATGTTTCACGCGTTCGATGCCATTTATATTTGGTGTCCGTATTTTGAAACCCGTTTTCCTTCCCCCACTATTTCTATCCATTTTCGTTTATTGCATGACGTCATTTATTTACAAAGGAGTTCGACATTGGTAAACAGTTGACGATTTTTGAATTGCACAACTAATTCACACTTTGACACATTTTAACACGTGAAGAATAACATTCAGACTATCCTTTGTAAATATCTAGGCGCAATATTCCCGTAAGTTGCCGGTTCTTTCCGGAAGGCAATCCGATTAGCTGAGCACCGATATAAGAGCACATCCATTCTTGTCGGCCATTTTCACAGAAGTACCTTGTTTATTTCTATTTGTTAATTTGTTAGTTAGGCTTTAACAGTAACCCTAGTACTTTATATAGTACTTATCGCTGAAGAGTTCTACATCAAATATAAGAACATTCACATAGTCTTCTTGTTTTTCTCTACAGGTCAAGAATGGCACGAGTTCGAAGGTCATTGTTACGCTACTCTCAATGCCAGAAACACATTTGATGCCTGTAAATTTTCTTGCCAACAGTACGGTATGTTTGCACAAGACACCAGTAATAAAAGGCAGAATTGATATTTTGCGCCAGAGGACGAGTCCATTAACTTATTTTAATTAGCAACCAATCAAGGCAAAGTACATATAAAGTAAAGGAAACCCGTTTAAATGAAACAGAAATGATGTCCTGTATAAACTAATATAACATGAATAATACACGGCTGTATTAAAAAAGCAGAAATGATTGAACTATAAATTAATATAGCATAAACAATAATACGACTGTATTAATATATGATAATCATTTTTATATATTATATTATATATTATAGGAGATTAATATGCACAGGATACTATCAAATTGTGGGATACATGTAAACGAGAAAGCAGATCGTCTGGCTAAGGAGGAAGCTGCTGATGATCAACCATACGTACCATCAAAAGAAACAGGTGATCAAGTCAATTAGAAAACCAATTCCAGTTCAGGTTGACCACCACATTTTGAACAGACCAAAACAAGTTGTTATATTACGCCTCAGAACAAGACACAACCGACTTCGCAGCCACATGTATACAAAGTTAAAGATTGGCAACATGGCCATAAGTACATGTGGACAAGCACCTCAGACATCAGAGCAATACTCTACAGGAATGCACGGAATATGAAATGCTAAGGCAAATGTACTGATCCAGAGAAACAACAGTGGTCGAAAAACTCTACGGACCTCTGTACGAGTTACAAAACAGGCAAGTTTATAGAAGAAACAAAACACTTCAGATGTAGGCATGTTCCAGGCGAACGAAAGATAAAAAAAATGTAAAAGAAGACAATCTTCGTATTCAACATCAATAATGAATCTCAGTTATTAACATAATAACAGTAATAGGGATCTTCGTGATGTAGAAATAAACCGTTGGTCTTGTACTGGAGAGGGGGTGGGTTCAAATCTGACTTACGACATCTTGTTTACAAAGAGGATGTTTTCAGAGATTCCTGTGGATTGTCGCTTCAAACTAGGGATGTACGTGCTACGAGTGGTACATTCAGCACATTGCGTGTGCTTCGTTGAGAGTGACGAAAGGCACATAGGCAAATCTGAATACAATAAAGTCAATCCTCTACGACTTTTCAATCTCTCTATCAATAGTGTCCGGCTCTGTGTCAGAGTGGTACAGAGCGCTTCTGTGACGGCCACCGTACCGAGTTCGATAATCACCAGAGACAATTGTGCATTAAAAAACAACGACAACTGCTGAACATTTTTATATTGAAAATCACTACATCCCAAAGATTCAGGGTTGATAACTACGTCCTGAATAGGATACGCTACCAATTTTTCATCAGTAATTGACGTCCTTATATTATAACAATATTGCATAGGCCTATACAAGTATAAATATATAACTTTTATATATATTAAATATATAAGTATATAAATATATAAGTATATTAAATCAACATGTTAACATAACAGCAGTAACAGAAGTTTATATTAAAATAAAAAAACAATATAAGTTTAAATTAACATAACAATAACAGAAGTTTTCATAAACATAAAAATAATGGAAGTTTACACAAACATAACAACAATAATGAGAATTTACATTTACATAAAAATAATGGAAATTTTTATAAACTGAACACAAATAATGAAAGTGCACATTAAAATAAAAAAATATAAAAGTTGTTTTGTTTGTTTTGCGTTCGCTCCATTGTAACTATCACGGATATCCGTGCGATTTCCGCCGGGAGCGTGATTACGTTGTGCCACCTTTATGCGCCTTGTAGGCCTAGCACATCCGATTTCGGCATGCCTTGACAATTCGGGTGGACTACCATTAGCCTGTGACAGCCTCTATATCTGTCTCCAGGCACGCGTAAAGGCGACTCTCCGCCCAGACGATTTTTGCTCTCGTCTGTCTCGCACGAGGTGTTCCACTTTCTATGAACTTGCCTCGTGTAATTGGACGTGCTGTGCCTGTGCCCATTGGGTACTGAACCGTTTCTCATCCGTGAGCCTGGTTCCTTAAGGGGAAGAACTCAACAGAGGAGTTGGACCCTGGCTCTTTCGCCCTCTTAGCCGAGGTGTCATTCACCCCTTGTCCAAGTTCGAGTCTCACACCACGCGTTTGAGAGCAAGGCGTTCTCGAGCTGAGCGTCCTTGTCCCAATAGCGCCTGAGCCCATCAGGTACTGAACCCTTTCTCTCTTCAAGTGTATTTCCGGTGTAGGAAAACCTGACAGTAGAGTTGGGCCAGGGCTAAATCGTTGTCCCTTTTGTGCCTGAGCCCATTGGGTACGGAACCCTTTCTCTCTGCAAGTGTACTTCCGGTATAGGAAACCTTGACAGTAGAGTTGGGCCAGGACTACCATAGCTGTCCCTTTCTTGCCTAAGCCCATCGGGTACAGAACCCTTTCTCTTCGCGAGCATATTTCCGGTTTAGGAAGGCTCGACATTAGAGTTGGATTAGTCTTCTTGCTTTACCAGACGCCAATGAATGGGTTGCCTGTAAGGAACACATGTAACTAGATGCTCGTCTCGAGCTGACGGAGCTTGTAGTTCCCCTTTCCTAGGGACTTTTCACTTTCTATTTGCAGTTCGCGCTGCCCTCTAGCGATGTTCTGCCCTTTCATTGTTTCATTGTACTCGGTCTGAAATGTATTTGTCTCTCGCCATGCATCTACCTTTACGTGCATTTTACATTGACCGCCCCTCCAATGTTCGGACTGGACTGACTAGCTTCACTGTATGTCGACAGTGTCGCTATATGTGGTGGTGTCGGAGATATTGTCTGTCTCTTGTGCAGTCAAATCGACTGATTTAATGAGCCATTCGCGGTTTCACCGTGAGACAGTGTGAATTTAGACATGCATGGCTTAATCTTTGAGACAAGCATATGACTACTGGCAGGATCAACCAGATAGCTATCACCGAACACCGACATGACTGCACCGTAGCTAGGGGACTGGGAGACAGCATTCTGTGCAGAGCGAATCCCAGAGGCCCCGGCGATATCGACTGCTACGGACATGGAGCTTGCCACCTACTGGACGACGCCAGCACAGACAGAAATATCACACCAATTTTCTAGCTGCCGGCCCGTACCTCGTTGCGAGAGAACAGGCTTTTTATCGAGACAAAGTCGAGCCACAAAATAAATTCACGCGGGGATAACAACTATTTCTCTTCACCATACGGACACAGTTAACGCACCACCTCTCTCTCACTTCTGGGAAGCAACGAGGCACACTAGCCTTGTTCGCCACGCTCAGCCGGCGGAGACTGTAAACGCACGCTGTCTAACACTGGGAATACGAGTTCGTCGATTTTATCGGGAGTTCGCACCAGATACAAAAATAAATAAAAACTTAACATAATTTATTATTATATATTAAGTTATTAACATAAAAACAACAATACAAATGTATATTAACATAACAGCAGCTGTGGAAGTTTACAATAAAGAATAGCAAAAACAATACAGAGGTGATACAAAACTATACAAAAAGTTCCTTTCTATACTTGTGATCATATTGTTATCCATTTATATTTGTGTACATAAAAATACTCCATATATATTCGTGCACATAAAGTTTGCTATTTATATTTGTAAAAATATATTTCTCTATATATATTTGTGCATATAAAGTTCTCCATTTTTATTTTATTTTATTATTGCAAGACCATATGAACAAACTCCACATAACATGTCAACAATTCAACATGAAGATTAATATTGAAAAGACTGAAATAATGGCAATAGCAAGGAAAGAAAGAAATATCACGATCTCCATCGATGATAAACACCTTAAACAAGTAAATGAGTTCACTTACTTAGGAAGCATTATATCGAGTGAAGGGAAAACCAGTAAAGAGATACAAAATAGATGCAACAAAACATACCAGATCCTAGGACAGATGACACGCATTTTCAAGAACAAAAATGTAAACATAGACACTATAGTTGCATTATACAAGACTATTATTATTCCATCACTATGGTACCAGTGCCAAACCTGGACAATGACAGCACAAGACAAAAGAAAAATAGTGACAACAGAAATGACATGTCTACGAAGAATACTCGGAGTGTCATTAAGAGATAGAATTAGAAACGATAACATCAGACAGATAACCAAAACAATACCAGTTTTCATTGGAACACACCAAAAGACAGCAGATCAAGTGGTTTTCACACGCTTCCAGACTACCGACATATAGCATGCCACAAATGGCCATGACACATAGACATAACGGTTATAAAGCCAGAGGCAGACCATGTAAAAGATGGATCACAGAAATTAAAGAAGCCACAGGAACAAGCTTACAAACAGCGCACAAGAAGGCCATCTCCAGAGAACTCTTCCACACCAGACGCTGCAAGGCAAACAAGGCACACAGCGTATAGATAGATAGATTTTTATTTTTGCACATAAGGTTAATCATTTATATTTGTGTGCATAAATTCTCCGTTTATATTCGTGCACATAATGTACTCCATGTATATTTGTGCACATAAAGTTCACTATTTATATTTGATCATAATTTCTCCATATATATTTATGCACATTAATTTCTGTATTTATAGTTGTGCACATAACATTCTATATTTAAATTAGTGCACATAAAGTTCTTTTTTTTATTGCACATAAATTTATCCAGTTATATTTACGTAAATAAAATTCTTCATTTGTATTTGTACACATAAAGATTTCTATTTATATTTATAAAAATATATTTCTCTATGTATAGTTTATACACATAAAGTTTTCCATTTATATTTAAGCACATATAATTATCCATTTATATATGTGTGCATAATGTTCTCCATTTATATCTGTGTACATAAAGTTCTCTATTTGTGTTTGATTTATCTCTGTGTGTTGTTAGAAAATAAAGTCATCGAAGACTTGGTACAAGTAACATATTTTTTTACTCGTAATTAGAAATGTCACTAGTCAAACCAGTAAAAACTGTGTCACACTGCTGGCGGTGGGTACCTGCTGGGCGTATCGACTTCGAGGGGTGTTGGTCAAATACGTTTATAAGACTTAATAGAAGTGACATCCGTTATTTTAGGGATACACTGACTAAGATAGTAAAAACGACGTGTCCACTGCTGGAGGTTGGCGCTTCTTGGATGTATTGGGTTCGAGATTTATCCTCTATCTATTAGATAAACCCTTTGTTGCCTTTCAGCGTCAGTGGTAAGAGTTTTTTGGAGATGGCCCTCATGTGTGCCGAGTATATTATGGAGTTTGTCGCCTGTTTTATTTCCGTAGTTCATCGTTTTGGTGGTGGGCCTCTAGATCTGCCTTCACTGTATCTGTGTAGGATACCTTGCTGTGGTATGCTGATTGATGGTAATCTGCTGATGTGTGCAAAACATTTGATCTGTTGTCTCTTAATATATTCCAAGATTGGGGTGATACCCTTTTTTGTCTAATGTTCTCATTTCTCACTCTGTCTCTCGGCAATATTCCTAGGATTCTGCTTAAGTGTACCATTTCAGCTGTCAGAAATTTACGATTTTCTTGTGCTAGTGTTGTCCATGTTTGGCATTGGTATCACAGCGTTAGCATAATAATCTTGGGTTCGAGATTTGAGTGTAAATTTATGATTTTTATCAAATTTTCTCTAAATTCATACATCATTTTCATAAACTTAAGTAAACCGTACTGAAACAGAAAGCGAACATTTTGATACATATGTATAAATTTTTTGTTGTTGTTGCGAGAAATACTTGAAAATTAGCTCTGTGCTGTTGTGATTGATGTGTAGTTCCAGTATTCAATGTTTCAAGAGTTTTAACTGTATTCTACAAAGATGAAGTCATGTTTCTGTCATCTTATCTTGTTTTATTTTCTCAGGAGCTTACATTGTGGAAATGGACGCTGCACTAGAACTGGAGTTTCTGCGTACTGTCATCGGCGGCTTTAGAGATCAGTATTGGGTGGGGCTTGACTATAACAACCAGACAAATAGTAAGATGTCACTGTTATTGTATGTTGATTTTTCAAGATTCTCATGTTCAGAAATATTTGATCTTCATCTCCAACATACAACATATTATTGTGTGCGGTATGTATTTAATGGCATCGATGTTTTATTTCGAACTTTAGTCTGGAGGTAGAAGAAAGTGCACACCACAACTGAGATTCAATGACATTCCATGAATGATTTTATAACTAATAGCACCCTCTACAAATTATTAAAACATTCCATGAATGATTGTATAGCTGAGAGTATCCTATAGACATTCCATGAATGATTGTATAGCTGAGAGAATCCTATAGACATTCCATGAATGATTGTATAGCTGAGAGTATCCTATAGACATTCCATGAATTATTTTATAACTAATAGCATCCTCTACAAATTATTGAAACATTCCATGAATGATTGTATAGCTGAGAGTATCCTATAGACATTCCATGAATGATTTTATAACTAATAGCATCCTCTACAAATTATTAAAACATTCCATGAATGATTGTATAGCTGAGAGTATCCTATAGACATTCCATGAATGATTGTATAGCTGAGAGAATCCTATAGACATTCCATGAATGATTGTATAGCTGAGAGTATCCTATAGACATTCCATGAATTATTTTATAACTAATAGCATCCTCTACAAATTATTGAAACATTCCATGAATGATTGTATAGCTGAGAGTATCCTATAGACATTCCATGAATGATTGTATGGCTGAGAGTATCCTATAGACATTCCATGAATGATTCTATAGCTGAAAGTATACTATAGACATTCCATGAATGATTGTATTACTAATAGGTTCTTGCAAGTTCACGAGATATACTGAAAGATAATTACACTGTATTAGGGGTCATAAATAGGTTTAAGTAAGAAGGTGGAAAGGGGGGGGTGGGGAGTTAGCTAAATTCAAGGTCAAAGCCTGTTTTTTGTGCAATTTCCAATTGTTTATGAGAAACCTGAGGACATTTGGTGACAATTTGCTGGGAGGGGGAGCGGTTAAATTTGTCTAAATTTCTAGTATTAAAAGTCATGCACTGAATTAATAATGGGAGGGGGGGTGAAAACCCTCCACTTATCTACGGTCTTGACTGTACTGAGAACAGCTGATGGCCAATACATCAAAGCAGTGAGTGTACACAGAGGATAGTATGAGATCAAGTGATTCAGACTTATGGCCTATGCTCTCAGAATTCAATCTATCTTTACGGATGTAGTTCCGATCACGTATCTGCTAAATATCCGGCTGTATGATACAGAGTGTGTCTGTGTCGGCCAAGGTAATGCAATTGCTGATCCGAATCATTCCAATTAACAAACTACTGAAGTTAACCACTGTCCGAAAATCACTGTAGCCAAAACATTATGGGTTTATAGCTACATACTGATTAGGGTATGCCACCAATTTTTTTATAATCGGCAAAATGAAATACGAGATGCCACTCGATCTATCTTAGCATATATTCTGTACCGTGACCATCTTTCTGTGAACCAAACCTGAGTTTTTCGTCGCTCCGAAAGGCTAATGCTACATTCCCCATGTCTTTGATGTGTCATTTCCCGTATAATATGTGTTGCCATCCTAAGAAAAACATGGAAAAGTCAGATTAGCTTTACGCAGTAGCGTAAATGTGTTAGCACTGAGGTCTTCTAACGACGGTCACAACCTGACATAAGTTAGATAACTCAAGTTATATAGTATTAAAATGTGTTGCTTCCCTTAGCGAAAATTTGACAAATTAAATAATTTGTCGAAACATAACAATATAATATAAGATGAAAGGCATTAATTCCATTGACACGGTCTTTGTTTTTTTACCGTGGGACAGTAAAAAGACATTCATATGCTGTATCATTCTTCTTCTTCTTCTTTCTGTCCTCATGTACCTTTCGGTGTTGAGGGGAGCGGGATTGTACGGTCTTTTGCCCTTCTATTTGCCTCGAATGCTGTTATATTTCCGAGTGTCTCTAATACACTATCTATCCACCTTTTACGAGGGCGTCCAATAGGTCACCTGTTTTCGTATCGTTTGTTAAGTGTTTTTTTGGATAATACTTTGCTCTTTCTGTCTGGTTATGTGGCCGTACCATTTAACTTGTTTTTTCTGGATGTATTATATTGTTGACTTGATCCCTAATTGTTTCCTTAGTGCTTCATTCCTGATTTTGTCTCTCAAGCTAACTCCAATCATACGTCTCACACATTTCATTTCAGTGTTGTTAATCTTATGTACTGTTCTAGAATCTAATGTCCAAGTTTGACACTGATAACACAATGTTGGTAAGAAAATGGTGTTGAAAAGCGCTTTCTTTGTTTATAGTGTAATATCTTTGTTTCTTAGTAAAGGTGTTAATTGACCAATCATCTTACAGGCCTTATTACAGCTGTATCATCAGTATATTTTATTTCTGATATCACGTGACCTCCAATATTTGGTGGGGCACAGGTGCTTCGATGTTTGTAATTGCTTACATTCCTCGTGATATTATCTGCATTCAGTATTGATATTAAATTAATATTCAGTGCTAACACATTTACGTTAAATTTCAGTGCTAAAGCTCAAGAGATATGGCGATAGGGTACATCCTTGTCTGACTCCTTTTACCACACTGAATCAATCGGATGTTTCAGAATCTACTCTTACGGCTGCTTGTTGGTCTTGCTATAACGTTTTAATGAGACGAATTAAGCGTAGAGAAACTCATGTATCTCGTAGTATTTCAAAGTTTCTGATGTTGTACAAAATGATCTAGCACCTTACTATAATCAATGAGACATATGTAAATGTCCATGTTAAACTCTATACATTTCTATAAAACAGTTTGTATATTAAAAATGTGATCCTTAGTGCTTTTGTCTTGTCTAAAACCTGCATATGCAACGTTTAATTCTTTTTCAGTTTATTCTGGTCTTTTCAAAACAATGACAAATCAGTATTTTTGCTGGAATTGTTAATGAGTGAAATGGTTGTGTAGTTCGTGTATATTGTTACATTTCCTTTCTTTGTTAACGGTATGTATACATACCTTGTCCGTTTCTTGAGCCATACTTCACTCTTCCAGATATTTGTGCAGAGTTCGTGATGGATGATGGCGGTGATTTCTCCTTTAGCATGGATGAATTCCGCAGGAATATTATCAGATTCTGGAGATATGCCGTCTTCGAGTTTTTATGTACTTTCTAATTTATATATCATTAATGATGTTTAATAATAATTATTATTGGTTGGTTAGGTGGTTGGTTGCGGATCCAGCGGTACATGGGCTCATTCCCTTTGACGCAATGCCATTGTGTGAAATATGCATGCGTTTGTGAGCTGTTGTTTTGTTCCATATAATGTATTCCATTTATCTGGCCCTGGAGGAAGAAACATTTTCCTGACATCATCCAGCGCTGGGCATTTAAAAAAGTGGTGGTCAACAGTTTCATAGGGATGAGTGCACAGCCGGCACCCTGGAGTATATTGTGGTTATATTCTGTTCAGGTGATTGTTAAGCTGTACATGTGTGCGCAGTCAGAAGATGATACTCTGGTTTTTCTTTCCAGGAGGTTGATATTATCTTTAGGATTTGGGCTGGTCATATATTTATAAGTAAATTCAAGAAGGAAGCCAGAGGATAAATTAAAAATTATTGAGTCTAACAGGAATTGAACCAGTCCGTTCAACGGCACCACATCGCCTAGCAACTCTGGTACACACGATTTTCCGTACTTGACTAGCCGCATCTGCAAAAAAGATGCGATTTTGTCAAGACATTCAAACTGTGCACTCAAGTCACTGAGAACGGACCAATCGATACAAGGACTATTATAACAGCAACAAACATCACGTACAGGTATTGAAGTATCCTCAGTAATACAAACATATCACATCCGTATTAGTTCAATAAGGGCCAATAGGTCTTCTTGTAAACATGGAAAATTACTCAATTTACTCAGAGGGTCATTACTCAATTTCATTATCTGTTCCTGAGAATTGGGGAGGGATCTTATTACTAAATGCTATATTTTATTTTACTGTGACGTGGTTGGATGTGGGTGGGGGGGGGGGGAAGGGAGTTGACCTCTATGTTTATTTCTACGAACTTGTAAACATTTGTTTTGAATTTCTAGGCACAATATTTATATAATCTGTAAACAGAAATGATGACAAGTCGAAGTTACAACCAAAAGTCATACTTAATCACCATGAATTGGAAGTTGTTATACATTTGTGAATGTTAGGTGTAAATATAAACAGTTCGGGAGGAGGAGTGGAGGGGGGAGTTGTGTGGCTAGAATCGAAACAAATAGCGACATAAACAATAACATAAATAGCTGCTTAGAGCAAAGTTATTCCCAGTGGAAATTCACGACTGAGAAACATGGACACTTAATAAAACAATGGCGTAGAAAATTAATTCGTTCGAAATAAAATGTTATAGAAAGAAGTTGAGAATTTAATGACAGCAAGAAAGTCGAAACACGAAGTTTTTTGTTTAATTTTATTTTTTTAAAGGAAAAAAAAAGAGGATTGGGGGGGGGGAGATGGCTTTTAAACATCATAAAAAGAAAACTGAAGGTGGCTCTTAAACAGCGTCATAACACAAGAAACAGAAAGGTGAATCATAAATAACATCATAACAAGAAAAAAAGAGGGTTGGCTCTATAACAACATCGTAACAAGAAAATAGAAGTTTTGTTAACCATATGAAAAGAAATAACATGTAAATATGAGCAAAAGTGGTTTTCAGAGGATATTGATCGCCCGTGTGTTGCCGGGGCCCGAAAGGGGAGCAAAGAATAGCAACACTGTTTACCTTCCACGCATGTCGTAAAAGGCGACGAAGGAGGTTATGGGATGGAGTTGGCTGTCCCATCCCATATAGGGTCAGTGACCCAAAGCCATGCTGAAGTCGGGATGTGTCAGGCCGAAAGGCGCAGATATCGCAGCAATGCTGTAAACCATGACACAACGCATTCCGTTCTCCGGACTACATCCTGCTAATCTGCATGAGTTTGAGAACGAACGCAGAAGAAGAAAAAGAGGACATTGATAGAAGAAATGTTATTAAATGACGGTGGACAAGAGATATTTCAGACGTGTGTAGATATGTCCCCGGTTGCAGCAAGTAAACTCGTCCAGAATCGTGACAAATTCAGAGTACTGGGGTATCCATAAGGAAGACTACTCTTTTTAAACTGGAAAGAATGTCACCTGAGTCATGAGGTAAATCTGTCAGAAAACAAATATTGACACATAATTAATCATTATATTGACACACGTTTATCATAATATTTACACAGAATTACAATAATACCTTTTTAACACATGAATATCATATTTCCACATGCTTATAATACTGTTTCGATACAATTACTGGAATATTTACACCGGATTATCATAATATATGACATATTATTATATTTACACAAGAGCATTATAAATATTTATACAGGATAACCATAATTGGAAATTTCAATTTTTCCTTTTTTTTCCGGTTGCAACATACGGCCGTGAAACATGGACCCTAAGTAAAACTTCGGCAAAGAAGATTAATGCCTTCGAGTTGAAATGCTACAGAAAGATACTTAGAATATCATGGAAGGAAAACATCAGAAACTCAGATATTATAAACACATTGAAGATTCCAGAGTGTTGGTTACTAAACACAATAACAAAAAGAAAAATACGCCTGTTTGGTCATATAAAGAGACACAACTGTTTAGAAAGACAAATAATGGAAGGAAGAGTACATGGGAAGGAGAAAGGGCAGACCAAGAAGACGATGGACTAACGACATTAAAGATAACATGAATACATCGCTAGAAAATGCAAGCCACATCGCCCAAGACAAAGAGATGTTCAGAGAGTTCATTGGGAAGACAACGTTCTGAAAGGAACACGTCACATGACACAAACATAATATTTACACAGGATTATATTTACACTGGAATCTTAAAATAGGTATAATTATATTATAATATTTACACAAGATTTTCATTACATTTACACATAATCATCAAAATCTGAATGGTTTTCTATCTAGCATGATACAAGTGTACGTATTTTGTTGTGTCACATTTCAGAGTATCAGTGGAACAGCAATGGACATGAACCTAGCCCTTCCATGTGGATGGCCAATGAACCCAACCTGTCTGGTAGATGTGTTAGTCTTGCTACCCAGTCACAAGTAGGAACCTCAACTTCTGCAAACCCCTTTCTCTTGAAGGATGATATTTGTAGCGCTTTGAATAGGGTCATTTGTGAAAAGGACGTCGGTATGTTTCTGAAAATTTTTGTTTTCCTCTGATAATACTCTTAGTATTTGGGTCGTGGTAGTTTATTAGTTTGCACACTAGCTTCTTAGTTCGTTAATCCAAGGTTTGACTCCCAAATCAAATATACATATTTTTAAAACAATTATCAACGGCCCCGAGGACAATACAGGGAAATGGGGATTGGGGGGAAGGGGGGGGGGCTGAACAAGTTTTACAGTTGTTGACAATTAAGAGGAAGGAGAGTTGTTAATTTTAATAGTACCGTGTTTCCATCATCACCATCAAGTGCCGTATCCGCATAGAAGGTTGTCTGCCAAGGATATCCAACACTCTCTACTGGTTTTTTAACTTCATCATGAGAGATATTCTTTCCAGAAAGTGGTCTTCCGTATAGATTTTCTGAAACACTTCGTGATTGTGGATGAGTTGACCTTCCGTAGATAGATACATGTTTAAATAATCTCACATATCACTGCATCATCGTCGTCTTGGGTCCCTCTTCCCCTATTGCCGTTTCTATATATGTATTAAATTATTTGATCGTGAATTTAAAAAAAAACAACAACTAAGAACCTGAAGAAAAAATCCAAGTTTTTCGCACTTTGCCTGTTAAAAATGTTATGAAATTGGAGAAGACAGTTAATTTTGTTGTGGACATAGATAAGCAAGGGTGGGGAGGGGGGGGGGGGGTAGGGTCCCTGATTTATTGTTACAGTTGTTGAAAAACGGAGAAGGGGGAGTGGGTAAAATGTTGGAAAAAAGTAATATTGTTGACGTAATTTATGGACAGTCCGTGTGGACGCAAAGTTGTGTAAATTCGTTAGAAAGCACAAGGGGGTGAGTGATTAGTTTTCTTTTGCTATTAATCTTGCTGTTACCGATATCACTATTAATGTACTGTTGTTAGTACTTCTGTCATTAGTGATACATCCATTACTGATATCCCATCATTACTGATATAGCAATTATACAAATTACTATCATAATGACGTGTGTATCACCCTTATATTGCCGCTCCCGAAAGGGGAGAAAAAATCAGTAACACTGCCAATTACTATACATGTCAGCCGCCTATCTTACAAGTCATAATAATTACTAAGGAGGCTGTTTGTGTGGTTAATTATCACATAATTATTAGGCCCAAACATTGTCTGCTGGGAGGGAATCAATCAACCTTTCTATCTGCAGCATTCCAGAAGTGTTTTCTACGCTCCAGGAAGATGATTCTGGGATACTGCTGCACTGGATTGCCTCCCTTTGGGGATTAAACATGCATCCATAACCCCCTCTCTATCACAGCCACACCTCTGAGACAACAAATCTTAAATACGAGTACCGGTGTCATCTCGGTTGCTAAACTGGAGATATGTGCTATTTGCAGAAAGTCTGTAAAAAAATCAGAGAACTACCTACCTATACACTCAAGATTCCTTCATCGTCATCTGCCTAGACTCTTATACCTCAGAGGGAGAATTTATACAATTTCTTTGTAATTATCAGATCTGTTGTTTCCAAGAAAGTTGTCCACCATTGACTTAAATGCTAATCATGCTTCTTTTTCCTTTCAATGCGACACGCAAAGAAACTCATCGCATTTGCGGAACAACAAATACTCCCTCTCATATTTTAGCTTCACTGAGTTGGAAATTTTCCGAAGAGGTATTTAAGAGCATTATCAGTTGTATTCATTGCCTTGAAAAAGTTTTTCATGAGACCCAGCTTAATGTGAAAGGGTGGCAACAAAATCTTGTTTGTCTGCAGATGTCTGTGGTCAATGACATAAATCAAGATCTGTTTATGAAGTTAATCTCTGGGATATATTCCTGACCTAGTGACCATGCCGTTTACTTTATGTTCAGAAACTCACGTAATCAATTTCCGATAACGACATCTTGTTTACAAAATAAATTTTTATATAGACCTGAGGTTGAAACTGTGTATGGCTAAACTATTGGTAAAAAAGGCAACAATTCTGTAGCATCTTAGCTCACTACTAGTCACATCTTAGCTCATAATTAGTCACATTTTAGCTCACTACTAGTCACATCTTAGCTCATAATTAGTCACATTTTAGCTCACTACTAGTCACATCTTAGCTCATAATTAGTCACATTTTAGCTCACTACTAGTCACATCTTAGCTCATAATTAGTCACATTTTAGCTCACTACTAGTCACATCTTAGCTCATAATTAGTCACATTTTAGCTCACTACTAGTCACATCTTAGCTCATAATTAGTCACATTTTAGCTCACTACTAGTCACATCTTAGCTCATAATTAGTCACATTTTAGCTCACTACTAGTCACATCTTAGCTCATAATTAGTCACATTTTAGCTCACTACTAGTCACATTTTAGCTCACTACTAGTCACATCTTAGCTCATAATTAGTCACATTTTAGCTCACTACTAGTCACATCTTAGCTCATAATTAGTCACATTTTAGCTCACTACTAGTCACATTTTAGCTCACTACTAGTCACATCTTAGCTCATTACTAGAAGCATTTAGCTCACTACTAGTCACATCTTAGCTCATTACTAGTCACATCTTAGCTCATTACTAGTCACATCTTAGCTCATTACTAGAAGCATTTAGCTCACTACTAGTCACATCTTAGCTCATTACTAGTCACATCTTAGCTCATTACTAGTCACATCTTAGCTCATTACTAGTCACATCTTAGCTCATTACTAGTCACATCTTAGCTCATTACTAGAAGCATTTAGCTCACTACTAGTCACATCTTAGCTCATTACTAGTCACATCTTAGCTCATTACTAGAAGCATTTAGCTCACTACTAGTCACATCTTAGCTCATTACTAGAAGCATTTAGCTCATTACTAGTCACATCTTAGCTCATTACTAGAAGCATTTAGCTCACTACTAGTCACATCTTAGCTCATTACTAGTCACATCTTAGCTCATTACTAGTCACATCTTAGCTCATTACTAGAAGCATTTAGCTCACTACTAGTCACATCTTAGCTCATTACTAGTCACATCTTAGCTCATTACTAGTCACATCTTAGCTCATTACTAGAAGCATTTAGCTCACTACTAGTCACATCTTAGCTCATTACTAGAAGCATTTAGCTCATTACTAGTCACATCTTAGCTCATTACTAGAAGCATTTAGCTCACTACTAGTCACATCTTAGCTCATTACTAGTCACATCTTAGCCCATAATTAGTAGCATCTTAGCTCATTACTAGAAGCATCTTAGCTCATTACTAGTCACATCTTAGCTCATAATTAGTAGCATCTTAGCTCATTACTAGAAGCATCTTAGCTCACTACTAGAAGCATCTTAGCTCATTACTAGAAGCATCTTAGCTCATTACTAGAAGCATTTAGCTCACTACTAGTCACATCTTAGCTCATTACTAGAAGCATTTAGCTCACTACTAGTCACATCTTAGCTCATTACTAGAAGCATCTTAGCTCATTACTAGTCACATCTTAGCCCATAATTAGTAGCATCTTAGCTCATTACTAGAAGCATCTTAGCTAATTACTAGAAGCATCTTAGCTCACTACTAGAAGCATCTTAGCTCATTACTAGAAGCATCTTAGCTCATTACTAGAAGCATTTAGCTCACTACTAGTCACATCTTAGCTCATTACTAGAAGCATTTAGCTCATTACTAGTCACATCTTAGCTCATTACTAGTCACATCTTAGCTCATTACTAGTCACATCTTAGCTCATTACTAGAAGCATTTAGCTCACTACTAGTCACATCTTAGCTCATTACTAGTCACATCTTAGCCCATAATTAGTAGCATCTTAGCTCATTACTAGAAGCATCTTAGCTAATTACTAGAAGCATCTTAGCTCACTACTAGAAGCATCTTAGCTCATTACTAGAAGCATCTTAGCTCATTACTAGAAGCATCTTAGCTCACTACTAGAAGCATCGTAGCTCATTACTAGAAGCATCTTAGCTCATTACTAGAAGCATCTTAGCTCATTACTAGAAGCATCTTAGCTCATTACTAGAAGCATCTTAGCTCATTACTAGAAGCATCTTAGCTCATTACTAGTTACATCTTAGCTCATTACTAGTAACAAAGAAAATAATTTCGTGTCATCTAATTTGGCTTCAAGCTACCAAGTTAAATATTATAAGTAATTCTCTCGGCGGATGGTGGGCAGCTTTGAGATGGACGGAGTGCATTGGGGGGGGGGGGACAAAACGGGTGATGTACGTAGGGGAGGAATAGAGTCACCAGAGAGAACTAAAATTGGAGCATCACTACGAAAACTTACGCTTATCTTTGTCCCCGGACATGTGGGTGTGGAGGGAAAGAAACTGGCCGACCAATTAACTAGCCTCACCAGCATAACAGATAGTTAGCCTATGTACGGCGCATACATACTCATTACTCTTCATGAGTCCGCAAGATTAGATAATTTCGAGATGAATAAACATGAGTCAGTATCAGGAATGCATGAATTGATAGTGAGGATGGGTGTGGTCTGTAAATGACATACAACAAAGATTTAAAAAAGAGCAGTGAACCAACATATAACCGGAACCATCAGCTGCTATAACCTGAGAGACTTACTGAATTGAAGATCTGAGGATCTATGGATATATCCGGTGTGCGAAGAGGGTAATTAACATACCTAATACATGTACCTAAATGTTTTACCAATATCCTAGAACATTTTGTGAAGAATATGACAGGTAAGAATGACATTTTCCATGTTCACATTTCTATCATATTTTCTCTGCTTTTGTTGGAAGACGTTGCAGAATTGCATGACAAACGATTTACAGGCTATGACGTGTATGGTCGCATGGCAGGCCCGTAGATATAAAGGGTTGGGGTTCATACACCCCGTCCTTAGCAAATTGAAACATGACCTTTAGTGCTAGAAACTATGCCACAAGGCGATTTGTCACACAAAAAAGTCATCCAATATTTCCTCAAACTGTAGGATTTACATAAGAAAAGACACGAATTACCTTTTTATAAAAGGTAAACCCTCCTTCAAGGGAACGGTGTCTTCAGCCTTTATCCTGCTAGAACATTGGCAACTTAAATTCACCCTCTGTTTGGTTGTCCTCTGCTGTTTTTGCTGTTTCTATTCTCATGTTGTATGCCTTTGCCGCTGCCCGATTTGTGTCCATTCTCTTTAAGTGACAGAACCATTTCGGTCTCTGTTTTTCAATATGTTTTACCACAGACGTTCCGACAGTTCTTGTAATCTCTTCATTTCTCACATGATCTCTTCTTTTTCTGCTTTCTGTTTTTCTTCAGCATCTCACTTCACATGACATAGCTAAATATGTAAAGTTCTTATTCACAATTATGTTTGTGAATGTGTTCTTGATAGAGGCCTTTTGGTCAAAATGTTGATTTTCGTCTGTTATGTGTATTTCCAGTGATTAGCAAATCTTTATCACTCTGTTGCCTAGTTTCATCTTATGGGTTCTTTGAATTTTTTCAGAAATGACACGCCTTATTACTGACAAAACGAATTACTTAGTAAAATCAGAGAGAAACTGTATTTTATAATCACTTTATGAGACATGGAGGTATAGAAAACATAGTTACAACAGGCAAGATAGACGGCAAGAGAGATCGAGGACGACAACACGAGAAAATATTAGATAGTTTGACATTGTGGCATGGCAGAGAGTTAACAACGATCTTGATAAAAGATCATAAAATAGTGTCGTACAGATCCATGATCGCCTACGCCAGTCGGTTCAGCCGACTAATGATGATTACTGACAAACCTTTTTTTCATTTCTGCTATTACTGCTGTTATTACCTGCAATAATTCATGTCATCATTGCTAAAATTTAATTGAATAATTCTTAGTGTAATATATTTTCTCAGCCATGAATGAATTAGTGGACTACAGGGAATTGATCATTCCATCTAACAATCGTTGTCCGATGGATACCAGCATTGTAAGGTCAAAATTGCATTGTGCACACTACTGTTCTAGAAATAAATCCTGCCTTGGATTCCAGTACAACGAGCTGAACTATGTATGTACTACCTACAGATTCAGCGTCAGTTGTGCAACACCTCAAGTGTCTCCTTTATACTTGAACGTTTTGGAATACGCTAGATGTTGATTGATTGACATTGATCATACATTGATCACCAAGTCGATGGCCGATACAGCGTTCATTTACTTTCATCATTACATTTCTCGATTATAATATCTGATATACTTCAATAACATAACTTAACATTAAATATATAACATTGATTATAACATTAACACAATATATAACTTTATGGACAACATGGATATCAACTTTCAGTTTACAATTAAAACATCTACGTATCTACAAGATAATACATTCACCTACTGGTATATGTCATATATCTATATACCAAGTAATATATTCACTTATTGATATAAGTCACATATCTACCAGATAATACATTCACCTATTAATATAAAATATGTATCTACAAGATACGATATTTACAATTAATCGAAAACACTAATATATTTTAAGGGCACTTATTTACAAGATTTCTTGTGAGACACATCCGTCATATATATAAATATAAATATAAATATATAAATATATATATTATCGTCTAGAAAGATAAAATAGTATATACTACTATTTACAAGATAAGACATTTACAATCAATCGAAGACATTCTTATCTGATATAAAACCCATCTATAAGATACGATATTTACAATCAATCGAAGACATTCTTATCTGATATAAAACCCATCTATAAGATACGATATTTACAATCAATCGAAGACATTCTTATCTGATATAAAACCCATGTATAAGATACTATATTTACAATCAATAAACATTTACCTATTATATAAGACACTTATTTACTAGATAAGATATTTACAATTAACAGAAGACATTGACCTGTGATATAAGGCATAATATAAAATGGAAGACATTTGTCTACAATAAAGTTCTCTGAAATGAAATGTATTCTGTTGTGTTGACTTTATTTCATTGCAAGATTGCTGTCTGTGAGATGTGCTATGTTCTTATTGTGGTTTTCATAAATTGACATAAATTGAGTATTTCTCCATATGAAAAAAAAACCGATGGTCTACAAATATATTGATATCAAATTTTCGAATAATAATTT